>SJOL01006457.1:376847-674373 GCA_004794785.1 Opisthorchis felineus | reverse complement strand
TGAGTTATACTCAGCAGGCTTACTGGCACCTCAAAAGTTTGAATAACAACTTCATTGATTTTATGTTGATTCACTTAGGCTAGGGAAATTAGGGCCTCAGTACAGCATCGCACAGCATATTGCCTACAGAACAGCCTACTAAGTATTCAAATGCTCCAACTGAAGCATCTCCAAAGGGGGCGCGCATTACTTCAAAAAATACGCCAATAGTAGTGTACAATCTGAACAAGCTAGGTTACGCTCATTGGCGCCGTGAGTACACATTTCGTGGCCACAGCCAGTTGCTGACAGATAACTACCCATAAACAAATTTTGACAGGCTATAAAACGTAACTCAAGCTTCTGTCGTAGATACATGATGTGTTACACCTTTGGAATTCTATTCTTCGGTGTCAGAGTGACTCTGCTGGTGAATATTTGCTTTCGTAATCTAGCATGCGCCAGAGAAAACTGTTTGTTTCCATAAAATTGTATAATGCTTTATGAATTTTTTTGTTTTATTCATGAAATTCGAATCTGAGTTAAAGAAGAGACCTAGTCGAGTCAGAAATGAATCCGTCTTTTATCATATTTTCAAGTCAGTGTGACACGCAAGACCGTCTCATTTTGTATTTTGTACTGTTTACGCAATATGTGGTATATTTTTGTCAACACATCACTCATTAACTTGCCGGTTGACCCTCCACCACCGATTGCTGACTTTGACCTTCGTGCGCTTTGTCAAACGCGCAGCTTCACCAAGATGTCTTCAAATTTGCGTTTTACTGTGACGTAGACTTTAAGAAAATCGCACGTTATAGCTTCAAGTTTCGGTAACAGGCGTTGTGATAAAACTTACTGCCAAATGATTACGTGCCACCGATTCCGGTTGCGGAAGGGGGCTGCTAAATCTTCACTGCGGTTGGGGAGAACCGGTGGCATGTTCACATCGCATCCAGTGTTATTTGCCTGAGTACATTTTACACTCTCACGTACTTCAGTTCATTTAATAGTTCAACCTGCCTTGCTTTTCATTTTGTGTAGTGTCGCAATTGAACATTTTACTTGAGGGGTATGTTCCTTCAGGTAAGTCGAAACATCATACTATTGGTATATGCAGCTTTACTGACATCCCGAGATTAAGTTTTGCACTCTGCAGACACTATTTTTTGCTTCAAGGGTGAATATAGTTCGGAGGTATTCTTAGAATCTTCAGTGGCATCATCTTATGTCACCGTATTTCAACAAGCTGGATTAATTTTGTAAATTGAATGTGGCCAAGCTGTGGCTCAAATTCTGAACATATATTTTCAAAACCTAACGCATAGGGTATGCATTCAAAGTTTAATTCTTAACTTCTGCCCATGCGAAAAATAATTCAAATACGACCTCCTACGCAGAATGTTGTATCTGTAGGACGAATTGTGTCGCAAGTTGTGTATTGGTCGATATACAATTCTGTATATTTTGTAATGATTACAACGGCGTAGTACTTGGGCAAATTCCTCTCGTCTTCTTGTTCACAATGTCAACCAAAACAGTGGGGATAGTAGACTAAGGTTACCGCGGCTGGAACGGTATTCCAATACGGTCATCCTTGATGACGAACAAATACTCCGTTGTGTTTTCTGACATAAAAATGTAGGAAAATGGGCGGGCGCTTCCGAATAATCCAGCAAATTGAAACGGTCTAATAATGAAGAACACGCAATGATTATAGAGTCAACCACGTTTTCCGGACTCAGCTGATGACATAACTAGTGTCTTCGCGAAACGCCCAAAATGTATGTTATCTGGCTGGTTTGCCGTGAGTTAAAAATTAACAAACTGAGCAAAATTCACTGACCACCTAAACGTAATTTAAAGCATATGACACAACTGATATTCAAGGGAATTCGCCCGTGTTCATAAATCTGCTACTCGTTCATATCATTTTTCTGGGTCTGCAGTCTGCTAAATGGATTAAAGCTAACCCCGGTTAAGCTTCCGATTGAAATGTTGTCATGGACTTGGAAAAAAATTCCGTGGGGCACCTGCGAAAATATTCCTCCTTTCCATCACATCTCGGTTGTCACCAGCCGGTGCGCTGAGTACACAGGCAGCGCAAAACCTGAGAGACGTAAAACCGCATGAGTGCTGGTTATGATAACAGGATTAATTCAGATCACTGCTGCTGCCCGAAACAACTTGACTGGTGCTCCAACCCTTGTTGGAAATTGTGATCTGAAAGCAGGCACTCAAAACTACAGGCAAGGCTAATTCTCATGTTCAAAACAAAACAATTAGCATGGGCGAAATTTATAAATTCGAGTGCGGTCTACTGGCAATCCAAAACTAAAAGCCTGTAGTGCAGTGAGAAGCAACACGACATTCCAACGCCTTCCGAGGTCGAAGTCTGTATGACGTGTAACGGGGCTTATGTCTTCTGCTGGGCCTACCGTTGTCTCACTGCTGTATCTGTAGTATTCATTCTCGATTAGAGAGCCCGCCACTTCAACAACGAATTAGTCATTCACACCACTAAATCTTACCCCTCAAACAACAGAAGACATAGCTTGCGAACACAAATTATTTCCCTGGGATTTCTTGCAACCTTCCAAAGAAGAGACGGTAGCAAATATATGGTTCCATCAACCTGCTGGTTCATAGCGCCTTTGTGAATTCATCGCTTTTTGGCACATTCGTTTCGCCATATGGATCTCAAAAGTATGACATCTTTTAGACACTTCGCTTTCCGACTGAAGCGGCAAACTAATTAATTTTCCTCCCCCACGAACACTTATTTTAAAAGTTCTCATGCCATATTGGTCAATTGTGTGTAAGTTTGTTTGGGAGAACCTATTTCCTGCTCCATACCCCCGTGACCTGCTGAGCAAATATTTTTTCCAGGGTTGAGTGTAACATAGAAGGCCGCAAATTGCGTCTGTTGCCTCTGAAGCAAATCTTCCTGGTAGAATATCTGCTGATAGGGAGCGACCCGAGCCTGTGAGATCGTTCGGTGATAAAAACGTACCACTACTGACCCACACACAGTTGTTTTGTTCATATGCCGACCATCATCCTAGTGAGAGGTGCCTAATTTAACGAACTTCAACCTAAAAAGTTACGCCGCAACGTTGTCAAGCCTGCTTCGGGTAAATCACGACTTAAATCGGTCTCCCCTCAGTGATTATCAGACTTGATCCCCGCAATTTTTTACGGGCTGATTAGAGTAAAAATTGGTTCCATATGGTCCACCAGGACGGCAGTCTCCTGTTCAACAAAAATCGCATTACAAAGGGGACAATCAGTTGAGTCGCACATTCCTCAGTTGTAGAAAACTAAAGGCAATGAAGCCTATACTTCAGGCGTCTAGAGTCATATTCAAGGAACCGGTGAGGCTGCGTTCTGCCGAGGAATCACGGACGGGAACGATATACCACTACTACGTAACTGATGAGTGTCACTCCTAAAACCAAAGCAGCTCCATCGCACATGATTTGTGCCATCGCAATATGACCCAGCAGTTGTGTTCTATTCCACGAGACAACCCAATCGAAAAAGACTATTCAGTGATCTCGTGTGGCCAAAGTCTCCGAAAAAGACCCCAAATGCCACAACTTGAGTGAGAGTGTAGTGCAAGTGTCCCCTAACAAACCTATGGATTCTGCTCCGGTCTTGTGTGACAGACAATAAAAGCAAGGGCTAAAGACTGGGTACCTCAAATAAAGCCTGTTTTTTTGGCACTAGCGACGAAGAAGCGCCGTTTAATTTTGTAGCTCTTGAATTATTGACACGCAGCGCTCACTCGTGATTCACGGTTTTCCGATTCATGCTCCTGTGCAGTAAATTTTAATACATTTTTTCTACGTCGCTGCTCCTAACGTGAACAGCTTGTGGCGAATTCCGCTGCGGTTACCATCCGCTCAGCCATTCCGATCTCTTCCGTTCCATGTATACTATGTCTCCAAAACGGGTGCACAGTCTCAGCAGTGACACACGAATATACATATACAAACCAATCGGACAGCCTTGAACATTCCAGTTCCCGGTGATCAAGGTACTAGAGATCGCGCTATCTCTAAATGAAGCCACGGAAAATATTCAAGCACCAAGCTGTAATAGCGCAGACACCTCAAACGAGGGATGTGATTGAGCGCATCCCATGGCACTACATGACACTGAATTCACCAGTAGTTATTTTATTACTAATCAGAATGTATGTGCCGTGACGCTGTCAGCGGTGTCTTTGGCTAAAATTAATTCATCCACACATGATAGTCGATGATTTGCCAGTAAGGTTTCGCGTCAGTAAATGTCAGTTTGGTCTTTCTTCAATTTATTGAGGTATTCAAACTTAAGATAACTAGATCGAAGCTTCGGGGAATTCAGTATGATTAGTAAGGGAGCGCTTAGGGGACTTGAATATCACACGATTTGTAAAAACGTCGATGAAAGACATCATAAAATAGAAAAGTACTTCCTACTTCCGTCTGTTTCGTCGGAATTCCTTGGAGTGGTCGCATTAAGTCCGCAACAGTGTGAGACCCGTGAAGTACACGTTTCCTGGGCAGATGAACGCTGGTCAGGATTCTGTACTGAGTAGCTTAACATTGCGCCATGCTTTCAGGTCTGACTCACAGTAAACCGCTGTGTTCTACGTTGACCCCAATGACCTACTTCTGACTAGATGGTGACCTACATTCACAAACGTCTGCATATCACCTCGTTTTCTTGGGCATCAACTTCTTATCTCAGTTCTCTCACACATAGGGCTACTCACATATGATTTCACATATTTTAAACTGACTCAACGCCCGAAATTCTGTGCATTCTGTGCCCGACAAAACCAGGGAGCATCAAGCTCGCACAAGGGCTAAGAAGGCGCGGCATTGCAACCAACAAAGCTTTCAGAAGTGGTGTTCAACAAAATACAATTTTCGGAGCTCCAGATGGCCTGGTGTAACTTGGAAACTCACGTTTACATAATCTTGAGGAATTTCAAAATCTATTCAAAGAAAAACTGGGCAAACCTCTGGCATCCTCGTATTATCTCGGAATTTTTGTGTATGGCTCTTTTCCGATAATCGGTTAGGTCTCCTCAACCGCACCGTTTGAAATGTCTAAACACCAAAAATGAGGCTCTAAATATATATCAAGAAAAAATCACCCTAACAACCTTATACATGGAGGTGTGCCGGTTTCAGCAAATCCAGTTGAATAACGCCAGTCCTTAACAGTATATTGACGACATTTCTAGTGTGATAAGATGCAAGCATTCATGATCAGCTTGTCCAAAATCTTTGAGGCTAAAATTGATTGAACTTAACTGAAATTGGGTTGCCGAATACCACTTTGTTCTTCATCAGATGGTATAAGATACGAGGCTGTCGCTGACATCATTGCTTACAGGTGACCTGTACAGTTCCGGCATCAAGGTTTAAACGATATGCTTTAGAACATTTTTGATTCACCTTAGAATTCTCCACCTATCCGGCACCTTGGTTTGCGAGATTGTGGGAAACGCTTCAAATTTTGAAAGATAACTCTGGAAACTTGGTGCTTACTGTCACGGGCAGTATTCTGATGTGAGCTCTTATACCACAGGAATGTTGCAGCCATCATACTTCTACTTGTTCCGTTGTTCTCGCAGTTTTAACCATATCCCCGACGACGCGGTTAAACATGTTTCTAAAAGAAAAAAATTGTAATCAAATTGCGGCTTCCATCCCGAGGTTAAGGACTTGTGTTTGGTTGCACTCAACCTCGCTAGCATTTTAACAGTTCAGCCATTCAAGAAACACTAGAGTTTCAACGAGTAGAGTGAAATATCCTCCGCTGCATGTCACGCCTGGTGATCCGCTTTCGCAAATTTTCGAGAAAATATCAATTCGGATGCTTTACCGTGCTCCATATATGACATTACAAACTCAATCAGCTAACAGTACCTCCAGTTGCGAAACTGTCATATGAATTAAGTTACAATGTGCTCCGGGACACCCAACAAACTCCTGTAACTTGTCCTGTTCATTTACTAATCCTTCTCTTGCAGTTGCAAACTTCTCTCAGTTGCAAACTGAGAAGGAATACAACTGTACACAAACACAACATTGTCGACATGGTTATGAATCCTTAGCGTGATTGTCTTGAACCATGCGCTCTACCACGGAAACATTTTCATTTTTACCGCAGCCCATACGCTGCGTTTCCTGTCAACTCCCAAGGTAAACAGTTAGGAGATGCTTTCCTAAATTCACAAACATCGATGCCAGGGCTAGAATCTCTTGGCAAGATCTCATGTTGCCAGGTGGAGAGGACATGTCTGTGGATTTGATTGATTAACCATAACTGTATCGCACGTGTCTACAGACCACACAAGGAAGGCTAACCAACAGTTAGATCAAACACACTATTATTCGTGCAAATTATGTCACAAAACGAAAGCGGCAATTTTGCAGCAACAACAGAGCACATGCAATATATGGCAACATTTTATCCTGTTTGATCGATCCGGGTAGCGTTCATACTCATGTTGATATATGCACCTCACGTCATTTTCTGGTTACACATACAAACTGAACGACCAGTTGCTAGAAAGACGGTGGCTATCTTTCCAGCTTTCTTTGATTCCAAGTCTGAGACAGCCAGCGACTTACATCAATCATAAGTTGTAAAGAGCGCACTACATTGGGAGTTTTCTTTTCAACCAAACATGCAAACCGAAACTGGGCTTCACAGTTGTTGCAGACAATAAAGTTTCAGTGATTCTTAAAACTTCAGTTGGTTTATCTTCATGCTATCCACGTGAGTCGGAATTCACAATTACCTTGGTCGACAATGAGTGTTACAAGAACCTATAACCATGGAGAGTGGACCTTCAAGTAATGAAGCCTCATTCGATGCGCGCAGTGCCTGAACTACAACCAACCTTTTGCGTATGCCAACAACCGACATGTTTTCAGTTCCCGTGTCTTGTCATTCAACCGGAGGGCTCTTCCCTGTTCTTATCAAATGGATGAATTCAGTATGCAATGTTTTCGCATGCATTGCTCTCTGACGATCTCCCACGTAAGAGCGCATAGGAAGGCAATCGCAACGAGTTGTGCACACCTTTTTCATTCTCATTTTAAATACCACTAAAGGGTTAATGACTGATTTTGTTCTTCGACATGCTAACATACAGGTAATTTGGGTAGCAATTTTTGTCATATTCGGATTGCACTTGAAAGAGCACAGTTACGGATGTAGAAACGGTAGAGCCAAGTGACGTGTTTCTATTGATAGTGAACAAAAAAGCCGCACAGCTCACCCTTCAGATTTCTATGATTTCGGTCTCGCCAGGGCCGAACACTTACATCGTTCGCACACTCTAAACTTACCCAGGTCAGTTGAAGTTAAAGACGATAAGTTTTGGCTGAAATGGATGAATGATATTGAGATGGGGAAGATGCGAGTAGAATTCTGGAAGTATCATTCTACTTTCAGATATTTTTTAGGTGGAAAATAAACAAAATATATTTTGAACACTTGAGGAATCATTTACGGTTGAAATTTTCACACGCGGAATACTGTAAAAATTATTGGATTGGGTAGGTAGATGTAAGTGAGCAAAAGGTCAGTGTAAACTTGGGATCTCAACAATAAGCCCAACCACGGTAGTTTGCATAGTCCGCCGGTTTTTATGAGATGACCTGCTTCATGGAACCCAATAAACCAGCTGGTCCAGCTAATTGTGTCTGCTTCATATTTGTCGAGCTGGTTTGTTCTAAACGCCGCGACTAACTGAATATTCGCGTTGGGAAACCACACGCCTATTGAAGGGTCATTCAGTGACAGATTAAAATATCGTATATCACGGTTTTAACATACAACTACAGACTACCTGTTCCATGACTCACACCAGGCTAGATGCAGCAACAGTGTCCCCACCTCGCATGGGTATTTGCGTAGTACATGAACTGCACCGTCAATCTTTCCATAGCCACAGTGCACTTTCAAGGGTTTAACATATATATTTGAACTTTGTGAACAAGTGTGGAAATGTTCAAGAGCGCCTCGGCTTGATGTTTGGGTTGCAACATGTCTTTCCCACCTGGTGGTTTACGCCAGAGGTGCGCATCATCATCATCCACACAACATCTGCTCGAATAATGAACATATTGAGCGAACTAGGTTCCGCCATTTAAAGGGTCTTTGCAGACAGGCAACAGCCGGTTCTGTTATTCGTCGATCGATGAGTGCATATATATATATATATATTCCGATAACTTAGGTAGCCTCAACGAAACCGATTGCTCAGGCGAATCTTGGTCTCCGACGTGACATTCTTTTGTTTTAGAGTATTCTAATTAGGCAAATTTCGTTTTCGCTTTCGTCCAGGACAGTCATTATTTTGTTGTTCATCAAAACATCCCGCGCTGTGTACATTCCTTTGTATTACTCATGGAAGTAGTATCTGATTTTTATGAGTACTAGCTGGCTGAGAGACGCATTCGTCGCTTATGGCACTTGGGAACCAGCGCGGTACATACTGAAGTTCTCAACTTACACTCGACACTCCGTTCACAATATGGTGGCATATTTCCTTCGATAAAAGATACGCAACTCATAAACTTGCCGGGAGTTTCTAGGCACACGACGGCCGGTTTGCTCGTTGCGGGAGTCATCAAATGGCAATCTGTACCACACCTTTATGAACATAGTGCTCTAGTGTGGCGGGATTTAAGAACTTCGCGTAGTGTACTATCACACGTATCGCCCAAAACATTCCATCTCTCCTATTTTGAACAACTTTATCCCGAGCAAATTATGAAATTGGACTTTGTCATATAGTTCATTGCCACAAGGTTAGCATTTGTTAGTTATCGGTTTCAGAGATGAATTGCTCATTCAACGTGCTCCTAGATAATCGGGGCCCCATCAACGTATAATTCATGAGTAGCTGCCTGAGTGCATTTTTTGCTCTAACGTATTCCAATTACGTTGCAGACAAATCTTGTTGAATTTGTTTGTTCTGCAATTTGGTGCCTAAACTTTGTATTCAAGTAGTATACTATTTGAGTTAAATATTACTGATGTGCTTTACAAGCAGCTATACAACCGATGTCTGAATTCGTAGACACCAGTGTGCTAGAATTAAACCTTCCCCATAGGTTTAAAATCGACTACTCAGGGAATCTTGGATATCACCGTACAGGCGAAGCGCAAGTTTATGTATGTTGGAGATTATTGTGGAGTGGATGGAATACAAGTAAGAGTAATAGTGATCGCTATGTATAGATTAAAGTAAGAATGTGAAAACTTGGATCCCACAGGTGGCACGGTGCCAGCGTTCAAGTTCAAACTTTGAATTTTTTTCTGGCCGAAACCCATTCGAATACTACATTGTTAGAGAAAATTGCCCAGTGATGCGACCAATGCCACACGTCTATGGAAGAGAACACATTATAATATTAATAATGTTTACTCCGGGCTGTTTGGTGACGCACACTCGAGCATGATGATAATGATGCAGTCAGATAAAAGCATGACCAGTGGAGTTTGTGCGTACTAATTATTGCGCGAAAACGGGACAGTCTGTTTATTGGTGGGCAATATTCGACGTAGACGGGGTCATGATTAAGCCGGCACGATCCAAATGCGGTTGACATCGGAGGCGTTGGAACATGGTTATTATGGCTTTTTGGCAAGTTCGAACAATCAAAATTCCAAGAGGGCAGTCAAGAACGCACGGATGCAGGGCAAAAATACAGGTGTTCTGCCTGGCGTGTGATACAAAAACTGCAAATTGCAGACAACGAGGAAACATTACAACGAATCTGCAGAAGCATCAGCGACGCAGTGATCCTGGCGGTAAATTTGAACTGAAACTGGAAAACATCGCTGAGGCCCCGTGAACTTGGACAGTTGGGCTAATGACTTCAGCCACGAAAAGCGTGTACGCGTAGGATAGATTGGATGATGTATGTATGATGATAGATGTATTTTGGAGCGAAAATGAAAGATCCAGCGGATCAGAATGAAGTCGTCCAGGATGCGGATGTGGCCATGTAAATAAGTTTCCATTAGTTACGGGCAAATATAAAAGCGGGCGAGAGTTCACTGTCAATAGTTGGATTGCAATAGTTGCGTGTGTGCCATCAAACTAAGAATAGCGGTGCCGTGCCCTCATTACACTGACACAATTCGGTTTTTGAATGGACCCCTAACAAACGTTATGCTTGGGATCTTCGGACTCTGTTGGCAGCGTGAATTTGAGTTGAATGAAGAGATCCATCAAGTCAGAACAAAGAAAATGTTGCAACATGGTTTGTAGAAACGTTCTGATGAGAACTGCAGACTGGTTGCGGTGGATACCGATCATACATGGCGTTTGAAGCTTAGTAAGATAAGGGAACGGAATGAAATCATTAAGGCCTGGTGAGTGTAAGGAGTTTTCAGATAGCATACCGCCCTTTATTAGAAAACAAAAGTACTACTTATTACAATTAGGGCAGTGGTACAGGCGGCTAATGGGGATTTACCAGTGTTGTGGAAAATATGGATCTCTCAGCAAACGTTCGTTCTGCTCGTATATCATTCCGCTTATCACTGATTTTGAATAAAATCAAGGTCAAAACGAGCAAAGCGTTTTTTTGAAAAAGCAAGGTAGCATAGGTCGCAGAAGTGAACAACAAAATTCGTGCTCCTTTGTCGTCAACTCATTAAAAAATTCCCGTGTTTTGAAAGTTCAGTAATACAATAATTAACACGTTTTCTGCTGCGACAAATCGATACCTGGATAATTAGAGATGGCAAGCGGAATAAAAATATTTTGCCACAAATAGTGTGACACATTTTGTGTGTATATCCTCATTAATTAGAACACAGCTGCAGCGAAATTTCGGCCGTGTCCCCCCATGCCATGGACACACTGAGCTCTAAAGACAGTCGAAAATTATCAGTGCGAATGGGTCGTCCCTTGGTGCAATGGGAATCACAGGATAATTTGTCTTATTGATTCTGATATGAGTTACTGTATTACCGACAGTGGACGGCTTGTTTGTAATCCCGAAGTCTAATATGAAAAATTATCAGTTGTTTGAAAAGGTCTGCATCTTCAACTCAGCATCTTTATTTCGGTTTGCAACCGTGATCCAACTTTTATACTATTGTTGCTTACAAAGGAGTATATCGGTTTCTATATTTTACCTTTGTGAATATGTTTTCAGTTCTAGGTTTAGGAATACATTTTTGTCTAATAGTCAACCCACACATAACACATGGACAAGTTTAGACCCCGACCTGGGTAGAGTTACCACCTCCAAAGAGAGTTGCTGGTCGTCACGAGATCCAATGAACGTTTTATGTGCGCAAGTGCCACTAAGCTGACGGTTCCAAGTGTTTTGAACATGGATTCGTGCACCTCATCCCAAATTTGTTAACCGTTGCATACATCCCTTTCCGCAAGCTTCCCAGCCAACTAGAATCCATAATGTTGAGCTACGATAGCGCTTATGTAACGAAATTGATAGCATTGTATCAAAGGACATTTACGAAATGGAAAGCCAACTGCCATTTCAGCCCAATTAATGCCATGATCGATTCTGATCCTGGCGTTGTAAAATGCACTGCAAGCTGTAGTTACTTTGAACTTCAACTTATGTAACAAAATAACACCGTTTACCGCAAAGGGGGATAATAGTGATTATTGAATCAGTCAGGCCAAGAGTGCAGAGTCGACTGTTTGAAAGCATCGAGCACCGTAAGACAAATTCAGCCCAGGGGTAAACCATAATTTTGCACTATTGCTACCACGAGAAGTTGCATCTGAATCACCAGACAACGAAATATTAAATTCCGCTAGAACGGGCTGCATCCCGAACGGCTTGAAGCACAAGGAAAAGCTGGATATCGGTATGCGCGCCTCGGGTTCGCAAAATTTATCGATCGATAGAGATGGCAAGGTGTCAGCAGGAACCGAATGCTACCCAATTTGGCATAGACTGTACACGACAAACTCAGCAACGCGGGCAAACATATCTAGGCCAACAAGAGCTTGTTTCGATTAGTCAACTAAAAAGGTGCTCAAATAAGGAGCAACGGCTAAGTGATGGACGGGCAAATAAATGGGGGAATGTATGTGTCATTCACCTATTTAAGTGAAGCCAGAGAGAATGATACTTCTGAGTTGTCCGGGAAAAATCGAAACGTTTGTTTCAGCCGCCACATTTTGAGACTTTGACGCAAAAGCCCGAACCTTAAATCACTGAGGAAATGCATGTCTTTGCCCAGGACCAAATTTGCTAGCCTCTGACCTGAAATTCCGAACCATGATAAAGCGTTTTTTACCGCTTTCCTCAGAGGCCAGTTGTGGTACCGGTGATTAATCAATCTTCCCCACTGGTTGGAGGCGGCTGGTCAACCTAGGATAAACGGTGAATAGCAAGGTGGGGTTGTTCCGTATGCAGCTGCGTCCATCAGATAAGTCTTGATTGTCTTTGAAGCGCTTAGTTTAAAAACTCAATAATCCGATCGACAGCCTAACCGTGCTGTTCTTCGGGTCGACCTTCTATGAACAATGCTTTTCTGGAAAAACGCCGCCTCGCTAGTTCGCTGGAAAATATGTGCTGGTTGCCTTTGAAAAATGCATTATTACCCTCACTATTTTGTCACAGAATATGGGATGGGACAGCCTCAAAACTACAAAGTGATGTATTTGCGCTGGGCGCGGGGCATAATGTTCTTCTCTGAGGTGCGTCACATCGGCCCACTTGCTATTGTCCAACAACCGGAAAGTGAGATTCAGCCGGTATACCTATCAGAGGTGTTGCAGCGCGCAAGTCGGACCATAACGATAATTGCTTGAGGTTTATATGTATCCAAGTTTGTCTTGATTCTGTTACAGTACAGCTGAACATGCTAAAATACATTGTTTTATGCTCTGCTCCGATCGACATTGGGTGGCGTGATTTTTGAGCAACGTTCCTGAACAACATCGGATGTGAAGCGCAGCTGGTTTATGGTTACCGGTTATGCAATAACATCTTTGCTTTGCTGGCGTGTTTCTATCAAGGACCGAGCTCACACTCTCAGCCCATTCACTGTCAGATAGGCGTCCATCCAGGCGATTTGCTGCTGTGGCGATGGACGCCATGTGCAATGTCCATCTCGCACGGTTTCTCCGTATGAACGTCCAAGAGTACCAAGTCTTGATGTAAAGGCTTCCGGTTTTCCTGGTACACTCGCACACGTACGTAACCGTTTTGAGGTCGAAAACCCTCAGAATTATTTCCCGCATATAAAGTATGCAAAATCGGTTTCCTGATCGCTGCACAAGTGAGGTAAAAGACAGATCCAATGAATTCATTTGCCGAAGGTTAAATACAAATTATACACATCAATCGTTCACCACTTATGTCAAATGTGGACCCGCGCTTCATTCAACATAAGAATGCATACTACCTTCAGGATGGCTGGTTCCGGCGTTGTACGACTTCAGGTTGTGATTCCAAAGAAATGGATCTAACTCCAATGATAAATATGCATCTCAAATCCTTCATTTGAGCGCCTGAGATTGCCCGGTACGAAAATAGATTAAAGATGTAGCGCCACTCATGTTTTGAGGTACACCAGCTGCCATCTGAATAAACTTCCAGGCATCCGTTTTCGCATCATATACCCATTTGGGATTGCGCCTCTCCAGTTTTGGCTTGCGTCTATTTTTTGCTCTGTGGGTGTTAACAATGAGGTAGTGTTCTAATGAAGGACTGTTTTTGGAGATGACCTCATGTAATATGTATTCTAAGGAGAATAGTTTATGTCAATCAATGTTCTCTATAATCTCTTCGGCGGACCCCACGGCGAAGAAAGTGACCTTACTGGGCAGCACATTAATGATTCTTTTGAGACGTTGGGCGTGGGCACCCGTTGTGTAAACTGTTCAAAAGTGCATTTTAGCTGAGGAAAATTGTGAGGTCTTTTATCAATATTTTACAGAGTCCAGGTGTTGATGCTTGATATTTCAGCTCACAAAAGCTGCCTGGCTTTGGAAAACATCGTTCTCCACAGTGCAGTAGTTTCACTCTTATGCTCTTCAGCGAAGCTATTCTTTGGCAAATTTAGTGGATTTTCCAAACTACTACTGAAATGTGTGAAAGGGATTTTTCGAAAGCCTACGCACGAGAATATAGAACGAATGTGACGCAGGACCTTGTTCCAGTTTTTGGAACAAAGGTACATAAAACCTTTTGTCTGAACACAGTGCGTGAGGTCGACAACGAAGGCGAAACTTCATAATTGCGTATATTATAGAGAAGGCTAGGGAACTCTTGTAAAGTTCAGCTACGTATGAACCTCGGTAGATCAAGTGATTCGGAAGACCCAGCTTTAACTTACTGCATCTCATCCATAACGAATTCGGGCCAAGTGACAGACAGCTGAGGCAGTCGCATACTGCGGACGATACCGAAAAAAACAAATGTACTGACCGCCACACATTTTCCACAGAAGTCTTGAACGCCTGTGGATACTGTGAGCCGAATTCACGGCTAGAACCCGTAACGGGTCTTGCAAGCTTTTTAGAGAAAGCAATTGAACATGGTTTGTTGTGAAATGAGTGGCGAATGCAAGCGCGAAGTTTGCGTTCTTTAGCCAAGATGCAAAGTGCTACGTATGCGTGTATATCAGAGACCTACTTTATTCACTTCAATATATTTAGCAAATAGCAAGTGGGATCCATAGACATTCAAGTCAGTGATGTTACTGATATAGATTATAACCAAATACAATGCTAGCGTGCTACCCTGGATTGCTCTGCCCGTGATAGGAAATTATAAGGGCGAAATATCACGTTTTTTATTACTCTGATTTCTTCAGGTGATATTAAAATAACACTGAAATTCATGTGAAGGGCACCATGGGGAACTTCGTGAATCGCCCTACGAATACCAAGGTAGATAAAAACTGCACAAGTTTGGCATCCTATGCAAGAGCGATGTGATTCGAAAAATCGACCTGACGTTTGTTTACTGACAGCCAAGCCGCAAACCCATGGTTTGGAGTTTTCGCGCTCTTAGTGGTAAGCAGGTAATCCATGAGAGAGAGCGGGAGTTTATTGAGGCGCAACAGCTAGCGGAAAAAATCCATGGCCTAACCTGTAGCGTGCGAGATTAGTGGACAGCTTCCGTTGACTTGGAACTGTTTTGGTGTTGTTGGATATATTGAAGAGGGAACGCGGTAGCCGTCTATGAGGCGGGTAAATGAGGAAGTGAAGTCAGGTCATGTAACTGCGAGGCTGAGGTTGGGATTTATTTCATCAGCATACGTGTCATTTACTGAATCAGGATGGGTGCAATATGTAGAAAGGCTCGAAGATGATTGCACATAGCAGATGGCGGCTTTTGACAGGAGCATTGCCCAGGTATGGGGAAAGCGAGTGGGATGCTTTAAAAGTTGATTTCAGGCCTCAAAATCAATAACAGAGACGGCTTGTACTTAAACCAATTAAGGTAAAATAAAGCGCGCGTTATTAAGAGGACAGGAATATTAGTACTGAAATAACGGGAGGTGGTTGGTTAACATTGGCAAACCCAGAGAGGCCAATATGCAATCAATCTGCAAGCGTCGAAGCCCAGTCTATCTGGCTGCCATCGGTGTGCGCACTCTGACGCAAGCCATACAGCATGTTGCATACAGAACTCAGTTGACAATGAATTATACTGTGTATATATGAAAAGTAGTCTCATCGCTGCACACCCGCTGCCGGCTGCGCAATTCTGACGATTTAATGCCACTAGGGGAGTATATTGAAGGACCTAAATCGTCCGAATTCATGGGTCGGAAGGATATCCGCTGATGGCCGCTTGTTTCGTCCCGCAGCGTCTGCGAAGGACTCCCACAAGCAGCGGGTCAATCGTTGTTTGTCTGTAGTTTCTGCTGACTCGCCAAATGAATGTAGCTGGACCTAATACATTCTCGCCTGGAAGAAGTGGTCGTCAAAGTTTAGAAGCGTTTCCTGCAGACAAATGTGAATTGGTGCTTCTGCTACACGCCGACCAAAGATCAGTTTTTATACGCGGCCAAAATAACCAGAAAGGTTCTACTTACCTACGTCCAACAACAGCGTGCTAGCCACAAAACTGATTTTATCGCATCGCCATGCTTATTTAACATTGTCGTTTTGAAGAACGCGTTTGTCCGTAATCACTTCTCTTTAAATTTTATATGGCTGATTGCGGTGTCAACGATCATTTAGGCATTCGAGAGAATAACGGGCCCCGAAGTGAAACAATATTGCATCCTTCTTAGATCAGTAAATGGGTTTCACAATTTTGCGGCCAGAATGCGGTATGAAACTTGGGTTAATGTTCGGAGTTACCTTCTTCTAGACCGGTGTGTAAGAGTTCGCGAAATCCCACGGTTTGAAGTTGGTAATAACTTTATTGTACTCATAGGAGGCATTTTTTGTTAAACCTCCATTGGAACAACTTGACGTTTAGTGTATTTCGCGTAAAGCCACCAAAGAGTTCTACGTGGTGCGCTTCCGCTGATATGTCTAAGGACCACTACAGACATATGATCTTTTGTTTTTGATATGCAATTTAAGAACCAATTACAGTCACAAGTAAATATTAAGATAAATAATTATGAAGACTTCATAGAATTTGCCGTGAAGTTGTTCTTCCTGTCAAAATTTATTTGAGCGTGTTTTTGCTTCTGAAATGTCGTTTCTATCCAAAAAGTTGAATTTGTACATTGCAAATAAATTTTCATAGCTGGTTCCACTTGATATGCCACAGGCTAGCATCTTTTGAATGGTCATTCGCCCTACCCTAGTAGGCTCACCCGTTGTGGGTGTCGCCATACGACCTGTTGCCTTTGAGAACAGGATTATATTAGCCTCTTTTGAGCTTGCAAGATTACATTGCATATCACACTTCACCAAGAAATTGTGAAGGGTTCAGATAATATGTCGATAATGTCCAGCTTTTTTGACGCAGTCGGTTGTACCACTGCAAACTCTCCATCACTTATCACACAACATGCTTCCCAACAACTCCTCCCTTGGGCGTTATTAAATTGTAAGCATCAATAAGTGTAGTATGCATTGCAAACCCTGTGGATCATGGTGAGAAAAAAACATCATCTGTATGGGAGTTGTGTTATTTTCAAAAAACCTCATACCCTATTTATGACGGCCAAAAGTAAACTCAGAAGGCAGCTGAATGAGTCTCACTCAAACACAAAACTCAGGCTTGAACTGTTGTCCAGTTTGGACTGGTTTAGTTAAAAAATGGAGTCATTTGTTTAATCACTAACGACTGCGATTCAAAATGGTGTGAAATAAGCTGCATACACTCTTAACTATGGAAATAATATTCATAAATTATATACAGTGCGACCGGTTATCCGAAATTCTTAGTATACTTTACAGCTGACTAGGTGTACTTAATCGCAACATTATCGCTGCAGTTGTATCAAACCCAACTGAAAACATTTTGTCCCACACCACAAAAGCAGAATTTTCTTCACTGTGACGTCTGAGCACTAAAGGTATATCGTTTACTCCAATAGATTCAAGCGATACCAGGGGATGCTTTGGCTGCTGAGAACATTTAGATTTACGGTGCCCTAGGACATTGTATACGCGGTTTTTAAGGAAAGTATGTGATCAAGTAAAGCATGCAAACATATCGCGTGCACGTTAGTGGAAACCGGAATTAGATATATTTTGCTCGGAACAAGATAGGTAGGTTAAGAATCCCGGTGCGGCACAAATGCCTTAATAAAGTTGAGCGCTCAACCCAGAGACCTTTGATGGCGCACTATCTAATTGAAGATTAGTGATGTCTTGATACATAATGGAAGGCGAAAGAGCGGCTGGAATCTGTGATTTTTTATATTTTATATGGAATCGGCTGGTGGTCCCGAATGTATTATAACGATAGTAAACGTAAATTTTGCTGTCATCTTAGACAACTGTGAAAAATGCCTTTGGTGGTGCAAAACCGCTTCTGGTATTCCGTTGAAAGCGAAGTAGCATGTGCCGTGAGTGATTCCACAAGTGATCATATAAACGTAAAAATATCTGGCAAAATCCTCTGCTTCCCGCCGTTTAAATTTGTGGTTAAACGAACGCTCTTTCCAAAAAATGGGGAAAAACATCCATTTTCTTTATTTCAAATTAAAAAGCATACAAAAAACAGAACGAAAGATAGTACGAAGAATTTCACGTGAGTGAAGTAAAGGAGGAATGACATTCGCGTACCCTTAATTGTTATTTCAATTAGGTGATGATATAAGATGTTCCATGGACTGTTTGACCACATTTACTGTATATTACTCTGGCTTTTAGTGTGTTGAAAATAGAAGCCTATACTTCGGCTTCCGCTATAATTTTGACCTCTTACCACAAACGTTTTCTGAGTTTGAATGGAGCACTTGCGTTCTTTTGGTACGCGTTGGTTTTACTATTATCCGTTAAGATGGAAACCATCTGAATTACGTAGAAACGTCACCGAACTTCTGTCGCGAAAAAAAGTACATAATTCTAGGGATCTGTTTCTGAACAAGGTTTGGAAAAAATACTACACTGCTATAAACCACTTTCTTGATCCCACTTGCTTCCTGATAGTGCATACATTTGTTTGTTCACACCTATTATTCAGATGTTGTGGCGAAAGGTGTAGTAGATTGTCACAAGTTTTTTTCACTAGACAAGCCTATGTTTCATTGATTGCAATTCGTTTCTGCAACTGAATTATGCTTTCCAGCTGCACGTATTTTTACCCTCAGATATTCATATCAAGGCGGAATAAACATGTTTTCTCTCAACAGCAGATGGATAACACGGCTTGGTATTAGGGGCACGACAAAGCAGACTAAATCTTTTGACGGCTGATTATATTCACGTGAAACATAGCTAAACATTGGATACCTCCTTTCATTTGACTAGAAGCTTTCAGAGAGCGCTGACAATGTTGAGCAAAGGTCTTTTAGATGACGAACAAGCTTCATGTGATTGCTGACTCTACACACTGTTGTTTTGCTTTCTGAAAATGACAGAACACACAACAGCAAACCTGATGTTGTAACTTTTCCTACCTAGGTTTTCATTTTGCCTACCAATGGGTGTAACCCACATAAGTGATAAACAGCCTTCGTATGTGTTGGTTGGATGCCGTCAGTCACTTGCGCAAACTAAGAGCTCCTGAAGAAACAAATAGAGCTCTGGAGACCATTAGCGAGCATCAGATAAATGCGTAATTTCTCATTTTCGTCTGGGCAATTGTTGCCTATCAAAACGTGACGGCGTACGATATCAGGCAAATGTATAACTAACACTAGAACACTCACGGAGGGTCTGCAGCTTTGCTTATTTTTTTACTTAGACGAGCGTGGTTCTACTTTCTGCAGACAATTCAATAATGACTAACGACCGTATTGCAATTTTAAGGGATAAACAACGTACAGGCCTTCATTAAAATACAACCTGATGTGCCCGAGGATAATGGTCAGTGGTTGCATTTACTAATACATTGCTGAGCCGTCTGGAACCTAGTAAGTGTAGGCTATAGGCAGTGCTGCGTCGGGACTGCGAGTGTAAGTGTACGTGCCAACCGAATATGGATAGCACAATTCCCACAGCAAAATGAATGTAGTGATAAACAGGACTAGTAACAGTAACAATAACGTTACGTACATTTTTTTATAACTCAAATCTACGCGTCCTCCATACGGGGAATTCTGGACTCATCTGCCAGACTGAATGTATTTGCTTTTGAGATGACAAATAAAGTCCGGAGTCAATAGGCAAAACACAAATCCTGAATACTGATGATTTTCAAGTCAGTTATAAAACGATGCAGGCTGCAGTTTGCAGGGTTTTAACGTCAAGTGCGGCGGTGTTTGTCGTTGAGTAATCGGTTGTTAATCTGGGTTTTTTTGTGCTAGGTTTGCGCAAATATTTTATGTTGACCGTTTTCGTGTTTTAGTATATATACCGCGTAATCATGTATATGTATATATGTTCCTGTTCTGCAATGTTCAATATCTCTGAATTTTTTCCGTAGTGGTGATTCATCGAGAGCGATGTGAAAATTATCTAGACTGCAATCCTCCAGCGCATTTGAAGCACTTGTTTAAGCTGGGAAACTCCTAAAGCCATTACTACTTTGTGGCAGTTGAACAGCTCCATAAATTTGCCAGTGTCAAGTCAAATATTACCCGGCATTTTTTGGCGTAAGCAAGCAATCCTTTTTATTTAATCTTCAGTGGATTATAATTAAAAATACAAATTCCAGATGTCTACAAAACATCGTGTTTCCCAGGGCCGGGTTTCGTACTCACTCGTAATGTAGGCAGTACGTAAACTGCTCAGTTATATTAACACTGCTGAAGTGGCGTATGGTCGGAAACGGATTTACTTGCTGAGTTTCAGAAAGATTTGGATAACATTGCGATAATTTTCGCTCACGATTTCGCTAGTAAATTTGTCCTTCAAGTACTCTACACCGTATGAAAAAACTCGAACCTCAAACACACTATTTGAGCGAAAATATATGCGCAAAATATACTGAGCAACTCCATGCTTGTTATTTAGTTATTATTTGTTCAAAACGTTAAATTGATAATACGCCGCACGTAAGTCTTCCATTATTAGCACGCATTTAATCACATGTTGCTGGTAATCAGGTTTCTAAATGTAACGGAGCATCTACAGTTCCTCGGTGGTAATTCAAAGCACACAAATGGCGTTATGCAATAAAAATTATCAACGCGAACTACTCCGAACTACTGGATGCATACGCGCGTGTTTTGTTCCATTTGAATCACTCAAGTAGCGAAATTTCAAAAAAGAGTGTAAGTTTAAAGGTAGACATTATGCGAACTGAAATAGGTTTGTGTGTCTCCACATGTATATTCGAAAATAATCAAGCAAGCAATTTGCAAGCCACGCTGCGAACTTATATTTACGTATGTCAAAGCATATTTCTGGTGTACTTATTCTAACCTACACATAGAACTGTCATGACATTTAAATGAGAACGCCAAACGGGATACGTGGATTATGTGACATCTGGGCATTGATAAACATTAGGCAAGAATGGAGGGCTCACACCACAACTACAAGAAGCAGTAGTCATTGCGCTTGCTGCTTCACAACCGAGCCGAGTGGTGTTCAAATATTTATTAAATCCTCTACAATAAAACCCCTGTACTGATCGCTGCATGTCATATGCTCTTTCAAACTGCTGGAAAAATTACCAGGATGATGAATATCTTTAAAAAGGATAACGCTCAAATAGTAAATCATGTATTGAAGGTTCTTTAGTGCTATTGTGTACCTGTTTTTAGAAAATAACTGAGATTCACAATCATCGTGCGGAATATGACGAATATATTATTTCGTTAATTACGCTGCACATTAAATGACTTTTTACTGAATTGTAGTGCAAACAAGTTTTGGGAAAGGTGAATTGCCACATTTTTTGTTTGCCGTAAAATTATATGTCAGGTTCCAAGATTGAGGCTTACGTTACCCTTATCGAAATGACATGAATACGTGGACATAACACACTATTATATGACAGCACTTCACCTGGATAACACTGTATATTTACTAATTCCTAGGACTTTCTTTTATAGATATCGAGAAACACCAATCTAAGCAAAGTCCATCATTTTGGCAAGCTCTAGCCTCCTTGTTTATAATTGTTTGAAATAAATTAAGTAAACTTTGTTCAACCTGCTTAATATGTGCACAGTTTAGTGCAGGTTTTTTGACACTGAGTGCTTCTAAATAGCATTTATTGACCCATCATATTATGCGCCATGGTTTTGTTAATTCGATGTCATCTTACGTGCACCAGAAAAACAGCAGTTGAGTGTAGCATTTTGAAATTCGCCCTTCTGTTCCAAATAAACCTAGGATACTTGTAATACATTTAAAGGAATCAGAATGGATATTCAGGACTTGAACCTTGGCCACATATCTAACTTAGGTGTGCTGTAAAATGATTCGCATTGACTCAGGCGAATGTCAAATCCATCTGTTTCCCTTTCACTTTTGTCATAGATATAACTAAAAAATGCATATTTTACTGCGAATTTCTGAATAGGAGAAAAAATAAGCAACGCTACATAAGCTTACTATATCTGCATCCCGCTAGATTCTCAAACGTTCACTTTCAGTTGCCCCATGCAAATTGCACAGGTGTGTGCGCCCCAAATCAATCATATTTTTGCTGAGTATTTTTGAACTGATTTCTCAACATGGAAGAATGAAAACTTATAGTGTGACGTAGACCAAATTAGGTGATATAAATGTAGTTTGGCAACCCGATGAAGCAAATTTGTTACAAAACTACATTGGCGACATCCTTTCTGGTGCACACATATAACAAAAAGCCGGTTCTGTAAATCATCTGCACGCCCATAAACAATATTATTATTAATATTAAGTTTCAGTTTACGTTTTTCAGTTAAATAGCTCAATTCTATATTCCAGTGAATACAATTTAGTGACAAAATATAATTACTGAAATAGAATTTCGATCTCCTGTCTACAACATGCAAAATATACCATAATTAGCCAGTACGCTCTTCTGTGTATAAAGCTACTTATCAAAAACAATATTGCACGCCCTGAGTTTTCATATTTTTACCAGTTTAAACGGTTGCCGTAAAACGCGGGTCTACAGACCTACACGACAACTTACACGATAGCCCCAAGGTTCGAATGCTGTGTGAATCTAAAACGATGGTGTTTCTTTAGCCAGACTGCTGGGACGGTGACCACCACGCAACACTGGGCGCTATGCCAACATTCGTCTAGTATACATTTCCAATAAACCGGCCTAACTTACCTGTATACGGAACAAATTCTTATATCGTATTCTAGCAGGAATGTGCGCGGTTTCTCCGCAACATTACCGACCAAGGACGTTACTATGGAGTGCAGATTGTCGATTGCAACTTATAAAGTTCTAAATCCGTGTAAAATAGTCATTCTTTTGCGAAAAATAAGCGAGGGCAGTCGCCAGTTCTGTTCTAGAGCTACCTTTGGGAAGGTACGTTAATTGGTAAGCTGCGTGAGCAACAAACGGCCGACGAGCAAAATTAACGTAGCTTATGCATTTCCATGCGGACCTTAACAAAAGTTAGCATGATCGGCGCATTTTTACTTACACTAAACCTATCTAACGCATTAGTTCCAATAATCCTAACTTGACAAACGGACTTTTTGCTTTACTTCAAATGCATAAATCAGGTGGTAGGTTTTTTGAATTTAATGGAGAATCCCATTGGGCTCAGATGATACTTATGCTACTGGCTTCAATAAAAAAAATTGAAGAACTGGCTGAAAAACAGTTTCAAAATTTTATTTGTGCGATTTCGGTTGTACAAATAAATGACAATTTTTCAAACGGGCCAGCATGTTTGCAACATTATTATTATCGTTTTCAGGTCATAACGTGCACATGGGAAGTGTTTTCTAAATTTTAGTGCATTTCCAGTGCGCTTTGAGGACAGCGCTTCTTTTCTGCTAGCCTTATATCTGGGGTTACAATACGGAGACTGTATTTTCACCCGAATGGTCAAAGGTAGGCGAAACGTACGTCGGGTTTTTCTATCACAAAAGAAAACAAATTGAAAAAGCGTTACACCACCAGTGTTCTTTAAATCAGCATTGGATATTTTCCTTGCACGATGATAAAAATGACTCCCAGCATAAGGCTGCGTTTTATGATTTATTTACGCAATTTATCTCCAGCAGTTACACGTAATTTAATGTGGACACATAATTATGATTGAGCGTCCTCTCCTTCACCGCCCGAACATGTATCATTCGTTATCATAAGATGACAAAGTTTTGCGGAGGTTCCTTTCCAAACAAGACGTTCAAAATAACAATGGTTAAAAAGATCTGTTTACTCAGATTATACTGCCGAGAATTCAATGAATCTTGATCACAAAAAACATTAATTTTCCCTAAATGGACATGGCTAATATTTCTTCTGTGACGAAGATCTGGGGAAACAACCCGTGATGTGGATCATTTTTGCGTAGGGCACAATTGCATTCAAGTCCGAGAATGTTCCTTGACAAACTGCAGGTATGGTTCTACAGATAGTATACAAGATTTCTAACAAATTTGTGATAACGGAGATACTGGGCCCGGTTATTTGATTCTGCTTGGTAACTACGCACTTTCTGTATGTAACATCCACTGCGAATCTCCAAAGACGGTGGTGAAGTATGCTTTGCTTGATTCGTTCAAATGTGGTTTTTGCACCTGCAAATGCCCTCCACTTTGCATCTATTTGATCTTATTGCGAACAATCCAAACCTATGGATCAGATGCAAACTGTCATAAATGAAATTACGCGAGAGGCCAAATGACACTAGTTGTCACTACTTTCTTACCGGAAATATCCATATTTACAAGAAAAAGGCTGATAAGTTTTCAGTAGAATAGTTATTTAACTTCCGTGTGAAAGCCAAGGCCTTGCATTATATTTGCTTTCCTGATAAAATCGTGTTCAAGCAGTAAATCCCCGAAAATTATAGTGATGTATATAACTGAATTTTAGAACGGAATATTTGCTTAGGTAGGCACGTGTTTGCTTAACAACAGTGGTAAAATTGACCTAAAATAGAATTATTCATTACCACGCGCTTTCAGAAAATGTACCTAATATTACTGATAATATAGAAAACGTTTTGGAGAATATGCCGCCTGATGTTATAAGGATCTCGGCCATAAACTTAAGTGGGCCATCGTGTTCTTGAACAAACTTTTGAAGACGCATTATAACTCAATGCTCAAGCTTCGGGGCAAAGAACAACTTTCAGTGAAAATTGTTTTGCTTCACATCAACCATGTCCAATAGTCGTCAAAATTTATGAATATTCACAAAAATGCAGTTAAATGTTTGACACCAATGTGGCTCTTGCTTTCTTGCAGATATATCCGTTGGTACTACAGAAAATCTTATTTATGATAAGGTGAAAATACACTGAGCAAAATTGATAAATTTTTATGTGCAGAGGGCGTAATCAAGTACGTTGTCCTGAAAACTGGTAACATTTAAAGCACTCAGGTAAACGATGTACTGCCACAGTTTTTGGCATTCGGGATGTGGCCTTCAATAGTTGTACTCTTCTTAATTTTGTACGGACATTATTGACCTCTTACCTCTGCTCGCATTCAGAGATTTCTATTGACAGCTTTATTATGTTAGTGCCCGGCGCGTGTACTCAAAGATCTGGAGACAAAATCCACAAAACCCAAATCGTGTATGTTATTAGGCTACGTGGTTCACAAGTACTTCATTGCTGCGGTACATAAAGTGGAAATGGTTTTATTTAATCACTCTAGTCTAAGCATGTTTTACACCAGGTAAGTCATAAATCTATCCAAATGCTCCCAATGTGTAAAACAAGTGAACAAACTTGAAACCGAATTGTGCTTCCTCAATAAACTGCATAAACTGAACGTTTTAGATCCAGCACGCCAGAGATTGACCTGGGTTTAAATAAGTTACACGAAATGAAGGCTTGTTTCGGCATTTTGATCCATTTTTACTATAACAAGGGGTTTGTAAGGCACTTCAAACACAGACACACGTGGCCATAGCCACCAAAGAAAGACGCTGTCAGCTTGTATTAGGCATCAGTAGTATTTGCGAAGTCGCGAATAAATCACAGAAAAAAACGTGCAATAACTGCTACCGGGTTTATGATACTATTACATCATTAGTAAAAATGCATAAGTTTTTGACGTTGTCGATGCAGTGTTCAGTGCCATGTAGCCAAAATACCCTAGTTTTGCAAACACTACATTAGTTTTTCAGATCCCCCTTAACATAAATGAGTTTGCGGACACATTGTTGTGCAGAAAGTGGCGAAAAACAAACCCTAGGTGAAACTTATCACCCCAGGGTTTGCCAAACATAGACACGGTGTGTGGCTTTTTAATTGGCCTTGCAGTTTCTAAAGTCGCATGTATATCCCTTTTTAACAAAGATTCATATAAAATTTCTACACGGCCACACGCAGCACGTACGTTGATATCACTCGAATTTTCGCGTGAGCGTCTTGTCTGGGCGAATTCCCATGTGAATATTTTGCTTGGGCTTTTTATTGACCAATGTTTTCGTTATATTTAACGTCTTAGTTTTTATCACCAAAGTGTCAACACGATTAAAAGATGGTAGTTTTTATTATCATACAAATACGCAAGAATTATGCGCGCACCGCGCTAACAGCAAAATGACAAGCAAGTGCGTGTCCTACCAGTTCGTTCAGATCACTGAAATATAACCAAGGTTCAGAGTGTATTTGGATTTCAGTACACCTGCACCTTTTACATGTAAGCCAATGTACAAATGATCGGCGCACAGACACCCAGAAATGCTTTCAAGGTCGGGCTTTCCTTATCGGGCGTTAATGTAATTGTTGCCAATTTGAAATTTGTGCGAATAAATATAACGAGGCAAAGCAAACGTTACATGTTCAAATTAGCTGGGCTATGAGCTAACAAAACGTTGTTTGAAAAATCAAGTAAAATCTTGCATTACAACGGGTTCGTTCGTTTTAATTTATGTGAAAATACACAACCATGATGACAATCGCCACCCTTTAAAATTATTTAATTTTGAAGCTGAATCAGCATTTCACATATTTTCCGTTTTTACTCGCGTCTTTGCGTTCTAACAAAAAAACGCTAGTGTATAAAATAATTTTTCGAGATGAACTTATGTTACGACCATTAAATCATCTGTGACGTTCTGCTACGCTGCATGCTTGCGTCCTTCCGAAATCTGAATTTGGTGGTACTGTTTTTGCTACGTAAGCAAAAATTTTGGCCACCTGACACAATGTTTTGACACTTTTGAAATTAACAAGCGGTTGATAAGCCAACAGCAAGTTGGTAAAATACGCTTATATAATTACATAAAAAAACGAATTTATCGACGTTGACCAGTGCAACAGATATCATTTCGTGAACGACTTGCAGTTATTTCGGATATTTTGTTCAACATTTATATATATATATATATATATATATATAATACAGTCCGCCTTAACCGGTTCTTAAATCAACCAGCTGAAACACATTTCATTACATATGAGTTAAACTACATGTCGCATGTTTCTTACAGACATTTACTACATGCACAGCGCACGCAACATTTCTATTCTAATAAACTTTTATTATTTCGCGATAAAATAAGGTAAAACCCGCGATACAATTTTGGTGAGACCGGGCATACGAGTTTATAACTTTGCGTATTTGTAGAACTTTGAGTAACCTGTAGAATCACAACTGTGCACTGGAAGTCAGTCTTAGTTGATTCGTCTATATTTAAAAGCATTTTTGTTCACGCCTCTTAGCTGAAAGCATACCCGTAGTTGTAAGGAAAACGGTTTTGACACCGGTGTTGACAGTAATCATTTATCATGACCCATGAGAATAATCCAAAACACTTCTAAACTTTTTTCAAAATATGGCATCGTTTGCCGCATCTGCAGCATAACATGATGGTGAAGCTGCGATAGTTTAGCTTGACAACTTACTGCCTTATTGATAATTTTTGCAAAAACAACTTAAGGCGCGTGTCTTCAGCGGTTTTTCGGCTAACCGCAGAGACAGCTGTCTCTCGTTTGTAAAGAAGAACCGAAAATTCCAAATACGCGTGTTTTCAAATTCAAAGACTTATAACGTTGGGGCGCATTTTAACGTGCGTGCAATTTAAAGTGGCTAGCCTTCTTTTGGGTAAGACAACACCTGTCTGTTCAACACCAGCATGCAATATACATTCTTTTAGCGAGAGCACCGCATGTTCAACTTCAGACGAAACATGTGGCAAGCTGCGCATTCATCAAGTTGCCTAGACATTTGAATTATAACTTTGTCGTTGCCACAAGGGCACCACATGATTTAAGCATGACTTGCGCATGCAATTTTTTACTGCGCGACACAGAAACACATATTTTCTTGCCAATGGAATGGCGTTGAAGTCAAACTGAATAATGTTGTGCCTCTAAAATTTGTGTGCATCCGCAAACGTTGCAGCGAGTATTCTGTTTACGGTGACTAATTTAAAAAGACGATTTGGATGGCCGAGCGCCTTATTTGAGCTTTTCAAGCTGTCTATTCAAGTGTTTGGAAGAGAAAAAATTGTCATCTAAAAAATCATAGTGAAGGTGCCAAATCGGAGCTGTAATAAATAATCTGAAGATGAATGAGTCATTACTCAGTGGAAGCTCTTCAGGTGTCTGTTCAAAAACCTTCAAGGGCTTGCTGGGCCACATGACGGCGGAATTGGGATGGCTATTGTATTTTTAATTGAGTGGCCAGCATAAGCCAATAGATGACAGTTTTACCCAAAAGTGGTGGTTATTTTTTCACAGATTAGAATGGCGAGCTGGTCAAAGTTTACGTTTAGTTCAAAGTATTAATTTTATAATTAATTAGATTGGGCGAAACCCATTAATTGCAAAAAATCCTTCTAGGGCATAATGATGTTCGGTATAACATTTTGCAACAAAACTACACTTCAAAAAATACGGATGACACAGCTGACACAGTCCAATTTCTTATTCACTGCTGCAAAACGCGGGCCCATGTTTTGGTGAGAAATGCCAGCCATGGTTAACACACACATCGCCGGATGACACTGCGAGACGACCGAATGAACATGCCAGACAAATCCGAGATAAACCTGTCCTGCATTATGCATATTTGCAGACAACTGCAGTATCATGCAAATAGTTTCTAGTTTTCTGTTTTTTCTATTCTTCCTAATCATGAATATTTTCTTGGTTTTAAGCATGCATGTTAATCTTCAGAGAAATGAATGCTTGCGGTGATCATTACTGATCTACCTGCGATCCATTGAGAAAAGGACTGAACGTTATATAGCCAACGCTTCGCTGTAATATGGAAGTGATATCACTTATTGGATAGTAGGTGATGCATGAATAGAAAATCATATTTTTGTATAGCTTACGTTTATTAATCAGTTTGAACCCCATGAGGGTGGCAAATAACATACCTGCAAACAGTCAACTTAATCTACCTGAAACAAATTTGACATAATTAGGTTAACTAGATGAAAACAAATTTACATTTTGAACCAGAGCATCTCCATACAACACCTGAAAGTTTCGCGTCCATTTTGAGTAGAACTCCGTTATAACTCACAGGAGTTTCTGCCCTGCACAAAAAATCGCATGAAAATTCCAAGAAACTTCGGGGTCATAAATATTCTCTCTATGTGCGTTCAAAGCGCCTGTTTGTGGGTGGCACATTCTCTACTGTAACCAGGGTAGAAGATCCTTCTCCGTAACAGAATATTTTTCGTCTCGCGTATTCTACACACATATCGTTTTTTTGAAAACAAGCTCAATTTGCTCAAAACCGTGTGACATTTTTGTTTTCAAGTTACTCCCAAGCAAACTAACAACGTTTAACGAGAGCAATTCGAACACGTCAAAACGTTATTGTAACTAATCTAAAATGAATAAAATAACGAGCTTTTATTGGCGCACGTAATCACACTTTTGTTGCTTTCTAATGAAGAATCACGTTTGAACCAATTTGGGAAAAATATACCAAAACCCCATCCTTGTGAATTTTAATTTATTACCGTGTTATTAACGTACACGTTTGTGAAGCAATCGACGTTGTTCCTACAGTCTGATGTGGTACAATAATCATCAGCGTTACAAAGTATTCGGTTCTGAGCTTCAGAGCCAAAAAAACATATTTTATTTCGTATCTTTGTTTCTTTCTACACATAAGATACTGAGCCGCTTCTGCTTGAATCAACCACGTTGATGCATGCCTGGTGATTGAAAAGCTATACCAACAAACAGATAGCAATATCACACAGACGAGGGATAGAACGTTTGGAATAACAGCAGACGTTGCTTTGCTGACTTAGTCGTCTGAAATTTTGTTACATTTTGGCCAGATTGCTAAATTAACATTCCGATTTAAAGATGTACATGCTTAATGCATCAGAAGCCCATTCCTCTTGACTGGAAAAGCTGACTTCAAAGACAGATGATATTTACACCGGAATAATTTCTAAATCGGATCACCAGCTGGCAGAAAACACTTACAGGTGTTACTTTTGTGCGGGGGATTTTTTAACGTTTATCATATTCGTGATTTTGGGGCTAGGATGTCGAACGCAAGTGTGGCTTTTTGGAAGGTACCAAACCTGTTGATTGCAAATGGAATACCTCTAATTTGCCACACGAATGACGGCTACACCAAAGCTGGCGACATACAACGGAGCGAATATTTCACAGTCATAGGCTGGGGTTTGGTTTGTCTCTCATAACCCTATTAACCTTGGAAAACTTGCGCAATATTTACGTATTGCTGCTACCTAGTTTTCTTTTTAAGATTCTCTGTGCACTTAGCGCTTGGACAAGGCGGTATAGAAGGGGTGTTGGTGCAATAACGGCACGAGCATTGTTGCCCATAATACATCACACACGTATCCTCCGATGTTATTCGGGTCCCTCGAAAATTCTAGGCTCTTATTCCAACAAATTCAAAATTGTCGCTATTAAACTGTCTGTTGTTTCTTCAATTAACTCAAAGTAGAGCCGCCTGCACAAAGTCGTCAGTTTTTTTTGAAACGAGTAACAGTGATGGGTAGGAAAAACTTTCCGTTACGCACGATAGAAAAAAAATGAGATTCTGTATTGGAAAAACAAGATTTTATACACACTGTTGTTAGTGTTATGTAAAATACGATTCTCGTGATTTTTTCATTTCGTTAGATCAAATGTGTACCGCATACCTTGGAATGGTCATTTGAGATCAATGCACTCAGTTGCTCAATTTTTTGGATGGAAAATTGGAAACAAATGTTACAACCACAAGGTAAAATTTCACAGCTTTCACTTTTTGAACTCGCTGACTCGAGTTTGGGATTAATAAAAAAGTTAACTGTTATTCCTCTGTAAACAAATCATACCCTAGCGGACATCTATCTTCTCAAATGCCTATGCAATAATTTGCATGGTTTTCAGGGAAACGTAAAACGTTCCTGGTTCGCATCTTCAAGTGTACACAGTATTTTAACTTCTTGGCTAGACAGATTCTTTTTACGCGTTGATGAATCACACTAATGCTGATCTTGCCAGTCTTGTTGACTAATGATATAATCTCTATCCAACAACGCTTCAGTTGTTTAACCAAAATCGGATTAATTTACCGCATACTTCATTATCCTTATACAAAGCCTTGTAATTAAAGGCTGATTAAGAATTCTCAAATAACGACATTTTTTGCGCTAAACTTATGAGCCACTTTTTGTTTCCATTTGAACCATGCCAGTCAAAAGTTGTTTTCCAACTGGTACGTAGCACAGGGACTACTATAATGCAAAACAATTCAAATGACTACTTCTCATTCACTGGTTTTCATCAAAGCTGGCACGAGGTTACTGACCTTATAAGAACAGTAGATATCTTCTACATGATCTTGATAGGCCGCCTGGCGGTCTGAAGCTTAAGGCTTACATCCGTAGATGATTATTTTGATCGCCATTGATATCAGTCGATATTTGATGTCTTTGTTTTGTGAAGGCGGTGTTGTTGAATAGGACCCTCGGTGAGGATATTTTTAGCGTGGCCACTTTTGCAACAACAAATGTCCCCGACTGGCTTGCCATCAAGTTGCCTTGACTAAGTAAGTCAAACCTGTGATAAAGCTGTGCGAATCTTCATCACCGGTGCTTCGTTGTTGAAGATGTAGTTCCAAAATATCCCTCGTAGTAAATAGAAAAATCTTAAATGCAACCCAAGGCACGTAAGAAATTCTGCCCAAACCACGAGACGCTGACGTCACGTCTTTATATAAGGATTGGTTAGTGGATAATGTACCATGCAATATGCCAAACGTTCAAGTTGTCGGTTCAGGAAATGAGAAGCATCAACTAAAAAGCCTTCTTTGATCTAGATGTCAAATGCGTGGCGCAGACGAGGGCCATTCGGTGGATAATGGTGTGAAATATAGCAATGCTTCCGAACTTCATTACCCTGAGTGGTACATCGATCGCAAAAGCACACGCTTTTATTTGATTGAATTGTGATTGATGGTGATTGATTGATTTGTGTGCTGAATGTTGTGCTCTGCGGCAGATTATGTTAATGATTTCTGCGACTCAATATATATTCAAAATGACAGTATAAAACTCCATCTTGAAGAAAAACGAAAGAGAGTTATGAACGCTTTGGCTTACATGATCACGGGTGACCTTACTCCGGAAAACCTGTGTTCACCTAGTAGTTAAACCGTGTCATATAAATATTTTCTGAAAGTTTTCAAAATTCCAAATTCATGTTTGGTACATATCTTGCTACAAACCGAAATTTGAATTACACCCAGTTTGGACAAACAATTTCCTTATCACCAAAGTTATTTGAATCCGTATTTATATAGTGCAAAATATCCAGCTGACCAGACTGAGGATGACTATATGTTGATATTGCTGCGCTGACTGCTTTACTCATTCAATTGTGTTGTTGAAATGTCAGAAAATGACTTTGAACTGCTTACAAATGATGGTATCTCAAATCAAGATTGATGCCGGAATCCTTAGTGCGGAACGGATCGGGAAGTAATTCACTCGGTGCAGAGTTGTAAGGGATCCAACACAACATACTTGTCGCTTTATATATGAAAGGACAGCAATAGCTATGCAGTGTTACACTGGCTACTATTCTAAAAGAGCAACAAGAACTGGTGCCTGCATAGTTGATTCACTATGCTAAAGATGTCGTCATAGTGGATAGCATGAAATTCATGGTCAAAAGTGATGTTTCACTGCCTTACAAACACCATTTATTTGAGAGGCTTTTTGTGAAGAATAGAATAAATATGAACAAGGAAGGAACTTACCGCTGCCTCATTAAAATCATTCCAAAGAGCAATGATCTATAAACACTCGTTCGGAGGATCTGATTATAAACACGGACAACTTTGAAACCGATTAGCAGCGATGTGTCAGCCTTTCCAGCCAGGAGCAGTGAGGATCACGAGGTCCCCCTTGGTAGGCGGGCAGCACCGACAGCACCAGAACGTTTCTATTCATATCCTTCTTCCAGGACTAGGGTTTTCCGCTCTGTTTCCGCTATTTTGAACTACGCACGTTAAACAACACCCTCTTAGGCGAATCATGGTTTGGCATACACTCTACAAAACCAAAGCAGTTTCTCGTGCTGGACACATACTTCAATGGAATTGCCTGCAGCCCAACTGAAAACTCGCTTTCCAATTTTCCCGTTACGGATGTTTGGACACAAACGTACACCCACGGCGACAGAATCCGTAGTTTCCGCAATATCTTTCATAGCCTACTGCCTGGTCAAAATATGGTCATCTTCATGCTTCCGCCACTTTGAATTTTGCCCTTCGAACAACACACTGTTTGGGAGACGATTGTTTGACGTGAGCAGTGCATAGCCTAATCAACGTGGCGCCTGATGTTGAACAGATTCTTTGAGGCATTTTTTTGCATAAAAGAATTGGTGATATTTATTTCCACCGTTGCGAATTTGTCGACCTCAAACCATACGAGCTCAGGTCCTGAGAGAACGATTGAAGGACACCTGAAGGCGTTTCAGTTCCGTTGCTCGAGCAGGCCATGTCCCACATTCATACAACTAAACAGCATCTACTGTAGCCTGATACAAACGTTTCTTGAGGTTCAGAAATATACGGCTTCGACGTCATAGATGCTACCCAGCCTTACAGGTGCGCCAATGGTCCTTATCTGTCACACAATATGCACAACTAACACAACTTCCAAGACACGTAGAGCGCCCCACAACTTTGAGTGCCTCCTCGTAAGTTGTAAGTTACGTGTTCGGTCACTGCATGTCCATGGGAATGACCTTGTACTTTGTGGTGCGTTGTGCGCATCAAATGACTAGATGGCTTTGGTCAGTTGATTGATAAACACCCGCGTTTTCTTTGAGAACTAGAACGATATCGTCCGCATATTCCAGTTTGACGAGATTTTCGTCAGAGTCTATCTGAACACTTTCCAGCGCTTGTCTCACATTCTCACCGATCACGAAATTAAATAAGAATGAATAGTGGGGAAACCTGACGGACGACGCTTTATGTACGGAAGCTTTTGGAGAACTCCAAGCATACTCTCACACGTTTGGAAGTCTGAAAATACAAAAAAGGTATTGTGATCACACTTCCGAGGCATTCCTTGATGGGCAAGCGCATGAAGGAGAAAATATTGGTCAACCCATTTGAATGCGCCTCAAAAAGCAAGAAATACTAAACTAGTGGGACGATTGTACGTATAATGTTGTTCAAGCACCTGACGGAATGTGGAGATTCGGTGAACGCAAAGCTTATTAGGGCGGAAGCACGCTTGCTGCTCTAAAGCTTGTGTTTCACGAGCCACCATGGGGTGACGAAACATAAATGACGCTTGAAGTTCCGTTACAACCGTGGTATAGTTGACCTCTCTGTGGTTACCAAACACATTACGGGCTTTTTTTAACCAGCCACAACCACCGACTTCTCCTAGTTGTCCGGAACAGTCTCCTATTTCAAAATGCTTGCAAACAGCTCAGAAAGCGCTGACTAAGGATTTCACCCCTGTCTTTGAAAAATGCGGATAGGAGGTCATCCGGACCAAAAGCTGGGTGACACTTGTAAGAACGTGTGCAATTGAAAACAACTGAGACGTGTGTGGTTCCACGTTCAACATCGAGGGTTCCAGATCAACTGAGGGCTTGAGATGGTTTGCAGCTGGCGACAAGGACTGCTGTTGTTCGAAGTATTGACCCACTGGTCGATGCTTTCTTGTTCATTCGAGATGGTCACTCTCTTCTGATCCTCCATGGTTTTGCTCACACAAGGTTTAAAACAGCCGGGCGCGTGGGCCAACTGAAATAATATTCAGGCATCACGGGCTTTCTAGCTCCTTCTTTTTGCTTTGGTTTCCGTGTTCACCGAAATTTCACGCTAGGTTCGCACGCTCACTTGACGTCTGATAATTCCGTGCGTTAAATTATTCTTGACATCTGATCGGATATTTCCAGGATATTCAACCAGTGCTGCACTTCGGTGTGATATCCCGTGCTTGGATAAGCCTGATAGTGTCGTGCACATGCAAAACTCCTAGCACTGTGCGATCTCGTTCTCGTAAAGATTCACATCTGATAGTAAATCATTTAGAAATAAATCTAGCAGGTTATTCTGGCAAATTCGACTGACGTCGGCATCTGTCATGCGTTCGGTTGTCAGGTACTTTTTTGGCAAAATGAACGGCCCTGGAAAACCAGGGCAAGTGCGGACAACTGCGTGGTCAGAATCCACAAACGTGTTCTAAAATTACCGGCAGTCAGTTAGTGAACCGCTCCACTCGTAACTGATGGCAACGTGATCAGTTTGTGTTCGTGGTCGGCAAGCCGTTGGAGTGAACCATACGGTCAGGCGACTTTGGCTATTTTAGAAGATAGTACAGCATGAAAAGCCTGTCATCTGCACACTGCTAAGACAATCGTTGATCATAGTCCGCATTTATCGAGTCCAGGCCATATCAATTACCGTACTAAGTTTTAGATGCGCTAAGCCTGCCTACTTGTGCATTCGGATCTCCGGCAACCACAAGGATTTCGTAGCTTTAACTCGTGGCAAAAGGGTACTCAGGGCGTCATGACACTTGTATTCGATGATGTGTGAGCTGCAGTCGGTTTGGGCATAATCACACACGACAAAATACATTGAGCAACTTCCGTCTTGTGAGAATCCATCACAGACTATGCCGCGCGCAGCCGTTACTATCAACGGGTATCTAGTAGAGCAAAGATATTTTCGCTTCTTGACCAACGTTGGTGTTCCAACTTTACCTAATGTGTTAAGAGTTTAGTTTTTTTAGCTTGATGCATTCTATCCGTAAATGGAAAACATATTAATTCTGTATTACGCTGAAAGAGAGTGACATACGTCAGCTATACACAAGTTTCAATACACATCAACTTGATACCTATGGCGTTAATGAATTGTGTCAGCGCTCGTGTTGTTTATGCGGGAGAAGTTGCCGTTCAGTGAAAAAAAATCCGCATAACGCACATGAAATTATGATATAAAATAAATAAATACCATTGTATGAATATAGAAGACCAGTACAGCATATTGCGCTTTTTAATCAATCAGAAAGTATTTTCGTTGTTTGGGAATCTCTCTATATAACCATGGAAAATTTGTCAAGTTTCATAAACTTAGGGTTGCATAGGCAGTCAACAATAACAATAAATAGACTGTGTTAGATTTGGTTGGGAACATACCAGTTTCCAAGTTATTAAATATAGTTATTTGGTTAACCATAATAAAGATTCTATCCTTAACGCAAAAGCATCTGTTCCGTAATAATGGAATCATATTCAGTAGGACTTTGTGTAATAATTCACATGCCGGGTTGCCAACAATGACTTTCAAATACCGCTATTTGTGTTGACTACATACTACTGAGCAGAAAAGTAGCGCGAATTACATAGATTTTGGAAATGTGATTTCGGAGTTGATTTTAAAGCGTGCGCGATAGCCTGATTGTCTGTTTGATCTTAACTTACTTCTCACTATTGCAGTTAGGGAAATTATGCCGCCTGTGCCTAACGTAAGATATGGTTTTATTCTGTTTTGTATGTTTCACATGCATCCGATTTCGACGGCTTCATTCTGCTACGAGGGATAATTCAACACTTTGTAAAATCCCAATTGTTACGTCTATGCTAACACAAAATCATGAAACTCAACTGAATTAGGTTCATAACCAGAGAAGTTTTGGCAATAACTCTAATTAGACTATTATGTAAAATTCTTCAGTTTATGAATGTTTTATCCAGCACAAACCAAATGCAATCATAGTCTCAGGATTAGATTATCATTTATTGGGCGGATACGAACCAAGAGCGTGTGTGACGTTCAACCTGAGGGTAGTGCATGACAAACACACCAGGTTTCCAATGAAATTTACGGGTGAAAGTGTTCACCGATGACCAAAATGTTTCAAGAAAATTTTAACTTTGGGATCGATTGCTCAGGCCTGTTTAGGGAATGGCAAATCAGGAAGGCATAAAGTCGATAGTCTGAATATCATTATCCGGCAATAAATGTCTGACCATTTCAAAAATTGCTAGCTTCCCTTGGAGCCATTAGTTGCGTGTTATTTCTACTAACTGTTTAAGTGCAGTTTTGGATAAACAGATTAATTCGCTGTAACGTATTTTTACTTAAACGACTGTTTGCTCCGGTGTGCACATCAACTCAGAATGAAGATTAAACGACACTAGTTTTATTTTGGAAGGCACATTCAAAGGAGTCGTCATTTTGTTATCAGCAAGTGTTGTTTTTTTCGGTATTGCTCAAGGTTTCACAAGAAATACCGGGTTCGAAAACTAACCTATGGGTTTCCGTTGGTCTATTTCCTTTACACTTTTTCTGAGACATTTCCGTTATCAAAAAACAACAACCAGCTTCTTGTCAAAGAAGTGACGGAAACCTTAAACTTACAGCAAAATAAAATCGAACCTTGAAATGTATTTTGATCACAATGCCTTTCGGAATGCGCAAGATGCCACATTTGCCTTGGGAGAATTTCAAATTTACCTATATATTGGAAAAGTCCAGATGTTGCCTTGCAAGTGTAGACCACAAACCATTATTTCTGTTAATTCCAGAAACCAACACATACGTCATTATTTACACAGCAACCTAACAGTAAGAAATATATCCCATCATCTTCTCCCACAACTTAGCGACATGCAATAGCTTTTTGTGTGCTGAAAAAACACCGGAGGGTAACTTGCGTAGACGAAAACCACAGAAAAAAAATTTTAAGTTGTCACTCAAAATATACGTAAGGAAATTAAAGATATCGAATTGCTCCACGGTCGTCGTTCACCGTTTTACCTGGTATCACACCAAATCACGGCGAATAAGACTGGGAGTTTTTTAGCCTCGCCCAAATCACACTGCAATTCACCCTGTCAAGCAACTGTAAGAAGTGCATCTGCGCAACTCTTATATGTTGTTAACAAGTGTTGGCGTTAGCTATCTAAATATCCCCAGACAAGATACCAAAAACTTGCCATTAGGTGTGAACACCAACTAGGAACATTTACCGTTTATAGTTTTCCAATGGTTTGAATCGCGCAATGCCTAGAAAATAGTTGTGAGACGTTTGGTGTGCAATCGCGCATTTGTGCAAACTCACCAACGGCGAAAACTACAGAAGATGCGTTGTGCAGGTAAGAAATTTCCGAATAAATCGGATACGCCAGGGAAATCCAACGATATTCGTCCTGGCCATAGAGGCAGTGTTGATGTTGACGTGTTGACCTGCGTGAACAAGTCGCTCAGAAATCGCATGATATCGTCTACGAAAAGCGATGCTATGAGGCACCGGTTTGTTGGAATAAATTACCATTTTAAATTCTATGCTTTGGGAATGTGTGCCAATAATATGAAATACAACTGAAACCTGTCCACAACGTGACGTCAAAATAATCATTACTTTCCAAAAGTGCCATATTCTATATGGATGCTGATTTAGAGAAGTATTTTTGAGTGTTCCGTCTATTAAAGGATATCCAAATGATGGTAAAGATGCATGAATATGCATGATACAAATGAGAGCAGTCCTTAGACAGAGGTACTAATTTGTCGCCCTACAGGTTATCCTGCGGTTTTCCACTCAATCCACACATGTTGATAGAACACCTTCAGTTTAATGCTGTGTACAATATTTTAGGCTGTAAAAGTGGTCACAAACAAACCATATTTTGTACACATGAAGGCTTGTTGAGCTAAAGTCTGATTTCGGGAAGCCTATGTCCCGTTGTCCTATACCTGGCGTTCTCTAGCACGAAGGGGCCTGCTTTCCGTGCTTCAAAACAATTTGACCGATTTGTCCGGAAACAGCCCAGAGTACTTGGTAAGTAATCGACTTGCGTTCATCTTAATTTACTTACTGTCCACTTTTGATAGGCTTTGTGAAAGCAAAATATCTTAACATTGACGAGTTGGTAGTGATAGCGCGTGCGAATGGATACTAGCGCCATCAAGTTGCGCTCTGTCAATATCTTAGCTCCTACGATCAAAGCCCCATTTTTGGGCGAATGATCTCAGTTTTTGTGACTGAGATCCAGTTGTGAGCCCAACAAGAGTGTTATAGAATTTGAATGTAACCCGTTTTGTCACTCCAAATGCTCCAAGAATCAAACCACTTTATTATTCGAGACATCTCGATGGTAGTCGTATCAATTATACGAGAATCAATGGAAAGAATGTTGCTCCAAATTACTAATGCTGATTTTTTAGCTCACTGGGCATGGGGAGCAATGAACGAGCGTCACTCTTTTAACTATAAAAAGTGCAGGATGCATACAGGATATTTTCACCCGTTGCGCTTTGTACCAGTGGTCAACGGCTTTGAGCCAAATGATGTTTTTTATCGTTTTGCTGACCGCGTTTGTGCAATTGACAGCCACCTGATTCGAACGGGATTAGTCAGGTTTCTTTCTAACCAAGCACCTGAAGGCACGAACTTCCTTCAATCTAAAGTAATTGGAAAGGAAGCTCTTCAAAGTGGAGCAGCACACAGCTTACCATAAGGCAAAATTACTTGCCCCTACAAAGTCAACTGCTACGCTCGAAATCCTCATTTCGGGTTAATGACCTAATTTTCCGTGAGGGAGTTGCGGAGCAGTTTAAAGAAGTCGCACGTAACACGTTTCATCTGTCTATGTGCTTCCAAAATCAGCTCGTCAATGAAGTTAATAACGTGCATTTACATTTCACCCAGCGGGTGAGCCAAGGGCAAAACCTATGCGACATCCAAAAAACGTGCGCTTGCTTTATAACACTACGCACGCTACGTCATGGGCCGAATGTCGAAGCAGCACGCAATGCTAATGAAACAGAGCATTGTGGCGAACTAATTTATCAGATGTGGTATTTTACGTATATTGTAGGCACGTTTCCTCATCGTTTCGCGTAAACTGGCACATCACCCTCACACAATCTTGAGGAGTTAGCAGTAGTTTTCATCCAAAACTCACTAAAAATGCGGTGTTCGCATGTTCCGATCTCCTCTATACAGCTTTTTTCTGCAGTATACTGGGTCAAGTCATCCTCAGAATTCGAATAGCCTCAATGAAGGTTCTTTAGCTAACGTCGTTCTATGAATGCCCTATCAAATGTTATACGAAACAAACCTCAAATCGTAGTAAAATGCTGGTTTCTCTACACCTAGTCGAGTAAAGCTGTTTGCAAAAACAACGTGATCAGAATATTTACCCACGCAGTCCGGCCATATTTTTGTTACCTTAATCAACTTGTCCACAGTCTTTGGATCGGTAGCTTCAAAATGTTTTTCACCAAGTGCACCTTGAACCGAAATGAGAATTCATCGGATAAAATTTTGTGCGCATTTGACAGAATGTTGTCCAAGAATGTTTGCTTTATCTGCATACTTGACACGTAAATACAAATACACCCAACATGTAAGTCAAGCTTCAAATAATCCATGTGATGGAGGGTGGCTGAATCAAAATTGGAACTGAAATGACTGGCGTCATTTGCACAGTGAGTCACCGAACTGGCTGTAGGTAGCATAAATATGATATTCCGATAGACGTTTTTGGAAATACAGCAGAGGAGTGCAAAACCGATTATGGTTGAATCGGATATAGAGAACATCCCAGAGCTCACAAATCGCTTAGCATCAGTTAGCATTCATTTGAAGTGAACTGAGGACTACCCAAATAAACTGACCTTTATTCAAGTCCCGTTATGTGCACTATCAAGTGATGTATAATGTGATGCAATCCATGACCGCGTTGGTTACAGTCCCATTTGCGGAGACGGCGATCGAGGAGTTACCGGTGGTTTCTCAAGCAAATAAATATTATTGTAATTATTTTCAGTATGCCCGGCCTCTTGAACAGCAAAATGGTTGGAAACACTTTGCATAATGACAAAAATAATATAATAAGCCTCTGCACACTGTGAACACGTGGTGTTCTTTGTCATTGACAATGCTTTGTTGGAACCTCCCGTACTCCGGGAATATTTTAATCATTATAAGTATATTTGCCTAATTCGTGCTCTACTGGTAGCCACGGAAATATGTCCAGTAATGGCTCTCGCTTGGGGATCAAGGCATTTTCTCCAATTTCACCTAGATCCGGTGGCAGATTGGGGGCTCTTCATTGAAATGTACACTCACTATACGTTGTGCAGTGTACGTCTGACGTGGAGTGAACATCTCTAACCTGAAAGTCGCCGATGGTTTTGAACGTCCTAAACAATAACAGTGGAACGCCTCTACTATGTAATGACTAGTTTATTTTAAAGTCAATCAGATCATATTTCTTCAAGATGCACGAGTCCCGAATTCGGTACATTACCGGCATAAAATGGAAATGATTGTTCCAACTGCAAAATCACGGATGCCTTATGACAAGTCACCTTGTGCACAACTCTAACGGCCATATTCCTGTCCACGTATAAAGTTGATCACATCTGCTACGTGCGTGAGTGTCAGCTCATGCATAAAGCTCCATAGATCCTGAATTATACATCTGAAAATCCCGTAGGATGATTCAATTGTTCCAAATGTGTATTGCAATGCAGAGTGAACGAAGCCTGCTCTCAGCATTCGATGAGTTGCCTAATAGCTAGTAATTTTCCTGACACATACGGACAAGAATGCACGATTCAAAAATTCCAGCGGGTTACTATTGTAAATAAACTGCTGTAAAAGCCAGCACGAGCTCAGATCCCGCAGAAACTTCGTTTTGAATGCAAACGCCTGAATGTTGCAAGCTTTTGTCGATTGCCTCAGGTGTAAACCACAGTCCAATTCTCAAATATTGACGGATGGATAGATCTCCGACAGATGTTGCTGAAGACCTAGTTATTACCATTTTTGTTTAAAAAAGGGGTGGCTGTGGCTTAGTTGGCATCTGCAGTTTCACTGAATCAAAGTAATAGGGCGGCACTGATGCATTCCACCGCGGCGTACGCCATTGCCGGCATTTGGGTACTTCAATGGACCATTTCATTTGCTGTCACATAAATTGTGGCGATTAAGCCACATGACCAATCACAGAATGAATCCTTGTTAAGCGGTTTGTCCAAGACGTACTTAGGGGCAGATTATTCGAAGTTACTCGACAGCTTGCAAGCAGAGAACAAACCTTGTGCATCCAGCAGCACCCCTCTCAGAATATCAATATAAAATCAATCTGAAAGTCCAGCAAAATATTCAGTGCTCAAGTTTATATAAATGACACTGCATATTAGCAGTTGAAAACGGTTTCCTCACCGGTTGTTGCTCCGCGCATTACAATGGTACTGGTTGAAGAGTAAAGGGGGAATTGTCCAGATGTACATTGCTAACAAATGCGGAACTATTCCTGTGATTTTTCGATGCCAGCAATGTGTCCATAACGAAACATTTGTTTTGGCAAAATCTACTTAGGTGTTGAACCTTTTGCCAGTTGCGTAATCCTATACATATACACTATGACCATGAAAATTTATCCCCGGAGGTTTTGCAACCAACCCAAATATCAAACAATAACTGAAAGGGCTTGGAATTGACGTTATATACGTAGACGCAGAACTCGAAATAATTTAGTCGCTAATGATTTCAGCATTCACACGACACCACTGATGGGTCTGCATATTGATTTTTGGGTGAATGTGACGAATGTCTGCTAGGAAGTATGCGGCGCTTGCGTTTGTGTGGCGTATGAGAATGGTTAAAACAAAGGCATCGAAGCATAGCCATGATTGCGAAAATGAGCATAACTGATCAATTTCCAAATACGGCATGTGTATTTTGGGCAGCATCGCAGGGAATACCTTGGTCACCAAATACTGGACTCAGATTCAAATAAGGTCAACCAAAATTCTTCTATTCCCTGAAAGACTTTTTTGTCTGACGCTAATTTTACAACTTTATCATGTCTTTAGAAGCATATAAAATTAAACTACAGAGTAAATGGGTTGGTGTGCACAGATATTTTATTTTTATTTGGTTTGAGCGAGCAGATTCGTTGGAAAAAACCGGCACCCATTAGGATAGAATAGGAGTTCGTGATCCACTGCCATGACTAGATAACCAACGTCGAGCATTTTAGCATTATGTAGTTTGGATCGCATTGCATGAACATTCGTTGTGCTTGCTGTTGTTGTTGAAAGAACTTCACAATAAAATAACAGACATTATTGTGATCTAAATATCGGTATATTTCACAGATTTTGCCTTACACGTTCTAGTGCAAGGCGGTGGTCGCTTGTCAGCAAACGATTACATTATTTCAAACGGACGCACGGCACTTTGGTTGGAAACTGGAAACTGGGTTGGACTTTGTGTTAAAGCAACTTCATGGAATTGTTGCTGCAGGTCACACATGGGTCCCATTGGGCAAGTGAGTGAAAAGTATTCACATCGATATATAATTTATTCCGCCAATTGCAATCCCGATAAGTTATCAAGGTGACACACAGAAAAACCATTTGCGGCAAACTGACCTCATTCACGGGCTTTGTCATAAGGTCAAACAACTTACTTATGAGTACAAATGCATCTAGACTGGCGGGGCCATGGAAACTATGGGAGCAGCAAACGTCGAAACGAATTCGCCTTCCAATCAGCTACCGGAAATTCAACATGCATCAAACTTCCACTTTCGCCTGCTGAACTGTTGAAACAAATGGTACGCATATGAAAAGGAAACATTTTCTCCATATTCATCGTAGGTCTCTAGGACACAGTTACCGAGTATCAAACACTTCATTTTACACAACATTATGTTTCGTATTTGCATTGTTAATGCGAATTTGAACATGGGTGCAATTTGCGGCCCACCGTGGACGTAAAAACCAATCTTCATTATCTGTGTGCATAATACCTTGCTAAACTTCTACCAAAGGGTTGCGGAAATGCAAACCTACGGGCGATGTAGATCGTAATTTTTGGGGTATGCGGAGTACACACGGAGTAGTAGAACCAATCAATGTACTTCTGGTGATAAGAAACGGAAACGACGCACGACCGACAGCATGTGTCATTTATAGACTACAAGCAACGCAAAACAACTTACTCATCAGCCTCCGTGAGAATGGATGGCAATAATTACTGGCATATTACTGAGTCGCTTTGGGATGAGAAGGATATATTTATTTAGAAAATTGGCATTCATGATTACTTTCAAATGAGCGAATATAAGTCCAAATTCGCAACACATTCACCCATGAAATGGTCACCCCTGGTGACGCAGTAATCTTTAGTGGGACACAGAGGGTAGCTCTGGGAGGGAAGGATGTTAGGATCATTTGGTAAGCTATCACGTTACTTGCAGATTTATTTTCTAACATACATACGATTTGACAACCATTGAACTGCCAAATTCTGGCGATTCACTGATCATTACTAACGACATTTGACCTTATTTCACACATTGGATAAGCGACTATCTAATATATCTTCTAGTGTATCGCACGAGCTGTGCTAACGCTGGCGTCCTCGTGGGTGTTTCAAACGTTGTCTAAACGACCTTTATACCTTGAGTCTTGTTATCACATAATTGTTTGGTGCGCATAATTTATAGTTTGTGCTGAGCGAACGAGGCATTCAGTTATATCTGCCGATTTGCTACGTGACCGTTTGGAGTTTGAGGAGAGTTAACTCGCCTGCACCAGCGAATTCTTTAACAGTATGAAGATAAATTTACCAGAATAACGAGCACAGCTTACAATAACTCCCGCTTTCGAAACTATCAGACCACACTGAATGTGACAATCGATTTAGGAGGGAAATAAAGGCTAGCCAAATTCAAAGTGAATTACAATTCGGTTTGGATCTCAACCATACACAAAATTGCAGTAATCTGCATGAAAATATATCGTGTTCAATTGATAACAAACAAGCCTGCTGGGCTGGGTAATTTATAGATATTTTTTTACATCCGAAAATTTGATTTGCTTCGAGGACTTTGGATTTCTGAGTGTTCGCTCTTGAAATCATATATCAGGGGGCTCTATAAACACGGTCTATATTACAGCTAAAAATAGAGACTACCGGATACTAGTAATGATGTGTCTAACCATGCTGCAAACAGCGTTTTTGTCGCTTGGCGCATAGCCAAACGTTCGATCGCTCAGCAACAGCAACAGTTCACTTGCAGCTTGGCAGATACTGAGTGTTTCATTTAGGCTTGGTGCAGCAGAGTCGAGATGCGCCTGAGCCCACCGTCTTAAGGTTAAGAATTTCCTAGCACAGAGCATCGACAGTTTTGGGAATCCTGATTGGTGGAGTCATATTACCTTTATCATAGTTTAATCTGCCCCAGCTGAAACGTCGATGTACCCGAACGATTTTTCTAAATCATGTGTGTGCACCACGCCACATGATACACCATGTCAAATGGCAAACGAGTTGGGCAAGCTAAATGTTATTAATTGGCGGGTGGCTGCGTCTCAGGTTTCCACAGCGGGTAACCAATAATATCACTTGTTTATCGATAACTACACAGAAGTATTTTTCATAAAATATGAAGCTGTATCGACCCTTATAAGCATGTTGTGCTCCTCAGATTTGACAAAATGTTCTTCGGTTTTGCAGTGTTTACACTAGCAACAATTTGCTCTCTAAAGCTTGCAACTGCCCAGGATACCCGTTAGTTTCTTGTCCGTGAAATTTTCATTTGTTCTGTGGGTTTCCGTATAATAATCTTGGAATTCATATCCAGCTTTAAAGATGTCCAGCTAATTCTCCGTTTATGTTATTTCGAAATCGATCTGATGCAAGCACAACCTTGCATTTTGTATTTCGTAATACATTCGTCATTTGGCAGTATATGTTTCAACAAAATCACATGATTGTGGGATAACTGAACTGCAACAATCGGCAGGATTCCGTAAAGGCATTTCTATTTTGGGACCTGCAATTTTCTGGAATTCGTTTAGTGCACTAGCACAGATATCCTCACAAAGATTTTAATTTGTAGTATATCGAATCAATCTTTCTCCAACCAACCAAATCTTGGTGATCGGCACCGTGCCACAGTTTACCACCAGCAAAACGTCAAAATTTGCTGCCTTCATTTACAAAGGCAAAACACTCATTCGTCTATGCAGTTGGGGAACTTTGGAGTCAGTTAACCAACTCCTCATCCTAAGTGACCGAATACATTTTGCACACCCACCTATTCTCACTTTCTGGGGCATACACTCTGTTGTATTTTGCACCTTACGCAGTTCCGCAGTTGAATGGCTTATTTGGGGAGTACGTCCCTTTGGGTAAGTGGGTACATTTTACCATATGTTTAAAAAGCTTTGTAATCAGCGATTTAATCCGTCAGCTTTCGAGGATGCCGATGTGCTAGAAACACTCTCTAGTGCTTTAGATGCCATTAGTCGAGAAATCTTATAAATCGCTATTAAGGTTAAGTGCACTGGACATGATAATTCACCAGTCACGATCAACATGTGGCAAGTCGCTTCCTGATTTACGAAGGTATTATTCATCTCTGTAATATGACATGTGAAAATCATTCAAAGTGCGACATTTTGCAGGAAATGTTGCGTCCGGAAAACGAGTTGTGTCACTCTGAAATAATGGGTTTTGGGTTATGTTGTCTGATTACAACTAGGTGCAACGCATAGCATTACCAGTGAGAAGGAATTACCGTTGGATTTCGTCAACGTTGTACCTGTCGTCTGCCACAACCACCAGAAAAATGAAATAATGTATAATAATGAAATATATGCTTAAGGAATTCAAATGCAGTAGGTCCCGTGAAAACCTACCACTGGAGAAAACATCCAATTACGCGACCATATACCTACCGCCATTGCTGACACATTGCAGGTGTTAATTGCAAGTGTAAAAGGTGGAGTACCGAATGCCTCCACACTAGAGCAAGTATAGGTGTGCATAAATGCTGCCTCATTCATTCACATCATACTTGATCATCGTCGGTTTTTCGGATTTCACCCACGTGTTCATGGTCCATAAATCTGGTAATCTGTCGGCTGAATTTTCTTCTTCATGGTTACTATTCAGCATATGAGTTCGCTAATCAGTCGTTCCACAAAACAAACACTTCGCCCAAGTCCGAGTTCCGGAAAACTAACCAGATATGATGTTTCAGCTGAATGGCTTTGCCTACTGGAAATAATCTGACAACCAAACCAGGTAGAAACTGGAAAACCGACATAATTTTCTCACAAACTCGACGTAGATAATTAAGGTCATAAAAAACGATTTACCTTAACATTTAAAAGGCTGGCTATATACTTGTTGAGAATTTTGAAAGCATACCTTATTTTGTTGAGGAAAAATGAAAAATAGTTAGCTGCGTACCTGAGCCGAAAGATATTCAGTGCAATCTACGCATTTTTCATCAGTCTATTAACATTGCCATGCAAAATTTTCTTGTTGAATTGGGAAACCAACACAACCATTGGAATAACCAAGTTCGTATCAGACAGAGAAAGAAAACATTGTCACTGAGTAATCCGGTCAATGGTAAAAGACCCGACAACTTTTCGTTAATAAAGTGCAAGTTGACATTTTTCTCAAGAAATCAAAGCCTTATCTGATTTGAAAAGTAACAAGCCATATTTAAACTCTCTCCCTTAGGTGGTGAACCCAACCCATTTCTCCAGTTCATACAAAGAGGAATAGATGAAAACATTCAGCCTGGTATTTCAGGTAAACAAATTTACTCTACAATGTCTGTGACGCTGACAGGCGCTGAAAATTTAACGGAAATTGAAGTGCCCCGAGATGGGTCAGCTGATAATTCAAAACGGGACAGATGCTATAAATCATATCAATACCCCAAACGCGCAAGCCTATTTTCAAACCCGTCTTTCATGGAGGAACATCATGAAACACACTTGGCTGGCCATGCCCACCGGTGCAGTCTTTGCTCACCCGCGTACATGCATTCATCTATGTTATGCCGGCACGTGAAAACGATCCATCAGGGACAAGCCAGTGCACCAACAGGAATGTCAACCGCGCAGGTGTTACAGGTGAAGACAATGGGATACAAATGTGACAAATGCCAGAACAAATTCCCAAGTTACACTTGTCGACGTGCACGTAAAATGCACGCGCATACGAATTCAGGACGCGCAGTTTGTTGGGAATGTGGTTTGGATTTCATTGATAATGCCGGTTTGAAGAAGCACATGAAAGTTAAGCACACCAACTTGGAGCAATTTAAATGCACTCCGTGCAATCGGACGTTCACGTGGTTGAACAGCTTCAGAAGGCACATGAAAACGGTGCACAAACAGGAGCATACAGATGCATCAGTCGGAGAGCAACAGTAGTTTATTCATTTATTTGGAAAGAACAGTTCTTCTGAAGTACATCATGGTTGTTATTCCACAGTTCCGTGTAGTGAAAATGGCTGTGTGATAATGTTTTATATCAGAATGATTACATATGGTGCATCTTGGCGCAATATATTTATGCTTTGGAAAACGTCCCACCAGGGTTGTACAAGTGACATGCGGTACAGAAGAACCCCGCATATACCAATCACCAACCCAACAAGCATTACAATTTAGTCGATTAAGTTCTTGGACCACTTGTCATCGATAAGCCTGGTAATCTGTCACCATACACAATCAGCGTGGTGGTTATGAAATGAAGCTGGTAAAAACAATTTCGAAATATATTTGTGACAGAAAAGATTATCAACGAGCGGGTTATGACAAAAATGATAGCTTTACTTTGCGCGCTATGTGCATAAGTCTTCATTGAAGTCGCTTGTACGGAGTTTACTGCCTTTCAAAAATAAACTGTCGTGCTCATCATGCAAAAGGGAATCCGGCCATGTCTTTCATGAAAATGTATAGTTACCTTGTTTGGCAAAATTACATGTTGATCACTAGAAAATCGAGACGCACGTGACGGTTTGATTCTAATTCAAGTTCTTAAAAAGCCGCCCGCATTTTGGAAAACACGCAATTACTCCAGAGCGAAGTACGTTTTCGGTACTGAATCGATGATATGTAGAATATCAATGCCTGGCATACGAAATAGATCTTAGCGGACTGTATTCCAGCAAATAGAACTTAGATATACTAGGCCAGAATCACGGAAAACATACGTTCACTGAGATGTGCTCATCGACCTACAACATCTGTTCCGGGATATCTTCTCCGAAAGGCTTACTGCTGCGACACACTCCAGCGTTATCATTACGTATAACCTGGTACCATAGGCAGCCCAATAGTGAGGAGAGGCGATCCAACTGAGTGCATGTTAGAAAAAACAGACGCCTATTTCTGGCTAACCGCAGGAAGCAGACTGGTGCGGCAAAATACCTATTGTATCTGCTCTATATTTCACCTGCGTACAACGACAGGGAATTATTTTTTTCTGCTATCGGTCACCATGTTTATGCTCAAGGCGCTTAACTTGATGTAAAATTGCACAAGAAAAACCAGACGAAGTTCTGTTTAATCTTAGGACTCCGGGACATTGTATTGAGGATTTCGAGTGAAATAAACATTCGCCAGCTGCGTTCAATTACTCTGAAGCAAGTCGCGGAAATAAAAGTCCTGCCGGTAACAAGTGACTTGAGATCGGGAGCTGTGTCAGTCCCGCAACGAACTTGCAGTAAATAGAGAGCATAGCTATCCTGTCTTGCTGTACTCTATACCAATCTTTAGTCAACATCTGTTGCACTGCTTTTCATCGCTATTTCCTTAGCTGCGTGACGAGTCGTTTTAGTAGAATGGAGCCTACTTTAGAAAGCAGCAGTGTGGAATATAATAAACTTCATCTAAGTTGTTCACACCAAAACCCATTAGGAGCGCACTGTGGAACACACGGACCTGATGCGGTCAAGTTGCCATGATTATCAGGCTAGGGTGTGCGTGAAGTCGAGGGGTAAACTGGCGAGAAGTCAATTTCGTATTGTTTGATCTTACGAGTAAAGTCAGTGGAAAGGAGTTTGAGGAAGAACAGCGACCCACACACCACGAGAAATATCATTGCGAGGTGGCCTGTTGGTGAACTCATAGTCTGCTCTGTGAGAAATAAGGGAAGTCCAAAAGGCCTTTCTTTCAGGTAAACAGCGCGATCATGTTCATGGAATCAGCGGGGATTCAAGGTGTCCAAGAAAAATCGTATAAAAATAATACGATCGAGTAACAGCACAATGCGACGGACGGATGAGTGGAAATGAATCAATACCAAATAGTCTGTGATAATCAAAGTACATCCAATTTGTACAGCAGTGTCAGGACTAGGTAGCTTTGTCATCCAACTTGCACTTTCTAGTAGGCTATCTGCCTTCAGTCAAGCGGAACGATTATTAAGTCATTGCGTCCAGGGCGCTCTAAAGTCCGCTTTATCATGGTCTGGACTTCTGAGACAGAGGCTAGATAAGGTGTTTTGCAGGAAGACGTATATTTTCTGAGGACTTTTGAGTCAAATCCTTACGGTGGGTTTACCCAAAAGTGCTTTTCTTCGGCCTTGGAATACGCGAAGCAATATTTGCTCTAGTGGCTCTTCAGCTATTGCTTCTTATCGAAAGCCTTCCCACTCAAGTTTACCTAATCCGTTTAACGCTCAACTGGCTTTAATTTGCAAAACATCTGAGATTCTGCTCAGAAAATCTGTAAATGGTGAGCAATGTAAAGGAACCACCTGCCAAATTATGGGGTTTCAATTCAAACAATTAACGTCCTATTAAACGACGCACTGAGCACTTCACCGAAAATGTCATCTAGCCCCCATCGCCGTATTCTCAAAGACGACCGTGTGTACCTGTGTAGAGCGTCAAATCTAGCTGACATTGACGGAACTCGGCCTACAATTTAATTGGTTCATCGCAACTAATCAAATGGGCCAGATCATTTGCATCCCGCAAACTGAAAGGAACGCGCGTGTCACTATTTGCGGTCCTTGCGAGTTTACATTAAGATATCTGGAGTAGGGAAATAATACTGACCAAATGCGGATCCCAGAAATTAGTGATTTAATCCAGTAATGTTGCGCGCTACGACAGTTGTCCAAAAATATATTTGGTTGCACCGATTTTCGATAGAAAGCTGGAACATTTAGTAGAACCAATAGAGGTTCATCTAGTTGCACAGTGTTATGGATAAAATAATGAATCTGGAAAATATTACCAACCACAAATTGGGGGACTCTGACGCAAATTCACTTGGGTATTCGTGCCAGTACCAAAATGGGCCTGCCCAAATTATTTGGGTTGAAATGTTTGCACCTAAAGAATTTCATACCGAGAAAGAGGAAAGTATTCACAATTTGAGTAGCCTAATTTGGCTAAATCGAACTTGGTGTCCACTGCATTGTCCGAATCGTGTTCGCGCGTTAAGTGAAATTACATTTTAAAAGCTAGAATATTTTAACTGTCCACAATGCTGAAAGAACGAACCGTTGTATCTCATTTGTACCAACAATAATATATATATATATATATATATATATATATGATGATCCAGCGAAATGCAATCCCACCGTTATTAGTGTAACAGCTCTCGTCGAAGACACTAAGATGATCAAGCCTATATATCTCTGGTTATATTTAGGGACAACCCATGAATAGCGCGGTGTTTGGAGAACCATTAGAGCTCCGCTTGTCTATGGTGTAAGGGAACACTACGGTAATGCTTCTTTATCTACAGTTTAATCAGTGAGGATACTACGACAAACCGTGTCACAAAATGACTACCGACTGCGGCGACTTTTTTTTACACCGCAGCCCATCTCTAATTAAAAAGTTATCGATCTGTCACAGAATAAATTTGCTAATGATTTTTCAAGGAGTATTTTAATAATTTACCCTCAAGCAACGTGAAATTCCTAATTAGTTAACGACGAAGGAGGATGAACTTCGCTGTTTAGTTTTGTTACTTTAAAATTTATTTTAGGACTCATTTTACTCTTGCACTTCCCTAACAACCGATCCAACAAACTTTGCACTAAAGGTAGGCACCATTATTCACTAGCGAAAATGATATATGAGCCACCGGAACATCCGCCGTAAGATTCGTGGTCCTCAGAACAATGATCCCGAATTTTGTGAACTGATCGATTGTACATATCCTACACACCCAACCGACGTCCGATTGTATAGCCTCGCGTCAGTTTACACCTCGTTTGGGAACTCTGGTGCATAGCAGCCTATTTCACATGCAGCAGCCACCAAGGCTTGCCTGGGTGCATCTCAGCGTTTGGTTTGAAAATCCCAACGTGCTAGAATAAAAATGTGGCCTCGAAAGAATGGTGGTTACAAGTCCTCGTAATGTGTGTCCCAATTTATTAATTTTTTGTTATTTTTACGGATTAATTCCAGACGTGTGAGATTCTGGTTTTGAATCATGAGTAAACCAAAGGATGCTTGAGTAGATAGAGTGGTATGCTTGTACACGAGCAAAGGCGAGAAAAACTATTGTCACAAGTTCTACACCAACGGTTAGTGAGTTTCCGCTATGTTCGGAATCACTATCAGGAAACGTTTTATCGGACCACTAGGAGAGTGGTGCCCGTCAAGATTTTAATTACCAAATAAACCACATGATTTGCTGCGACCATTTCGTATACAGGTAGTTCGAGTGTGGTATCAGGTGGCCGAAACTGTCGTGTCAATTAAAAATTTTGTTTGAGGTTCCTTATCGTTCATTCTGCTCAAACCACAGTAGTATTTGAAACAGGCATTTTGAAGATAAGTGTAGAACAAAATCACTTACAAAATTTCTCACAAGTCGTTATTATTTAGAATAGAGCAGCGAAAACATTTGAAACGGTTTACTCCACATCGGCCGATGGACTTCACTTTTGCTTCGTATCTTTATCTAAACTACACGTGTGCCTGAATGGTCAGAGATTTAATTCACAATGAAATACAGTTATATTCGCACGGAGCAAGGTCCTTGAAAGCTGTCGGCAGCCAGAGGACCACGGATGCAACAAACAAGCCAGGTTATTGCGGGTTTATTGGAGCAACCGCTGGCATCTAAAATGAGTTAGGTTTCTGCCACTCACAGCTGAGATACTCTTTGCCGATCCAGAGTATTTACGTGTCACAAAACTGACTCTTGGCATTCTGTCAACCAGAATCTTTTATGAGACATACTGCAGTGTGGTTCTATTACACCCAGTGAAGAAAAATCACATATAAGTGCATGGCAGTTTATGGCATGATCCACCAACAATAACTGCTAAGCTAGGAAGATCCGTCAGCTTTCTGTGAAAATTTCACGCTTGAAGTTTTTACTCATGCTTTATCAAGATTCGAATGACACCAATTTTGTGGATGGCACCCACCTACGCACGCACTTGATGACCAGTGCGTAGAAGCCTGCGGACTCAAATAAACGAAGTATTTGCTCATTCTACGGCTTATCAGTGGTACATCTACTAGGGCGTTATGAGGTCTCAGTCACGGCCATCAAAGAGAGCCTAGCGTGTAATTTCCTATACCTGATGTATGTCGCTTGTTGTTAACACCGGAAGACCTTAACTAATGAGTCACAACTGTTTCAATCTTGCTTGACGTTGCCTACATTGCCTTCACAGTTATCTCGGGTTTTGTCGTTGCCAAACCTATCGACCTTGAAATCTGCTCATTGCTTCAGCCAATGAGAGGGTAGTTTTTAGAGATTGTTGGTCAAAGTATGCCCATTACCTAGTGTACGATATTCTCTCATGTGGGAAGTTTACCAAGAATGAGTTCCACCGGACAGAAAAATAATCTATGATTTTGGAAACGTAAAGCACCATGGAATTGACGGATAATGTAATTCTTGTGTTTGTCGTCACATCCCCTGGTCAGAATACCTGAATACGCTGTGGATTTCACTGTCTTCCAACTTTGCTGATGTATTCTGCTAATCTCACTTAAGCTGGCGATCCAGACAGATGATTATAATGAGGGGACTTTAAACCTATTTTTCCTCCAGTTGGAAGCACAAAACCCTCGGTGAACTCCGCGAAATCCAAGTGCAACATGCTTCAATGGGCAAAGGGAAAACACAAACGGCAGGCCGAAGTTGCGCTGATGTTAAAGCACTTGCAATGCGCGTCACATAAACAACCCCAGAAAGTCAACAACATGCTCGCCTCCAATTATCTTTAGTATTTAACCGCAATATCATACCGAAAATGAATTTCTAGAGCAAGAAAGCAAACTTTTCTCAAGGGGACATCATTCGTCCTCCTTATTGTAGGTTAATGCCGCGCAGGTGTCGAATCGCCTTTGCGGTAACTAGTGTGAGGATGATACGAAAGACATGCAACCAGTAGCCGGTGTTTGTGCATTTTTGTTTAATATCCAACGGATGCAATTCTTGCTTTCCTCTCCAGTAGGCTCGTGCTACTCAGACCAATAAACATATTTGCACTGGAGAATACTGTTTGGTCCACTGGAAGTCCTAAGGTACGTCCGGATAACTTGTCATACATGATTCGCATTGTCATTCTTACCCGTTTAATCTAACTGATGTCATTTCCTTATTGTTTCGCATGTCACAAAAGCCTAAAAAAGTATTGCAAATGACACTCTGTTTTCTTTCATGTATCCGTTGATAAGCAACTTACGGTCAGCCGGGCGTTGGGAAAAATGTAGATCTTTTCCCCAATATGGAACACAAAACTCAAAAGTATTAGATGGTGGAAATCAAAGACACCTAACGCGATGTTTCTTTACCACTTTGAAATGTTTTCCAAATTTCATTTAAAATTACATTTTCTTGAACATTTAGATGTCGTTTATCACAATATCCGAATTTGTGCATCATACTTCTAAATACTCCGCTGGAAAGCTATGGCAAATACGCATATTTCCCTACTGCCTGTGTTATAGAGACTGTACACTGCGTGACTCCCAAAGTGGAGTATTTCGGTCAGCCACAGTACCTTTTTGAGAATGAACTGACACATACACTCAATGGCCGGTAAGAACTTGTTTCAGCAAGTCAATTTGTTAATATTCTTGCAGTAAAATTGAAACATGGGAATGACAAAACCTTAGTGCAAAGGCCAGTAGTATATCAATGATCCATTGGGAACGAAAACACTACTTCGCAGCTTCTCAATATTAATTATGTGGCAGATGCACATCGGTTATTTAAATCATGTCACAAATCGCTGAACATGTGTTATGAGGTTGCTTTGTGTTGCTTCAAGATATGTGATCGATTAGGGAACGGCGGAAATACATGTACAACTGACCGATTCATGCTCACTGTTCCTTTCGCTGCCGACATTTTATTCGTTGCTATTTCCACAGGAATCTAAATCATTCACGAAATAAGTATTTAAATAACTGGACCTGCAGTTGTGGTTTGGTTTCAGTAGAAAAAAATGTCAATTACTTTGCTCCGAATTTAGTGGTCTGCACATTACTTGTTTTGGAGGCATTGTTCGTATTCATTATATCATCGTTATCATATAAAACATGAAACTTATGTTTGAAAATTATGGGTTTATTGTCATAAAAATGTTAACGGAGTCATAATGTTTAACGGATGGATCTAAAAGAAGACAGGTTTTATTGCGACGGGGGAAGGGGAAACAAAACAATTATCAAACGAAACTATTGGGGAGTCAGCATTAATTTTGCCTCGCCGCCCCGCTGTATACAGTTGTATGCGGCCGCGGAAACCGTTGTGTTGTGCAGAAGCGGCACGAGATTATGTGCAAGTTTGCAATTCATGACTGGGCACGGGCTCAGATAATTCTACGGGCGTCCAGACGCAAACACATGGAAGACCGGGATTCTCAAACAAATGCTTCGGCTGAGAAGCTTGACCAAAAAAAGTGGTGGGTGGCAGAAGACCGTCAGAGTAGGCTTTCTGAAGGGTGAATCATCACACATGTTCCAACACCAAATCTGGTTAAACCAAGTTACTTTTAGCTCGACATCTACCCACTGTATAAGCAGGTACGAGATGCTCTGTCGGTGTCACGCGTCTATGTACGGTAAGGTCTAGTCTATCCTTCACAGATGCTTATTTCACCGAGTTTTATTTCATGACACGTAGTTATTGTTGCTAGACCTGGAGTGCATGCATTTGGCCAAAATTCATTCTACATTTCTCCTGCATTAGCAAGTCTGCTGAGAAATTAAATAATGAAGCAAATCTCTTGCCGGTACAAAAAGGCAACTTTCTTACAAAAAATCTGCATATGACGACTTTAAGGGTGAGGAACTGCCAGAGGAACGTCATATTTGAAGGAACTACATGGAGTAATGTAATGAAATTTAAAGAACCCCATGTGAAACTTCTCGACAAACGCAATTTTCCATTTAGTGCTGTCCCCTATAGGCTTGCGGTTCACACTACACGTGGAGCGCACAGACAATTCGTTCTTTGCCTTTGTGACGGACATGCTATACTATCAGCGTGTAACTAAATTGGGGCATCCAACCATGTTTGCGTTGCTGCACACTGCGCAAATTTACTAACATTTTGGTTTGTGGGTTGCAGGGCTTTGTGACGTTTACCGTTCCACCACAGGATGATTTTATCTTCATGTTACAGAAAATCCAAATGGTTCTAGTTGAGTAAATCTTGTACATCTTGTACGATAGATAGTATGCATTCGTCATCATTATCAAAATCAATGGATGTTTGATATCAAATATCACCAGCTAAGCACTCAGGGATAAGAAAGATTAGGAAGGAAGACAGACAGGTTGTTAGTGAATTAATGTTAAACCAAACAATCAGCAGGTGATAAGATGTCACTACGACGCCATGCCTTCTTGGCTCATTTGGTTTCAAAAAATCTGTACTTTGTAAACATTTAGGAATTCATTTTAGGCACACCGTGAATTAATCTGATAGTTCTCGTGCAGTTTTCCCTAAAACTGGAGTTTTCTTTCCACTGATTGCGTTTTTCCTTTTGGGTTTCAGCACCCAGATTCCGGATTATTTCCAGTCGAGTTCTGTTAGCCGTAACCTCGCTGCCCCTTGGTTGTGCTAGGCACCAGATATTTCGCCGGAATTTTTAGAAACAATCCGTTTCACCCCCTAAGATGTACATGTATAAAGCGGTCAGGTTGTGACTCATTGTTATTTCAAGTATGGAATTGAACGGTCGGTGCCCCAAATCTTCATGCATTCAGTCCCATCTGACGGCTCATTCTTTCAGCCACATCGGGATCTTCGTACAAGAATAACATGGGGATAAAAACAAAAGTACTCACTCGCCCTGGCAACGTAGTATCCGTATGTTACACCACGTAAAGAAAATTCCACACGCGTGTCATTTTTCGTATGTACTATTTCGTGTCTATAGTTTTACACCGCCAAATAACGGTATGGTTGATGTCGTGCTATATAAAATCCCTTTTTACGGTTTTGGTATTTTTATTCAAAGCTATACTATTTCAGGGATACTGTATATTAGAAACACATCATTAGGAACGCACGTCACATTGCGCGGTTTGAGTATTACATAAATAGTTTCTCGATGTGTAATTCTTATGAGGGCTGTTCTCAAGGCACCACGTAACATTTGGTTTATAATCAAGGTGTGTATGCAAAGAATGAAGTAAATATATTTTGCAATAAGGAACCTTTTGATCTTTCAGCATGAGCAAGGCAATCATGGAATAATAACAGTCTGAATAAAAGAGCAAGAGTGGTTAATCAAACACCGCAACGAAAGCTGCAAGTCGTTTGTGACACGTCCTCCAACTTTTTCTCAGAATTTCCAGGGAACTATCAAACAGTACACAACGTGGATGTGTCAATTAGTTAACATGAATTGGGCGATTACAAGCTACTAGATACAAGGGCGGAAAATTCATTGGAATAAGATATTTGAAAATTGAGCGTTTTCAGGTGCCTCCCCAAATTTTCCGGTCGCCTTTTTAAATATCAAACCCTAAGGAAGAAACAGTGCCAAGCGGTTGAGTCTCTTCCGCACGTCTTTTATTTGCGCGAAAGCAGGTGGGAGTTATCGGATAAAATCGCACATGATTACTGTGTATGCTTTTTGGGCAGAAATTCAAAGACACTGAAAGTGTATCACTAATAAGCGCTGGTGCACTTGTCACCTTACAAGTTGAATCTGTCGGCACGACTTCGTTTGCAATAGAAGCTAAGCGAGCTGGCATAAACTGGAGAGTGATGGGAAACATAAGTAAAACTGTTTGAGTTTCTAATCTAACCACTGGTTTTTGGTATTCATTGTAATGAATCCCGCAAACGCCACCTTTATCTTAGCGTCCACAACGTGCCCGGATGCTTACAAGTGGCAAAGCGCTCCCACATACCGATGCAATTGAAATGCATGCCTGTGAGTTCGCGATCCACTGAAGCGTGAATAAATGTAATGAACAATTATCACCTTGACTTTGCGTTCAATTGCGCTCCCTTGTCCTGCGGTGGTTAACGTGGTACACACAAAACTCTCAGTGTTTGTCAGCACTGCTTTATCAGCACATTTTGCCCACTTTTATCGCCGAAAGTTTCGCACGCCCAAAAAAGGCTTTCTGTGTAGTTTACTGCGTCACCAGGTTTCGCAACATTAATTGCGGTTGGACGAAAATGATCAATGCAACACCGCAAAAAACTCCGCAGATAAAGTAGAAATTGAGCGATATGATGCCATGTCTTAGCTAGTGATAAACCCAGGCAAAGTGTGAATTAGAGCGGCGGGTTAGGTGTTTAAACCTTAAGCTAGTTGAAGAGTGTAACTGAATGCTGGAAAAGACACTAAATAATCCCGTAATAATGAGTTTGTGAGTATCGTTTTCTTGCTTTGTGGCTTGCAAAAAAGGGACATATACCCGTGCCGTCTGATTTGGTACCCAGGCAAATAGTGATTCGGTTGACGCTGGTTGAAACCTAGAGCTCAAATATGTGACCGGACTGCTAGGCAAACAATATAAGGTGAAATCAAGACACACATATTGGGATAACATATGCTCGTTCTTTTTCGGGCCATTTTGTATTCCCTTTAAAGTAGAATTTAAAACAAGTCCCTGAAATATATATCGAAATGTCCCGGAGACTGCGATATATGGAATATTCTACTAAGCTCTGCAATCCATAGCCAGGGTTAAACGTGAAAGGTATATCCATAAACGTGTGTCAGCTCTACGTGCGGGATGGTCCGAACGCCATCAAAAGGCTGTGGCACCCGCGGTACCAAAGGACAACGCATGTTTCAGCAAACTTTCTGTTTGCGCGTTCACCACTGGCGCTGATTGTTAGCTTTGGTTACTTGCAAAGTTAGTATTAAGGAAAGTTCCTCTAAGAATTAGAATTCCACAAGGGGTTCCAAAACAAAACGAAAGAAGCTTCAAGAATTATTGAAAAAATTGTCCTCTTTCATCATTTGCTGAGTAACATTTTTCAAATTCCTTGGAAGGTCAAGCAGTTTGATTTATAGGTCGAAATTAGCATCTGGGTTGTACAACGGTCAGTACGATTTTGGTTCAATAGGCTATAACCCATACAAATTTATCCCGCACTACTCTGATATGTAGGGTTCTTCTTCTAGGACTATTTTCGGTGTTTGGTTTACAGCTAGAAAAACATTGCCGTTCTGTTTTGTTATGAACGTGAAAGCCAGTAACCTTCCACTACTACGTCAAATATAACCTGAAACAAGTAAGCCAATCGAACTTGGGATTTCGGGCGTCAGTTTTCCTAATAATGACAGTGGACTGGTCGTTTATTATCTCAAAGATTACTGTACGTGAGTACTGTGGATAGGCGGGTGCATGACAACGTAAACACCCAGATTCAGTATTGTATTTACAACAAACCGCACTGGTTAATATTCTTTTCACTTTTGAACATACCATCTCCTCCGGCATTCAAAATGAACGTTCACAAGCAGCCAAAATTGGTCAAACGGTTGAAAGCATATCGTACCATACACTGAAGCCCTACATCGACGTAGCCCGTGTGATTCATCAAGATGTGAACACCCCTTCCTTACTGGGTATAGATTCAGTAGGCAAAACTCTTCTAAAGCGGAATGCGTTGCATGAGAACCACTTGGGTGATTAGCGCTGAGAAACCTAGTGCACTGGGTTTAGAATAAAAGCACAAATGGCGCAGCGTTTTCGAGGAACCCCCATTTTAACTATTCACATTTTCAGTGTTTGCAAGAAAGTCACTTTGACCCAGCTGGCCACTTAGATGATCTACGAATGCTAATACTACGAAGCTGGAAAGTAGATGTCCTTCTGCGAATCGTTTTGCAATATAATTGAATACAACGTTGCGCTCAACAGGTTCTCAGTAATCTGAGCGTGGCTGTCTGCAACTGATCTAGCAGTTGTGACCAGAGTCAATTTGTTATACGGGTTTAATGACTCGTAGATGGTGATGTAAGTGATAGTAACACGAAGGTTAACGTTTCCGAACCCATGGCCTTCGAATTGTTAGTTCTTTGGAAGGAACGAGTCGCAATCGGGCGATGGTGGACCAAGACATAAATGTGGTCGGCAGAACGTTGAAAATGTCATTGTGAAAACAGACATTGCACGGCGGTCCCGCCTAAATAAGGGGACCATATCGTGATTCCGCTTACAGTGCACAAAACCGGTCGCGTGCACGTTGCAGAATACAGCACGGAACGCATCAGGACTCCTCTAAAATGGAAACTCCGAGGAAATTCACGAAATTAACAGACGCATTTCAACCAAGGTTAGTCTGTTAACCGTCTTACATAACAGCGTGATTTTCCTTTTTCGACGGAACTATAGAGAACCAAAATGAACGACCAGTACGTTTTTTCGAAAGTGGTGGTGTAACGGCGGATATTACTGATGAGGCATGCTAGTAGTATGCTTTCTCGTAGCTCCCCTTCACGTTTATTTGAAGGTGGGGTCCATTACGTACTTTGTGGAGCTGCTTTGCAGCATTCGTTTATAATTGCGTGATGATCAATGAATGTGCTGCAAAGTTCAATAATAAGGCGGATATTCAGTCTTTTTTAAAAACAAAGTGTATATAAGAGGTTTAATTTCCTGTCCGATAGTTTATAACCGTTTAGTTGGCGGTGAATGTTTTTACTCCTTTTCATTTGGTGCCGTGACCAGGGTACAGATGAAAATCCCGTTGACAGAACCTTTCGAGGATGGGGATGTGCGGACCTTCCTGAAGGATTTAGCGGAGTTTGCGGAAGCGGCTGGACTGGAGACCGGTGCGGGTAAGTTGGCAGCACTGAAGACCCTCCTCAGATGCCGAGCGCAGGCGGCCCTGGAGGCGGCTAGAAGGGGCCCTCCGCTGATGGACTGTGTTGTCGCGAAGGAAGCTCTTGCAGCGGAGTTCGGCATAGCGGCCGACAGCCAGGAGGGTACCCGGAGGTGACTCGACATTGTTCTTCGCCAGTCTGAAGCAGTCGTTGGATCGAGGTTTGCAGGAATTAGACAGACCGTCGGCCCACCAGTTGCTGTCTGACCAGTTCGTCGAAGGTGTGCAGCCTGCGTTTGGTGCCCAGTTGCGTTTGGCAAGAGAGCAACCGACCAGCTGAGTGCGGAGAAGCTTGTGCATCCGGAGCGCCAATTGGCCGAGGCAACACTGGCTACGTTGCAGTCGCAGGAAAAAAGGCATGATTTACAGTGGAGGAACTGCAAAAGAGAGTGGACCAACTAGCCAACCGTAGCGTTCTTCACTTTTTTGGTAATAGAACGCTCCTCGTCCTCAGAAAAGGCGATGTCACGTGACAAACCGGGGAATCGGAGGTCATACTTGAAGTCAGTTCCTGATTATGGTCATGAGAACTTGGACTCAAGCAATTCAGGTATAAGCAATCCTGCGATGCGTAGGTTTTCAATGCGGAGTGAGGCGCACGTCTGCTTATGACACAAATAGCCATCGATTCACGTTTATATGCCGTAAGTTCATGGTGTAAAATTAGCAAGACCATTAATCCTATTTGGCTAACGTTCACTTTTCCCATTTCTTCTTATTTTCGTAGCATACGTATGACCAGTTTTCATTATTATTAAAGCCCAAAGAGGTTAAATATTCGTAAGATCGTTTCAAAGAGCCCACATCATGTATCGCTACCCCGTAAGACTATCGAAAACCGTTTCGTGAAATTCTCTTAACGTGAACGGCTGCAGCTAGCCTCCACTCTGGGGGCAGCAGGTTACTTGAATTCATAGAAAGTCGACACAGAGTATGAGCTTGGTCGACAATAAAAGTATGGTAGCCGTACAGCATTTTTGTAACGAAAAAGAGATATGTGCTGCACTACACTATGAAGCTAGTTGGCAGCGACTCGCCAACGTTTGTCGCTTGTCCGTATATTTCAAGTTTTTAGTTTCATACCCCCACACTTGTGCAGAATATGAAGCATTTTCCTACGTAGAATTGCCTAACCCAATGGATTTCATCTCATGCAAGGTAGTTTCTAGTGTGACCCAATCTAAAGGAATCACGTTGTCACTGTTGTCGGGGTTCCGTGTTGCAGTGATTCTACGCGATTCCCCAACAGGTACTCAGATTCTCATGTTTCAACAATAGCAGTAAGGCTGATGGGAGGCAGCTCGAAGTATAACAATGAACCCCAGACGGTGAGACACATATCATCAGGAAGTCTGAAGATGAATTTATGGAGTCGTATGGGATATAAAAGATTAGGCAATAAAACAGGTACCTACGGTGACCGGTGTTTCCGCATTTATTGAATGAACGATGATTCCTTCCCAAAAGCATGAATGGTTTGCGTAACGTCGTCCCTAACAGCTTCACAAACCGATCGTCCGAAGCATGAAAATGACTTTCAAGATGAAGAATCTAACAGTGCCCGAAATAAATCTGGCTTGCGCAGCCACATAAGGGCAATTAAGCAGAATAATATCCGTCTTACTTCCGATGCTCTCAGTACAAGCAAGTCGCCAACGGAGTAGGCAAACTGAGGCACCGGTTGATGGCTGGATACCTTAAAAAATCACACTCCACCGCCGTTCAAAAGTTTCGGTCACAGACTAAGATAATAAATGCGTCCACTAATTTTGCCATTGATGCTTGTTTCCAACCAGCTCAAAGTATCGATGATAAAAGGCCTTTCTTTTTGACTTGGGGCATCTGAACTCAAAACAAATGTGGACCGTGTGGCACTTATCAATTCGGTGGAAAGCTGACATCCCAACTCGTCACTTAATTTGATGTAAGCCGTAGCAGTCCGGTCAGGCACAATACGGGCGTGAACATAAATTCGCTTTCATTTTGGAAAATTAATACGAAGAACTTCCAGGTCAGCGCCTGCAAACCGTTGACAAGTTCGGTGCTCTCAGAAACTCACAAATCTAAACGGGTGTGGACTTCAACGGTGATCAAATGTAGTTTAAATACAGCGCGCTCAATTCCTTTCTTGGCTCGAGGCCTGCCGCTGATTTAAAAAAACAAAGAATTCCAACATGACTGACACGTAAATCGGGTGACAGAAAAATATATTTAGCCGGAAATGACAGTGATCATGTATGTGGATCCCTGAAAATATTCTAAGCAATTGAAACAACGCAGGCAGACAGCAACTTCCACCAGTTAAGCTATATAAGAGGGACGACATCTTGAATTTTAGGTTGAGGATCTCTAATGACTGTCAGGCTCGTCAGTTTTAACTTAACCTGTGGAATGGCCAATTCAATCCCAGTAAAACATCATTGCCAGCACGCAATATCACTGCCTCAGAGCAGCCGAGCACTTAGTCTACATTGTTTTCAGTATGTAGTCTCCGCAGCAGCTTAATAGCCCCACGCGGCCATCCTGATTACTTCACATCAAAGCGGGGAATGGAGGAAACTATAGCAGCAGAATTAAGCCCACTCGATAGTCATCCTCAATCGTTAAGCGGGTGTCAGAACACCATCCAAAGACCACTGGAACGTCAGACTACTCGCTGGTGTTTTCAAGTTGTTTTCTGGTATTCTCTTGCAACGTTTCAGTCTTCCATGGAGAGCGGAATACCAAAGGATGAACTTATGTTTCGTCCACTCGGCGTTCGCATTTATGATTCTCTCGCCTTCAGCGATGCACTTAAGCTGAGCCACACATTCCGAAGGGTAATAATGGTCGTCTCCTTCAGTGGACCTACAGAATCTCATTCTTGCAGATACAATGTTCACGTTGTTTGATAAACATACGTTGGTGCTGAGTCTGCTTAGCGATTCCCCCTTCCCTAGTTTGACAAAGCAAACGTTTAGCAATATGCACTAGTCTCTATAGACAGTACGATCCATTCGCTGAATGAAACACATATGACAGTGTTTAAGCTCGCCTAACTTGTGCGAGAGGAGCTGAAGCCTCCCACGCTGAACAGGTCAATGCGGTTCCAATGCGCACATATGTAGGATAATTAGAGGCGTGGATTTTCATTATCTGGTCTGTTTACACACCAAGCAGTCAGTTTGTTGAATGCAAATTAATAATGTCAGTTAGCTCTCGTTTCTGTGTATAATGTGTATTATACAAATGTGCTGTTGAATTCAAGCAACTACTCTTACACACCATCGCCATGTATGGTTGATTACGCTCTTCAAAATTGCGACAGGGTGTGATAGCATAATATACCTATCATTGGTAGGTGAGTATACGTTAGTTGTTTAGGGGTTGTTTAAACGGAGAGAAGATGCAGATGAAACCATAAGAGTGACATTTTAGACGTTTTTTCGGAGCCTCTTGGTTGTGCAATACAACTAGTTTCCAGGCGATCCGCGCGATATAACAATTGCACGATATATCGGGCACCTTTACGTGTCCAGCGAACAAATGTTTATCAGGCTACTTCTGACACTTGTGAAACCATCATCATTCTTCCGTAGCTCTAAGAACGTTGCTGAGGGATTCGTCATAAGGATAATATTTATTTAGAAGCCGTTCGTGAAACAACTCCTAATTTCCAATATTTCGTCTCGTTTTAAAAGGTCTAAAATATTACCCCTTCAATATTTTATCAAATGGATACGTGTAAAACTATCATGAGAATAGTCTGATGGTATTGAGCATTCTAGTGTCGTGCTCGTAGGAAGGCTGCGTTAGTTGAAACGCGCGAATTGTAATGAATTCACAGAAAAAGGATTTGTGACCACCAGGACTGACAAACCAGCATTTTATCTCAACGTATTGTTATCCAAAATGCTACAAGATGCCAAGTCGCTGACTTGGCGTGATGTGAAATATGCACCTAAGTTTCACCGTAGATCTCCGAGTGTACATTTACACCATCTGGAATGAGTATTATTTGTACCTACAGCCGTGATTGTATGCCAGCTGTATTTACTAATCACATATTAGGTCCTGCGTGATGAAAACTGAGTTTGGTTGGTGTGGTCGATCTCATGTACCTAATAAGGTCCAGCGAGTTCTACTTCACTAGGTGAACAGAATCTTCGATGGTGTATAGACGAATAAACGCGCCGTTACATGCTACTCTCCGCTAGGTGGAAACCGAAGCAAGCTATACATATAAAAATCACGGTTGAATTGCAATGCGGGAAATCCTGGTTGTAAAGAAACATACTGGGTTTTATTTAGGATTAACTACTGTTGCAAAGTAGTCGAATCAAAAAAGCAGCAAACCTTCTTTAATATAAGCTAAAATTCCTCTTGTGCAGAAATGTTCTTTCAACTACATAGTGCAAGGTAGAAACAACTGTGTGGTAGGCGCTAGTTAGGTTGTGAAAAATATTTCATGAGTGGTCAAGGGATTTTAATGAGTACAGAAACATAAGCTTAAGTGGGTCGAATTCATTTACTACAACTCCAAGACCCCCCGCTTATCATAATATTTTCCTCATAGAGAGCGATTTAAACTAAAAATTATATACTAGTTGGGAATTCCAAAAATGGCGCCAACATGAAATGTTGCAAATACCACTTTGACAGCAAATGTCCTGAGCCCCCAAATTTAAGGTTAATAATCTCATGGGTTTCAGCGACATCCCATTCGATTGGTTATAGTCATGAGTCATCAGAATATTCAAGTGAACTTTAAATGCTTCATGTGGCGACTCCCTCCTAAAATGCTCGATACACTCTGATAACAATGCCCCGGAGAGAATCCGTTGGCTAAACGACCCAACCTCAAAATGGGAGTTCTAGTCTCTACCGTGATGAGCAAATGTGCGTACATTTCTATGTGTCGTAACTCACCTTGTAAATCTAACCGATGACCACAGAGAGAAACAACCAAATTGTTGGATGCATTATGTTGGGCTCTTTCACAAAGCGCGTACGATGGCCATTAAGAAGATGAGATCATTCGCCTGTAAGGGACTGTATTCAAATCGGTTGCACTTTGGTGCAAAGTCTTTCAGTTAATACGCCAGAGCTGACAGAACTCATTAGGAGATCTATCTGGTCAAATTTTGTGATCCAAGCTGGGTCTATCGTTGCCCTCGAGGTCACGTTTGTGCAAACTGTGAATACTTACCCTTGACTACAACTATGTAGCATATGCAGATATGATTTTTTAGAAATACTCACCATCAGACGTGCCAGAGCAAAATAATTTACGAGACAGCGGTATTTACATAATAATATATAACCAGTGCGAAATAGGTATGGTCTTCCAATCGCGCATTCTGATGGGTGACCGATCGTTCGGCCTTCTGTATTATTAAAACCTAAAGGGGAAATATTAGTTGTGGATTGAATTAGATCAGCCTGACAAGCGGGTGTTTTTACGCATTGCCAAATATTTAGCTGTATTATAACCTACCGACCTGTGCTGAAAGGTTTTCTGCGCTCGTTGGAGATAGGAAAAATGGATACGTGGGAGCATCACTGGAAGAGTTTGATCGTCAGGGACTTCGAGATTAAATTTGCAGCCAGCGAGTTTTGCGTCTAACATGGGTGACGCATTTGTTGAAGATGACAGAGTTCACGAAAAAATCAATTAAAACGGCGCTTCCTGCAGTATATGGAGCTGTTGAAACTTTTGTGTTGTGGTTGATATTTTTGCTTTGCTGACTCTTGGTGATGCACGTCGGACGGAGAATTAATATATTGTAGCATATTGCTGCTGGTGGTTTTGTAAAGCGGAAACCGTGAAAATATTCAGATAGTCAGATAAATAATCTATCAGCATTTCCTCTTTTAGTTACCACGGAAATGCACAATTTGATGTTTAAAAAAATGAACGAAAGGGTGCTCTCTAGTGCCCAGTTGTTGTTTAGCCATAAACACGAACTAAGCGGGTATGTGGTAATAAATGCATACGTGCAGAACATGAGTGACTCGAATTAAAGGACAAATTAGTTAATGCAACTTAGCAAAAGTTCTCACCACAAGCAACCAATCGAAAGCTCGGAAAGGGAATACTTTCGCGACATTAGTCAGACTTTGAATATGGGGTTGCTACTGGATAGCTAAGCTATGGCTGACAATTAATAAAATATTGTCGTCCAGCCTGTAGGGTGCAAGCAAGTCCATCATCTTCTCAGTAACCATGACAAATGTAGGTGTTTTAGCATTTGCTGGTGCTGAGTGTAGTGTTGAGGATTTTCAATATGGAATTTGCTCGCAGTGTAAATGCAATCTCTGCTGAAGCATTATATAGATGTTCAGATTTACTTAGGCAGATCAGCAGTGTGCGTTACACGAACCGCAGGGTGTACAAAGCTGCTGACTGCCTGGTTCCAGGACTCGTGGGTATTTTTTTTAAATTCCTGTATCCAGGTGCCAGTCGATATGATGTCATTTGGTTAGGGTTTAGAGGTTCCTAGACAGGCGACAGTGGATCCTATTGTGGTGGCGGAAATAAGCTGAAAGATTGTCTTTAGTAGATGTTTTTCAGCATTTCAAGTGACAAAAACCTAGCAAATGTAGCGGATGTAGCGAATGTAGCCCGCTTTTATAGTGCATTCTTATAACGAATCGAATTTTAAGGATGACCGCTGAGTGTACACATTCTGGTATAGGATTTATGGATATGTGTTGTACATCCTGAGTGCAAGAAAATAGCAAGTGAAGAACAGACTCCATCACACTAAGCAGCTGAAGTACTTAATATAGGGAAATCGTGTTTAAAAAGGTCTAAGGCTCTGGTTCGTTACTGAGGTCTATAGCGTGGTTCAAAGCTTATAGGGAGCCCGGAAAATATCCCGTCCGTCGATATATGTTCCTTGAGGATATTGCAGAATTTTTCCTAAAACACCGCAATTGAAATGCAAACGTGGACTTCGAATATCATTGGGTTCTACGCCCGGAACACAAGAAAACAACTTAAGCTTTACACCCATCGGAGGGAGATTGCCCCTATATAGGATTTAAGCGATTCTGTCATTGGCTAATTTTCTGTACAGAACATCTCATACAACAACAGAGACAATCCTTAGAGTACTTAGCGGCTGGCCGTTCACTGAGGAAGATAACATAACATGTAACTTCGTACACTATTGTTTAAATAGGTCTTGTTAACTGACAAAATATCGCAAAATAGTTGTTAGTTTTTCTGTTATCTTGTTTGCTTGTTTTGCTGCATTGCCTCAGCATATTACACGACAGATGTATTTCATTCTCAATTTTTAATCAGTGAGGGAGCGGAATTTTATGAGATGTTGCCTTGTGGTAGATTTGCGGAAAACGGCAGGTAGATTAAGTCGACAAACCCTGGCGAAAAACGCCCCGAGTAACATTGACCAAGGAAAAATGTGGCGATTAATATACGCACTCAAAAGACAGTGCCAATTTATACGCGGTGGCTTACGCTGCAATTATTTTGGTTTTCAATTATTGGTTTTATGTGTCTTTCCAGATTCTGCGCTAACCGAGAGGTCTTCGTCTACCTAGACAGCAAGTGACAACGAAGCACACAACTGGTTAGAGCGTCAACCTTCCTGAGCGATGTGGTTCGATATCATGTACGTTAACGAAAATTTCGATCTTGCGTGCACCACGCAAACAAAATCAAAGTCGAACCCGTTGGAAAGTGAGCGCATTCACAAAAAAACCTAATGGTTGTCTAAAAAAAAGCATAGCAAGCTTCAGTTAGTCATGTTCCATACATAAATAAACCCGTGCTTGAATGTTCAAATACCGCTATTGTTGGTTAATGGTTGTGAAATTGTTGCGAAATATCCACCAGATATTTCGTCTTTCATTTCCCACACTGAGTCCTTTGGTTCACACATACATATTGAATTAAATTAATGATTTTAAATTTATTCCTTTATTTCACACAGACTTTCTTGCTAACATGATTTTCAAGCTAATTAATCAGCTAAGAAATATGGAATACCAGCAGTAAGCTAAAACTTTTTTGACGACATTCCTCTGTCTCAAAGAACAGCCGGCGCTACACACTTACTGGTTGTGAATACTGGAAACCAAGAAAACTTACGTTTGGAATTTGAAGCGCATTTCCAAAATGGACATTTATTTTTGGTTTCATGTTGCGACTTCATCTTAAAGGTCTTTGAAAGACTGGGTTTACGCGATATATAAGATTCCTTGCGCTACTTAAAACAAGTGTGCTGAAAACACCGAAACTTTCCGTTATCTGACTTATCCATTCTATCTTGCGCAGTGAAAAAAACAACTTAAGTATATGAATTTTGCGGCACGGTCGGTATGTTTTAACTCAATTGATAACACTATATAAGTCTACTTTTCTAAGGGATAAAGCTCAATCTGCAGCTTACCACTAACGCACTTACCACAAATAGACAGCAAATTATTTCTTCAATAACCTTTGGAAATTCCTAAAACAAATGCTAAACATCATGAAAACATACATATTCGGAGATACTCACACGAGTTATTTTATGTTACGTAAAAAGAAGGCATGAACCTAATGCTGGTTCTGTGTGAAAACGTCGGATAAAATCAGTTTAACGGGCACACGTTGGATATTGTCTCTAGGGCTTGCCTGTAAGACTGCTGCATAACTGAGATATCTTGCCACCGTGTGAAGTGTAATCAGTAACATGCCGATGCTCCGCAAGTGGACAAATATCGGTGCTACAATATAGGTTTTTCACTTGCGAACCAGTCATGGCAGATTTCTTGTTGTAATCAGGTCTGTAACGGAGAGAAGAACATTCCGGTTCTCTGTGGACCTTTGCTGTTGGACAGTTTATCGACTGTCATGGAGGCGCCGAAGTCAAATCACGGGAATCGTGGTATCTAGTTGACATGTATTCAAGGCGAGTAACTTCTTAACAACCTAAAATGTATGCTTGCTTTGCGTGTTATTTTCTCATTAGCGTTCTTTTATGACTGAGCAAATTATTCGCAGCTGACAAAGGGCAAATTGTTGCACCTCAAACGTAATTGCAATGTGGTTTGTCCCACCGCATTAACGGACCGACGATGTGTTTAAGGGCTCTAAAGCCTGATACACAACTTTGGGATAAATCATCGTGAAAAGGCTAATAACAGTAGTCGCGACTACTTTGATATCACATACATTACACAAATATCTACCATTAGACTTACATATATCGTGTTCACTGAACTTAAACAATAAATGGACAAACCACATGAGAGCAAATAGCTGTTTTAGTACATTCCTAATCGTGTTAGGCTGGTTTTCTTATTAGTGAAGTGGCGTTTTTCAAACTAAGCTCGTTCAACTGTTACGTCACCCGCGCTTCACCAATAAACACACCTAAATCGAGTAACATGGATGATCCATACACGCAGGGAATTGGTGGCAACTACACACTGGAGTCAAGTCTATACAAAGAATCACATCGTTTTGATGCCCTCGGGAGACATCAGTTTTGTCCTGAACTAGAAGTATTCAGATGGATCTTTTCTAAATTGCTTGTATGTTTTTGACATGGTTTAGTGTCAGTTATACTTGTTTGCACTTATCACTCCACGAAGGTTTCTAAAACGAGACCCACGTTTCGAGTTATAGCTACAAACGCTTTTGTCCTCCTGCAAGAAGCATTCCATTATACATTTTGCCAGAAAGCAGGAAATTCCAAATATATCTCCCGTTATCAAGGTCAGCTATCTTGGAAGACAAAACCGACCATTTATGTATACATGAGACTGACCAGTGGACCACAATAATTTGGAACTTCCGAGGTGATTCTAGTCATCCACTTCCAGAATGCTTATGTAGTTTTTCAGAGTAAATAGGGTGATTTCGTTAACATTCCTTCACATGTCTTAAGCGTTGGGTTAACAACCGGTTCAGTAATAGGTAACCGCACATTATAAAGCATTCACGTTATCCACCGCGTGTTCAAAGAACGCATTTGTAATGAACTGACAAGGTAAGTTCAGCAGCTACGACAAGTTTTTCCTCTTCAAATAAGGGGCACACCATCGTTCTGTATGTTGTCCGCTAATTTTGCAAGTGGGACAGGAATTGTTACTAGGTTTGAGTGTTTTGCCGCGTGACCTAGTGACTGACCGCTGCAATTTTTAAGGCACCCTTTGGCGGAAGAATTGACATAGCAGGGGTGTTCTCATACAAACGTTTGTTTAGAATACTCAGTGATGACGCAGCCGACGATGCATAGGAACCCTAGGCAGTACGATGATCATCGAAGGTATGCAAAACTTGTAGGCACATCGCCAGAATGACAAATATCGCCTAGGAAATCACAAGCGTATATTAGGCCGCGCTGTTCTGAATCCACCGAAGCCCTGGACTAATACTGAACAGGTTTATTGCCATCGAGGCTCATCAGTATAACATTGCAATGCTTATATTCAATGAGGGCTATTTCCACGTCGATTTTATGACAGTAAGCACCACATGTTCTACATCTTCCACCTGTTTTACATAGACTGGTGATTTTTCAAACTGCCAAATGTTTCCCGCCGACGATATGATGCTTGCATTTCGCTTAGCGCTTGTATCTTATAGATTCACTGAGTTATATATTGAACAGTTATCCAAAACAAACTTCCATAGCCTGGCTAAAATAATGTCCAGTAAAGGCTACAGGATGGAGATGTACGTTAAATCACGTGTGTAAATTTATTCTGTCTGCCTCAAATGAACTTTTTAAAGGAACGTTCTTTTACTTTGTACTGGCAATGTAGGACGAAAAGCCGGTCACCGCTTCAATTTTTTTGTTATTGCTTGAGGTCTTCAATGGTGCGCACGTTGTTACCCTCAGGGAACTCCGACTTTCGCAGTATGCTCGTGTCCGGAGCATTTCACGGTATGGATAGACTGCCATCACAAATAAACGAGCAGATTCCAAAAGGGTCACTACAAAAACTAGCTGCAATCTTGAAGGTCGTTCATACGAAGTAACCCCGAAGCAAATGGTCGACTAGCGTCACCGAATGACAAACCTTAACTTCGGAAAACATACCGTCAATTGCTTACAAGTTCACCTGCAAGAAGATGCGGGTCATTCCGCATCATCTGGTTTCATCATCGGAATCCCAAAGAGATTAAAATGGCTTATTACTTCTTGCAAGATCTCCAAGATCTGATTACTTATATTCCAGAGTTAGTGAAACGAATTATAAGGCAGGTTGGTTGCTATGGTTTGAAAAGATGAAACAGACCCGCTCTCACTGTCAGAAACGTCAATTATAAAAGCTTGATTACCATATCTAGATACACCACTATTCAAATAAACTGTGGAACAACAATGGCAGGTTATATTTTGACACATTCCAAATCTTGAGTTCAGATGGCCACGCGGAGCGTGTGTTCGACTTACCGTGTTGCACACAAAGGGATGAATCCAACGAGTAAACACTATTTAACCTGTCGAGCCTTCAGCAGTTCCTCAGAATTATATTGTTTAACCAGGGAACACTACTAGATGATACTTTGATCTCTACAATTGCGTGTATTTTTTTAAAAGGAGTATGAAGTTAACTTATGCCCCTCCCCCAAGAATAGGACCAATATCGAAGAGACCATTATCGAAGACTGGGTGTTCAAAGCTAAAAACAGAGCGGTTTGAAGGTCTCCCGTTTCCACTGAAATCACAGTTGTGCCGAACAGAATACTAATGCAAAAATTCATTAATTTTTTTAATGGTCCTTTACCCAATCAATCTTGTTGAACTTGCATTTTGATGCTACCAGAATGTTTCACTGGAAAGTTCTATTCGAAGATAGATGACTAAACCTAAACCCTTGTGATACCGGAAGAGGAAGCTTGCTTGTTATTCACGTATACATGACCAAGCCTCACTAATAGAATGCTGCTAGACTGCTGCCATGAATAGTTACCACTTTGTGGATTTATTACTTCATGATTGATACAATTAGTGGGTGTTTGATGCCATCCGATCACTTATGCACATGCACAACTCACAGTTTCAGGACGCAAACGCGTACAATGTGGTGACCGCAAATTATTCATCAAAAAAACTCGTCGAGCATATCATCTTCGTCTTAAGTGTCATTGTATCGCGGGGTTATATGTAATCTATTTTTATGGAACACCGCCACTAGAAAAAAACCCGGAAATAAGACGGTACCGAGGTCTACCTACTTCTCTCGGAAAGTGGACACTGGTTTACATTTTTGGATACTAAATTTTCACTTTCACGGTTTTCAGTGTATCCGAATGGCAGTGCAGGTGCAATCACATCACTATCAAAGCATGCCAGCCACTCAAGTTGCTGAGGCGCAGTTGCACCGGTTAGATTAGCCAACAGCCACTGAGTCCTGCTTATTTGATACAAACGTCTTGGCCGTTATGTCAGCAAGTCAAGACCCCCATATGTGTGACGGAAGACATCCACAACTGAGAAACGTTTTTAGCGACAAATTATTCATTATATTTGTGAAATAATGACCCTAAAAACTGTAATTTATGCTCGTTGTGCTAATGTTAAAGAGGTTTTTTTCTCGTTGGCTCCCGTCATGAAATCGCTTGATCACGAACACTGTATGGATGACACAATTATTCTGCAATGAGTTGTGCTGCAGAAACTCAAAATTCGTAAAACCGGGTTTTGTATGTATGCTTTTTCAGCATTTTCGAGGCAGTCCTAACCAAAGTATATGCACTAAACAGAACACTACCAAGCAAGTTGTCAGAAAGGCAAACTGCGGATCACAAATATTAATCACTTACAGAATATTGTTCTTTCGAGGACAATGTCGAGTGGGAACCATTGAGTGCGAGCAGGACAGGTCTGGATAAGTAAGCAGAATAATTTTGTGAGTTAATATAGGTAAAATATAAGTCCAGGGTCTGGGGGAAAATTACACAATTTAGTGGTCACGAATAAACTGAGTACCCTCCATGACAAACGCCGGACCGGATTTTTTGTCAGCCAGCTCAATTTCATAGGATGCACAATATTTTGTTTGAACACTGAGTTATCTGTTGCGCCATTGAATTCCAAACACACTTGCAATCAATGACAGCCCGAATAGTGCTGGCCGTGAACGTCTCATATGTATCAGGTTAATGACATTGTTGTCCTCGTCTTTGACGGCCCGTTTTGGCCAATTGAGACCCGTTTATTATATCAGAGCAATTTTCTCATTGTACGTTTCACAGAATTTATGATTTTGCATGCATGGGATAATGTCGGCTAGTTGTTGAAAAACACATCGTAGACGAAAAATGACACGAAGTCCTTCTCACGACACTTTTACCTTTTGTTCGAGATTATTGATGAGATTCAACTGAGGCCCAGCACTTCTACAGGGCTGTTATTGCACGAGGTTTTTCTTGCAGCAATGACTAATATGAAGTTTGGGAAGAGCCTTGCATCTCATATAACCTAGTATGACCTGCGATGTGCATTCTCCGAAAACTGTTACTTCGCATTACAAAATTCAGTGGTTAGCACACTTTCACAAGCTATTCTCAGCTACAAATGGGCTGTAAGCTTAAATTAGTCTTTGGATGTGTCTGGCCGCTTTGATTATTCCAGTGATTTATCAGAATTTGAAGACACTTCTATACTTGCCAGATCTGTCTGGCATCTACACATGATTATTTGCAACTTATGTGACGTCCGAACTAAGCAAGTTGAAAATGGGGACACTATTGGGAATAGACTAGGCACTTAAGCCTCTAGTTTAACCTCACTCAGTTCAGTCCTTCTGTAGATAGGTGAAGACTCACTCATATTTATGTCAGGTTTCGGTTGTCATCGTTACTGCTGTGCAAACTTAGGATTTACTGAATTGGTTGCGGTTTCTTCAGAAAGATCCCAGTGCATCCTGCGCTCAGACAAACACAACCCGGCCCTCAATATAAATGATCATCTGTACTTGATGTCGATGCTTGACGTCAAAGAAAGTCAATTCAATCTGCGAAACCTAAATATTTGAGCGAGGAGAGGAATTTCTAGAAGCGTGGTACTCCAGGAGGGATTCTACCAATCGGAAGTGAACTTGATCCAATGTACTCACCTCTGCGTTAAAACACTATAATATCCCAAACGAAATACGACTAGGCTAAGAGAACTGTGAACGGTAAAATCACAAGATTGCACCGGATCAAGCATCAATCGGCGGCAAATACTGACAGGTATTCGTGTAAAATTTAAAGCAAATGAGTGGCCAAATGAATAGTGGTGCAATAATAGGAAGATGTTTCGGCAAGCTGCGTTTGAATCCTGGTGAAAAAAGCATAGCATTACCTTCGGTAAATGACAACCTCATGTGCTAGCCTTCTAGTATAATGTGGATCGCTAACTGAGTTTTCATTAGGTTTAATGTTAAAACAACGCAAAAACACGAACTTAACCTATTAGCCTACGTTCCAAACGAAACAGAAAATATTCGTTAGGGGAATTAACGAAATTATCATGACCCAAACATCACATGAATACCGAATAATTATCTGACGTTTGCCAGTATACCCTGAGTGCATTATGTAGCAGGTAAGGCATTTTTGCCATCGCAATTCGCCTATGTCCAATTTTTTTCATTTGTGGAGCGTTATTTGTTAGGATTCAAAATATGCTATTAAGTTCAGCCCTACCAATCAAATAAACCCGGAAATGAAGTATACCAAAAATCTTGATAAGTACAGATGTTTATGTTTTCTGTGCTTTCGGCTCAACAACGGCTTCACTCTCAAAGGATAACAAAGCCATTAGTATACGAAATTCAGACGACCATGGATGTGGCAAAACGTCTACATGTATCTTTTCTGCTGGTGGTCTTCAGTTCAGATTTCGATTTGCGCCACATGCCACAGTCCTCAGGCATGCCCCGCACAAATCAGACCCGTGTGGAAATTGGTACTATATTAGGAGCCCAACTGATACCACGACAATAAAGCATGAAGGCAAACAATTGCCAGCAATTTAAATTACAGTTGTTCATTGAATTAGTCGGGTTTGGTTGTTATGGGCTTGTAGAATTCCTATAGCTTGACTTTTGAGAATTCTTGATAACTGTTGATATCTATAGAAATACTATTGTTACCTCCACGCATGTCATTAACTTTTGATAAGTTGTCTGACATAAAAAATAACTATCCTGTATTTCAAAAGGCCTCAACATGATGGTTTACATGCATGAGTAGGTAAGATACAAATGAGCTCTCTCGTTTTGCACTTGGTCGATTGAACCATTTACTTGTCTCTGTACAGGACGTTCTACAGTGTTCTAGTTCATTGGGCTCTCTGGTAGAAAGAACATCCAATGGAATGCTGTATGGCAGCAAATATAGTTTCGCAGAGTCTTGAGCCTACATGTCATACGTGATGTAATATTCTGCAGTGTCATGGAGCAATATTTTCTGGATATTATTTTTCACTGTGGCAACATGGTATTACATCAAACGAACCAACTTGTTTCAGCACCAGGCAATTCGACAAAGGTTCCATCTCGCTGAGTCCATTATTCCACAGCTACATCAAACTGCTTTTTCCCTAGTGTTGTGATAGTGCCTACAGGTGTTAATATCCGCGGTATCACTGGACATTCTGTACCTCTGGTTGGCAGTTTCACGGTTCCTATGAGATTGCCCCAAGGTGCCGTTATCGATTGTTATTTTTTTAGTTTCAATCTCGGGACCATCGATTATCGGGCTCAACGTTTTGCACTCATTGCGAACTTGTACGATCTTACTGACTTCTGCGAATGAGGATGAACTCAAACACTGATTCTTAGATGTTCTAAGGCTACGGGTGGCATGCGAATACCCAAGGTGAAACTCGAATCTACGAGAGATCCTTCATTTCTTAAGAGATGAAGTAACCCGTTTTGTTTACGGGAACCCGTTCGTCAATTATTAAATTATATGTGTGAGAAAGAAATACTGACTCCTGTCAAATCATTGATTTGGGCAGCTCCGATAGTTACCCCACTAAATGCCGATGGTAATACTCCGAGAATTTGTGGCGTCTATTGCTTAACGTTGAATACGTGGTTGCTACCACGTACATGCACTGCAGAAGAGCTTGAAAATGTACCGTATCGTTTATCAGGTTCAAGTATGTTTTCAAAAATTGATCAAAAACATTCCTATCTTCAAACACCACTAGACGAAGCCCCTAGCAATCTCACGATGATAAACACATCTGTTGGGTTATTCCAATACAAACGCCTTCCCTTTGGTCTGAATGCCTTGGCTCCATAGTGGATGGCAGTGGCTTTAAACCCGATACAAACCGTCTATCGTCTTCATTAAATGCGCCATCGCCAGAGTTCTAGGAGCACTTCAGTATTATTTTCAGTTTACTCCTAATTTCGCAAAACATGCAAGTTGCTTGTTTGAGCTCCTATTTGCCAATCAATTTTCCTGACCCTCCAAGAATGAAGAGACGTTGCGTGCATTGCTTGGCCATCTTAAAACTTTGAAACCATTTCCGCCAAACATTATTCTGACATCATTACTGACGCTTCTCCCACTGGAATAAAAGGAATCCTTGAAAACTATGGCAGACCGGTGATCTGCATTTCTCGTCGACTCTCAAGAGCCGAACGTGGCTATTGCCAGACTCAACGAGAAGCAATTGTGGTATATTGGGCTGTCAAGTGGCTCCACATGTATCTTTTTAGATCGTTTTGGGTGTTTATAGAATGAGATCTCTTGTACGCTTGTCATGCTGGTGGCCGGAACCAAAGGCTGACATCAAGTATACTGCTAAAAATTGTGTTCAATGTGTACATAAGATTCATAGTGTAATGGTCTGGGTACCCAAAAAGCTACTTTAGGAGGGGTGTGTGGCAAAGAAATAAATATAATTATTCTGAATTGAGTACACAATAATAAAAAGGGTCGAATGGAACAGGCTCGCTAAGAATTGTTCTTTTTAAAATAGTTCGTCATTGGCCCAGGTCAGTGAATAAATAATAATCCAATCGTGGATGTTCAGGGGTCATTTTTCCGGGAAGCTCTCACATACAATAAACTCCGAAGACCGTCTGAAATATGTTGATACCAGAGTTAGCACATAAAGCTCGCGAATGACCACTGTAAGCGCGAGTGAAATGAGAAGAGAAAGTAGGAGCATGTGACCACTCCTGCATTGTATGCAAATTGTACAAGAGCGCGTTATCGTGGTTTTGCGTATTCAAACAAAAAAAACGTTTACGCAACTGACGAAATACGTAACGTTATTATTAAAGCAAAACAAATGTACAAAACACCACAATAGCAAGTCTTCACAGTAATATCCGCGGGCAGTCACTTGTGGAATATTTCAACCAGTTCATGCCGATTATTGCGGTCCTTTTCTCGGTAAATATTATGCTTTAATTTTTTATCGACGCATATTCAAGCTGGCCTGAAATTTTCCAAACTATTTTCTTCGTGCTGAATTCACACAATAGGCGTTAAGGAAGGTATTCAGTCATGAAGTTGTACCAACTGCTTTGGTCACTGCAAAATCCCTCGAGGAATGGTTAAAAGGCCTTGGATGTCGACATATGTTTACTGCTCCACGACATTCCCAGTCGAATGGGCTTGCTGAGAATTTCGTCCGAACACTGAAATCCGCTATTACTTCATTCCCTCTTGATACGTTTGTGGAATTAGACTGTGGAATTCATAATTTTCTTACACGTATTGACTGTGCCAATACAGCTGTCGTTACGTTTTTCAAGGGCAATTTTTTACAGCCTGCTGCAGGAATAATACATTCATCAAATGGCAAACGTAAGGTCACAATTCTTGATTTGGATTATCTCTCTAGTCACCGGAGGCAGATTGATCATGTTGAGTTCAATGTCAGAGGTTAGCCTGTTAACGGCACTCTTGGTGTTTCATATATTGAAGAATATTTTGTAGATGATTCTAATATATCCCAACAAATCATTATCTCTGAAGAACACGCTACCTGCAAAGAACCTGATGTTTCCAATCCGGGAAGATCCGAAAGATTACGATCACGACCATGGCTGAACTATAAACATCCACACGCTCATTCAAGGTGTGGCGGATGCGATGAACATGCTTAGAGCTCTATTCATTATTCTTTTGTTGTAATATTCCAGATGCTGTGCTCAAACATCAGTACGGATACATACGTGCCACGGGTTATGCTGTACTGAATTCTGAATTTCTAGTTCGTCTGGTTATACCGATATGCGTACTTAACTTTATTACTACAATAATGTAAAAATCCATTCCTCTTTGTCAACCAGATAAGCTCGAGGTTACTCCAGTAGTACCGTGAAAGCAGTTTGTAGATGGAGAGCTCTTCTTGAGCGGGGTGTACTAAGGCTAACTTATTTACCCTAAGTTTTCAAAAGTGTATGACTACATAGTGTGATGATAAAAAAGGCTGTTCACCTACCTCAAATCGCAAGATGTTATTTTTATCTTCGTCAGTTATATTCATTTTTACGTGATGAACATTTCGGTGAATGCACTGGACATTACACAGAACGATCATGACCGATGCGCCATGTGAAAAAACAGTTTCGATATCAATCGGAATCCGTGGATCTAAAAGCCTCCATCAGCTTCTCGGTAAACATCAGCTAGGACGCTCCTACAGTAAACCTTCATATCTTATCATTGCGCACTTCCATGGTAATCCGCCTTCGAAAACACAGGTCTGTTTATAATTAACTGCGGCCGCTAAAACAGCCTCCGGACTATTTCGCAGTAGCACTGAAGGTTTTTGGCCTTACGGAGCCCAGACAAACGATACAGTTTCAAAGTAACAATAGAATCGGAGCAACATCTTGTGTGCGAGTTGATTCGAAGCTCTTTCTGGTGCCTCTTGAGTTGTATGACTGGAAAAAGCATACAGACATGCGGGACAGGTCGATAACTGCTCACTAGATCGGCTACTAAATCAGCTCTTTTGGAAATGTGTGCCACTTGATACAGAGTTTGGAATTCAATGCATATGAAGGAACGAAATGTATAATTAAGTCCACCAATAACAATGTCATCAACAAGTAAGGTATAGCAACTGATAACAAACACCCTGACCGAAAAAAATTCAAGTGTAAATTTTGCAGAAAAGCGAAATGCACCTGAAGTGCAAGTGCTTACAGACAACTGACACCAAATTCGAAAACCTTTGTAAGGAGCTGAATGGTTTAACTCACAACACGGGAACGACAAATCTGCCGGGTTGTTCAGCGAATTCAGGTACACTAAATTCTCCGGGTAAGTTAAGTACACGAGTAATTAGTGGTTGGCTTGTTCGCTGAGCTGGGCAATCTGATTGCACTCAAATTGGGTAATCAAAATGCCCAGCTCAGTGAACAAGCCAACGACCATCTACGCTACCTGAGCTACCAACATTTTCCTCTATAGAAAACACGAGTAATTCATAATCAAGGTTATATTTCACAGTACTTTGAAAAGCTTACTAGTAGATACTCAGTTATTACTTCGAAATATTGTACTTATGCTAGATGCGCACGTCGGTTGTATCACTGCTCTGTAACTGTACGCTGTATCACAGCAAACGTGATTCGCGAAACCCATTATTTGGCCGTCTTGGTCGCCCTAACACTTGTATTAAGCAAATGTTAAATATGGTACAGGCCAGAGATTTTGGTGTAAAAGGGATCTATGAATGATACAAGTGTGCAGAGTAGTTTCATGGAGGAATATTTTTAAAAGTACGCTCGTTATGGTGGATTTGGGAAGCAAGGTTTACAGTTATGTGCCTCCTGTGCAGCAACTAAACAACGCAGAGAATCTATGTCAGGAACGGATGCTGGGTTACGTTTTATTTTTGAAGTGCGATCTGGTATAAGCCGACAGGATTTTGCGCTCAAAATAAGCTAGGTCAGCTGGCATTATGCGATGCAGTTGTGGAAAAAATAGGGAGGACTGGTTACTGCTCGCCAAAGTGAACGAAGCATGTGGAAGACAAGATGAAATTTTTAAACGTCTGGGTACATTCTATGATCCATCATGTGTCCCGATCAATGAAAGTGGCCATGGGTAACAATACACCAATGCAATTTAAATGCGCTTGGCCTGGAGCGGCATAGTAAAATCTGTCTAGTAAGGATGTGTATAAACTAAACACCTATTTTCCTGTGTTTGCGTTCGCCGTATCCCACTTTTTACCATTCGCCGGTTATTACGGTATACACAAGCCTCCGATCTCATTGGCAACACCAGTGTAACGATAATTTCGAGCCACATTCATCCTTAAAACAACCGCCTGTGTAAAGCAGGTGTCTTCTCTTTCGGCGGGAAAACGTAACCTCGACATTAGGTGGCGTAATACGTAATCCAGTTTGAATAAACTAGTCAGTAGAGCAGCTTTTACACAAAACCACTGATGCCACTCGAATTTTGAGCTATTTAGTACCAGGTCTTGGCTGGAAATATGCTCAAATTGAGTGTCGATTAAGGCGGCCGATTAGATGGTTGACGACTCTTCAGGTAAAGCTATTCAGTTTTACGGTTGAAAAATAATGGCCCGCCATTCTTAACACAACGGGCATTCGTTAATCGCGGGATAATGAAGATGTCAGTGTAGTATATGTATACTCGCTTGGGAAGTCCCTGCTAGGAAGTAAGCGATCACCATGCCAATTTACAAAACTGATGATCGACTAACGCCTGGTGGTTACAGCCCTATAAGCCTCGCTAGCGTGCCGTGCAAGGTGATGGAACGCATTCTGAAGTGAGCCATCCTAGATCACTTTACTACCAACAGTCTGACATCTCCACTTCAACAAGGATTTCTCCCACACCGTTCTCGCGTGATGAAAATGCTCGTAATTTGTGGACAGCTTAACCCAGGTCAAGTACGAGGGGACTCATATCGGATGTCATATTTCGCAACTTCTCAAAAGCATTCAATCGAGTCCCACACGTCCCGCTGCTACGCGCACTCAAGTCTTACGAGTTTCAAGAAAAAAAGCCTACACTGGATCAGGGCTTTCCTAACAGACAGGACATTCCGAATGAAAGTAGGCTCGACCTACTGTTCTTCAGCGCCGGTCTCCATTGGAGTTCCTCAAGGCTCCCCTTTGGGACCACTGCTGTTTCCGTTGTGTCAGCGACCTTCAGGACGTTCTTTCATTTCCATGTCTACGTTTCGGGAAAGACTTGAAATCCTGGAGTTCCAATACCAGTGCTGCAAAGCAGTGGTCGTTGGGCTGGCACCTTCCTCTGAATGGCGAAATGTAAGGAGATTCAGCAAACGTGCCTATGTCGTGCGCAGTGAGAATGGAATGGAACGTAGATGAAAACCAAAAGGAATTTGGTATCCGGCTCTCTTCAAACATGTCCTTCTCACTGCACCATGAAAAATCTGTTCACCAGGCATTCGCCGTTCTAAAAATGATTCAAAGCACCTTCTCCAGTATTAATCGCACGGACTTCCAAATACTTTATGGGGCCTACGTCAGACCGCTTCTTGAATACGCCAACCAAGTCGTCTACTCAGAGCGCACGAAGGAGGTAACCTTCATTGAGCGCGTCCAGCGAGCTGCCACGAAAATAGTTGTCGGCCTTCAATCCGTGGACTTCGAAACGCGTCTCGTGGTGCTTAACGTCTTTCCCCTGGAGTATCGTCGCATCCTTGGAGTCCTAATTCTTTGAACAAGGTTTGAAAAACAGGGTTTTTGCCGTCGACCCAGCAAGTACGGCGAGGACATGGTAAGAAGATTTTGAAGCTCAGAACGCACACTTTCATTAGGTTGTTAGCTTCGTGGAATAAACTATCTTCGGCGGTTGTTTACGCTCCTTCTAGAACTTAGTTCAAAGCACTGTTAGACACATTTTTATGCGAGTCCTCGCGTTGGCAAGCATACTGTCCCTCGCTGAGCACTTGAAGAGGAGAGCCACACCTTTTTTTCGATTGAGCCTTTCAGGTGTACGACAGCTGCTGAACGGCAAGATCAAAACCTTTCCGAAATATCTGATCCTGTGTATCAATCCGTGAATTCGTGAATACCTATAAAACGTTACCGTACACTTACGTCATCAAATCAGAAATCCACGCTAATGATAGTTGTAGTGGTGGAAGCCTGTGGAAACCCACAGTTCGTTATGCCTGGCTAGTCCGCGAAACAAATAAAGAGAAGGCAAAATCGAGGTAAAAATTATCTGTTCCTTTGAACCCATTTTTCAGTTCTCATAGAATGGAATTTAGAACCAACAAGCTAGAATGTACACAAGTCATTGTTGCATACCAACTATTCCTTTGTGCACTGCAATTCATATACAGGGTTTAGCGTGACACAAGTGACACCCAATAAAGAGGCGAGAGCTCTAAATGCAGGTTTTCCGAACACTTCCAAAATCAACGTCGTTCATAATACGCTAGGATTATGGATCCTACCGAGAACTTTGCACTTGATCACATATCGCTCTCGCGAATCCTTGAATTTTGCCGTTACTCAAATTCATAATCAATGGGCCTGCTGTTTGAAAACTAGAGTTCCACGACGGTTCCAGAAAGTTGGAAAATAACTCAGGAGTTAATGAACAAAATTTGTTGTCGTTCATCCCTGGCTAATTAAATTTCTGCACATTCCTCGGCAGGTTACGTGGTTGCTATTTCAGTTCAATATAATGACCTCGGATGTAGATTATTAAGAAAATGGGTAGCCAGCAGAAGAATAGCAAGTCTCCTCATACTAGGATTAGTTGCGCGGTCCATTTTGTGCGAGTTTTCTGAACGATTACAGTAAAGCTTTGAACGTGTTGCAAGTGCATCTGAAAACTCTATAAGTGAAATCGTTGGTTTGCTGAAACTCATTTTAAGAACCTTAGAACAACCAAGATGCTACTGATTGCTCACGGTTCTTCTGAGTGTCAAATGCGATTTTTACACGTTTGATTGCACTGCAGGATGGCTCAAGTAAAGAATTGAGTTATCCGAAAAATACCGCTACTGTAGTGGCGATGATTTGGGAGGAGGACGACGGTCAGGGAGTAATGGCTGAACGCATCTTGGGCCGCAGAAGAGATGTTGGTTTACTAATCCATCTAGTGCATTTCTCGCATGAGTCTGGCAAGCAGGATAGTGAGTGTTGATTGTTTCTTCGTAGACGCTTGCCCCAGCAACTGAAACGCGGTAAAGCGAAGGGTGGATGTTTCCTAAGGGTCCCAGCAAGCGGCGACGGACCCAATAATCTTTGTCACGTGGCTGTGGGCAGCCAGCCTAAACATCACGCACCGCTAGTAAAGCTTAGCAATCTCCGACCTTATGCGGCTGAGCAAATCAGGTACATTTTGAGCAATAAGAGATTACTTTGTTTAAAGTGGTAAGGTTATATTTTGGGTGGCGGTTCTCGGGGAAGGCCTTTCGCAAACAGTTCGTGCGCCATGGAGGGTTCAGTAAATTTGGAAAATCTGGTTGCCCCAAAGAAATGTTCTAATATCTTTGATTTTGCATCGCGGACCACAGAACATATCATTCCAGGGACACCTGATCATAAGATTTCCCGTGATCTGGAGATTCGTTGTTCTCCTTCAAGCTGCTCCTCATTGCTCCCTGCATTATTGCTGAAACGTGGAAAAGTCAGTTCCGCTTAGTCTATCCGGCTGAACCACCATAGAACTCAAGCCTGACCAAAATGGAAGCTTGTCCGCCCTATGTTAAGTTGTAATTGGAAACTGCCTTGAATGTGATTGCACTGCAACTGTATAAGGTGCCATACACTAATTTTAGCACTGCTACCTTAGAAAATCGTTTAGCTCCTGCTCAACTGTCGGGCGATTTTACTAAAAACGTGAGTTGCAGAGGGAGGTGACTGGATATGTGGGACGTTTTCAAAGCGCTGCACAAAGTAGTACAGTACAGGTGTCCGTTTTCCCAAAATAGCTTCGTCTATCTTTATCACCGACCGAGCTCTCAATGTTCTGATGCTTCCATTAGGGTACCCTGCTAAGAAGGCAATGAAGGCAACTTGAGGTTCTACATGTTGGTCGAATTCCGCGAAACAATGTTCCAAATTGTCGGCAGTTACTGAACCATGTGTGGTTTCTCTTAGAGAATCTTACACTCACCTAACCGCTTTGGGCTTCAAAACTGTTAAGTGGTCATTCATATAAGACGGGAAGAAAATCGATGTTCTGGCTCAGTGCGCGGGACGGCAATTTCAAGAATACGATTATAACTTGGGAAAACATCCTGAATTATATTAACCACGATCTGTATACTTTCCTGATGTTTGTTATGGTAAACCACATTCGTTGGGAGACGCGTGTCTCCAGTTTTCCGTCGCTTGTTTTCCAAGTAGAATTGGTGATGAAGAAATATAGGTAGTCGACAGAAGACTTATCTCCTTAGGCGAATTTTGTACTCAAGTAGTGAGTATCAATGCACATAATTTGATTTATGACATACATATATTTCCATCTTCTTGGCGTAAGACACGCCGAGAAAGTTACCGCCAATGGGGGTGGCGAATTTGTGGTTGGCTCGAGAAATCATGCAGAGTTTTCAAAGTTGACCGTGTTTCATGCTAAGGAAGCACTTTGTTACAATCAACTGTAGCATAAATCTAAAATCGGCACGCCTGTCAGTTTATTACTAGCCTCGTTCTAACCCTCGGTTATTTGAATTCGACGTGAACAAAGTAGGCGGCGACGAGTCATGTAACCATAAATTCATTTAATCCACAACATCGCGTTAAAATAAACACGTTACCACTTTTTTCGACCAAAACTTAGAGTTAAGAACTGGTGTTTTACTCAGTCGGCTCATCATAGGACCATATTTTTAGAAAAGTGTGGTCAAAGTCAGAACTGCAGATATTTTACCTAATTCTGGAAACAACATCCAGTTTTCTTGTTGAAACGTATGGTGTTTCCCTCGGCTCACAGATCACGAATAACTACCGAAAAAGGCAAAATTATAAGGGTCCAACGCCTTTTCATGCAAATTACGATTTGTATCGTGTTACAAGTATAAACGTATGTGGTCGATCGCAAAATATCATAATATTGGAAGCACTGGGCAGGAGCTTGTGTAAGGTTTTTTCGTCTATCGTGGCATAGTTTGCAAAAGTGCCGTTATCCAATCTCAGCACTTAGTGTGGCTAATCCAGATTATCGAAAGATGTTTAGGTCAACCACTATTTTCCCAGCTGAAATTCAGTGGCTCATGTTAATACCTATGCTTGTCGAGGGTGTTCGGACCATGCGATCAGAAACTCTGCACACCTGTTGCAATAAAGGATAAGTAGATCCAATGGGAATACCCGGATGCTCGAATTCATGATTTTGTTCATAAAATGCGTGGGGTGTTTTGTTTTGCGCACTAACTGGGATGAGAGTGCAAAAGCTGCGTGTTTACCACATCCACATTGGACCATTTAACATTTGTGAAACTTGTGGAACTTGTAATATGCATGATCGTGTGCAGATTACTCCTGAAATACAGACGGGCCAACGACCGGTGATTCGAATGCATGGCATAAATGATCTGTTTTCAGCAGGACGCCGGGTTGGTGTTTGACCATATAAGCTCAGCTTTCGGCGTTCCACATGCACGCTATATGCCAAGGTTTGAAAACTAATAAATAGTCTGACAGCGAAAGCAGTATTTTTCCTAACAAGCAGTGCTTAGGTCGCTCCGTTGATGTAAAAGTCTGGAATCCCACGACCGAAAGATCGCTAGGATTCCTCGCGCACTAATAAAACATCGGTGAAACTGTGTCCTGCTTGAAGCTGCCGTGATTCGCTTAGTGTATGTTTGATTTTTTTTCACGAGAGCTTGTTTCGTTTAGTTAATTTAGTTAGTTAATTTATTAATCGGGGCGATGCCAACATCCATAATTTCTCAGATGAATTGTGGCTCGACTGACAAGTGGAATGATTCATGAAACCGATAAGTTGGGTCACAGGGGATGCAGTCTTGGGGCCCCGCCTCAAACAAGCAGCTAAGGATTTTCAACTGATATTGAATTGCGATAGATTCTATAACCAAGAAGTACCACAGCACACACTCAATTCATAAAACCTAGGTACACACCGTTCCTGTTGCACTTTAACTTCCATTATAGTATATCAGATTATCGACTGGAGCGTACTACTGATTGCTTACTGATTGGCAGGCAACGTAACTTGCTGCCACCTGAGAACAACTCAGACACCAACTGGTAGGCTAATTAGTGAACATTAACTCCCCCAAGTTGCTCATCATTCTACCCGGCGGGCATATCCAGCAGCCCCATGCAAGCACATGGATTAGAAGATTCCCATATGTAGGTAGACGTGATGCATCAAGCCATTTTCCAAAATATACTTTTTTCAAAGAGAGCATCATCAATTCAACCTAGAAATAAGACGCTTGTCATTGTTGCGTTACGTTTTGGCAAAAAATAACACACGCGTTTTGGTGATATCTGACAATGGCCCCAGCACAATTTGGCTTCCAAAAGCAATGTCGGCATCGACTTCGTATCACAAGATGCCCATGCAGCCGCGTCCACATCCCCATCTTGTCAGCTGTCTGAACTGCGACATTGGTGAGTTTCATGTGTTTTTTATGTGGTTCAGTTCCCACAAGATTCACCCACGGTTGACAAATTCGGAGTTTTGTAACTTTCACATCAAGAGTACATAGTTCAGGTGGGTAGTGTGTTTGATGTGGATCTTTTAAACCAAAGAAAGGGCCGAAAATCCCAGAAACGGTTCACTTTGACCACCAAACTGCAATTAAGTCTGAAGGACGTAACTGGTTCTTACTTGCACTGTGCTCCGAAAATGCTCATATATTTTTCATCCAAAGTCTGGAATTCTAATTCAGGATTATCAACAAACGCCTACATCTTTTCCATCCAAATATTATTCCGTGAACCTGGTCAGGTCACAACAGATTAATGGAGGTAAGCGTTATACTCATTTATGCTGTCGTTGATTGTGTCAAGACTGGAACCCTGGATATTTATAAAGCGAGTCGTGTGCCTTTAAACGTTTCTACCGGCTGATATACATAACTGAGTTTTATTATGATGCTTGTACCCCATGTTTAGTTTGGTACTGACTGCTCCGGGACTTAAATCCACAGTTCCCATCGATGTGCATCTAAGAAACCACACTTCTCTCACAACTTGGCTTTTCATTGCGCTAGTGCTGGTGGATGCCCTATTGTACTAAATGTATACAAGCTTGATGAACCAAACACAATATAAATTTTCTCCATTTTACTTGCATTCGGAAATGTTGGAACCCTAAGTGACTAAGTATTATGAAGTAAACAAAAACAAACAATTACATTCGATATCCAGAAGTCAAGAATTCGTTGTCCTAAGTATGCAGCACTCTCCGCGTACTCTTCATAAACCATCATTTCTTGAAGCTTTACACAACAAACATTTAGGTTTTTTCCCCACCGGACGCGGAAAAGTTCGGCGATGGAAAAAATGGAACATTTTGTTTCACACGTATGGCATAAAAATCAAGCGAATAATGAGTAAAAACTGACGGGACTTGTTTTACAACGGTAGCATGCGCACCAATTTTCACAAGGAGGGTCTGCTTGCAAGTATGTCCCACAAAACAAGCGCTTACGTTGACATGGCTTAGTTTATCGAGGAAAAATCTGAAGTGCAAAACTTGATGCTCTGAATTGGAGCTGACACCCGTGGGCATACGACGGGTGGTGAACAATTGATAAATAGGCTATTAATGATATTTTTTCTGATGAAATTGCAATTGGTTGCTGTAGGTCGGTCTAGCAGCCTGTGAGAAATTGTAGGGTATCCAGCAACGCAACAGCATATTTTCCAGACTCGGAATGTTGCACATGATCGGACATTCCAATCCTGAAAATCTGAAAACCCAAGTAATAAACTGTGCCAATTAAAAGTGGTTTTGTAACCCTAAATACTTAGCTTGGAATTGATATTAGAGCACCCGAAGTTGTACTCCTTTTTGATATTGTGTTTACGATGACTTCGTCAAGTATCATAATTCTGAGTTCCCGCTGGGTTGCATCCCTCAGAACACATTTGCTTCATTCATTGCTTTTTATGTGCGCAAGTGCTTCCCGGGTGCGTAATTCCCTCAAATGTATACAACCTGAATAAACCCAATGCGGTATTAGTTAGATCCATTTCGTGGTGCTCGAGAACCGTTGAGTGCTTAAAGACAAAAGAGTGCGAAGGAGTTAAGTCATTGAATGCTGCCAGGAACGAAACGTCCGTTATTCGTTATCCTAAGTAAGCGGCACACTGCGTGTACATAAGATAAGGGGGCATGTAATAATGGTCGACACATCAAAAGTGGTCATCGCCTGGGCAAATGATGACGTTGGATTCCAATTAGAGCATGAAGATAAACTAAAAGGTTTGTTTGAAACTAATGGGAACTGCTTTTTGTCATAATATTTGCAAAACCCTTTACGACTGGCGTCTACGCACTAGCTGGATCACAAACTAAGCAATAACTTAACGTGACGTGGTTTAGCGGAGCCAACGTTTAAATGCAAACGCTTATGCCCCAAATTAAAGCAAAACCACTCTTTGATGTCTGCGGTAACTACCAGGAGAATGAAAATGGGGACTTATGTTTTGCATTCATTTTCATACAAGTGTATATCTCTACATTGTATTAGGCGGTAATCGATGGTATTTTATAGTGAAATTGATCTTTGCAATTGGAAGGTAAAAATGCATCGGAGGTCCAGTACATTGGTTAAAATTGTAAGATGTTCAGACAACAAAGCAGAATACACGACTACAGACTGTTTGAGGTTTTGGATGACCATCATATGCATCGGATAATGCAGACGTTCAGTGATGTTTTACACAACAAAATGTAAATTATTTGCCTCACCCAGTTGATGGGACACAAACAGGTGACGCAGCATACATTGAATTAAGATAAATTCGGATGGCACAAACTTAGCCAAAAGGGAGGGCACGAATCTGAATGGGACTCCTTGCTTGTGTACGGTATAAAACAACTGTAAGCACTATTTTCAGTAAACACATTCAGCCAAAAACAAACCAGTAAATGTTATCACCAACTGTTTGGCAACGACGGCAAACACCACGTGTCTTCGGTGTATAGAAAATTATCATATCACATCACACACTATTGAGCGGCGTTTCCCTCACCACACGCAAGTGCTGTTTCATCCTCTCGGCCATTCCTCAGTCCCAGTTGCACAGGCAAAAACTCGCTTTTCAACTAACTTATCACCCATTCGCTGACAATCGTTGCGGGGCACTTGAAGATGCCCCAGCGCAGCTGCTGGAACATTCCAAGTCTCACAGCCACACAGAAGAAACAGCCAACACTGTAGCCTGGCACACTCGTTCCTCGAAATTCTGCGATATTCCGTTTTTTCGCCGGGAGTGTTCCAATTTCGCAAACATGACCCGAACTTTCCAGAGTCAGCCATGCACCTCAACTGGCGCACTAGTACCGAAAAACTCACAGTTCAGGTGGATTTGTGTACAATGAAACTATTGTTGTTGTGGAAGCATTTTTACACTGGGAATAGCAACAATCCGCAGCGTTTAGTTCGCGCTGTAATGAAACCCGCACCCTACTGGGCTTTTTCATCATATGTCGGCTGCTAGTAATATTTCAAACTTTGCGGCGCATTCAATCTTTGGCTTCTGCTTAAATAAAAAGATATGTTCTCCAACCAGCATCATTAACGGCTGCGACATATCTCATAATAGATGCCCTAAAAGTCAGACCTAATTTTCTCAACTAGAGCTAACATTATAATGAACCATCCATTTGCGGATCCAAAATCGGAGAAGGCTAAGCCAGAAGAATACATAATACCTTTGCATTCAGAGCCACAAATCGCCATCTCCTACTTTTCCCAGAAACTGCGGTACGTTTGAAATTAGTTTCATTCTTTGCCTGTGCACATTTGTGAGGGAATTCATTCGCTGTTCATTATATTTATAGAGTTAACATGTGTCATTATACTGAAGTTTTCACCCTAACATTACCCACGCGTGTAAACCTGCGTCAGATATCACCACATTGCTGCGGCCCACCCACTTTCACTCATGAGCCACGTCATTGCAAGATGCACCCCTCTACAGCTTTCGGTGGACCGCAAAACATGTGGTCGAAATGGATGCCAATCAAATTTTAGACTTGGACGGCAATATCACGCGTGCCTGGTTTGGTGACAGTTTAAATGCGCGAATCTACAGGACGCCCGAATGGGCTAATTATCTAACTCCCCCTGACCCGTTATATTGTGCAAGCCACCTCTACCTTAGGGGTACGATACCTTCCACATCAAACAAAACAGCTGTTGAAAACTATACCAAGTATCCACTTGTGAGTGGGAAAGACCAATTCGAATGTTTCTTTCCAGTCTGGATGTTTGAGAAAAATTGATACCTCTTTGTATTGCTCTGAAAGACACAACCACGGAGAACAAAGCGGCCTGGACGAAAGTTGATACTAACGTTGCCTTCCTAAACTAGTGTCTTGGGCTATACATTCTGGGTCAGTTGGCTGCGAAGAAGCTGATCCACATTTCTGATTCCGAAACCAAGATCGCCACGGAGTCTCTATTGGCTGGTCATCTGGTGGGTGTTCTCCAGAACAAGCAGGTCAACAAAATAAGCACACAGCCTGGAAAATAATCTCTTCACAAAATGCTTACGCGGAAAGGGAAGCTAGCAAACTTTTGGTGTTAAAGTTACCCTTCCCTCTCAAACTGCCGTACATATGAACTTTGTGAGCGCTGTCAGCTTTCAAAAGGCATACACGAAGATAATAAGCATATCCGAGGTTCGGACTCTAGAGGCGCGAGAAGTTGACCGGAGGAGAGCCGCATAACAAAGTCCATTCAGTAAATTATAAAAAAACAAATGGTGGTTGTAGAAGTTGTACGGGTAAAAAAGTACGCCGACTCAACCGGCTGCGTCTCGGGATTGAAATAGCTAGTCAACTTGTGAAGATCCTTTGACCACTGACGAAATTGATGCGTGTACAGAGGTAATTCTTGCGTGGATGCAGGGTTCAACGTATGCAAAAACAGCATAACTTATTTCCTTGCCGGACGACCAAGGATCAGTGGTGAGCTGCACACCCAATTTACAAGCTCTACGTTGGATTGGGTCAGCCGTCAGGAGACAGTCAGCAAAGTCTACTGATCAACTACTGCGAGGACCGCACAAACACTGCCAATCTCCAGCTCCACTCCGTCAAAAGCAGCCCATCTGACTGTGGACACGGTCGTTACTCACGATCACGATAGCTAAAGCCACAAACCTGACAGCAGTGAACTGAAAATCTCTACATACATCGAACTGGCCCCGGTTTTTGTGGACGACCTAGGAGTCCACACATACTCAAAACAAATGTGGCTCTGGTCGAAAAAATGATGTTGGCTATATCCAAGGTGAAATGCAGTGCAAAGGCGAGCTTTTTGTAAGTGTCACAAATACGAATACACGTTAGTGTTGACACCCAATGCACAAGCTACCTAAAAGCGCTTCAAAGAAAAACCTTACCGGACAAACCGCGCAAAAGAGCCTAACAAACAAGCACGCGGATGCTCGGCAATATTTCTTGAAGAAGAACAAATTCAAATGTCCAAAACATGGCTTTGCACGAGTTGCGAATATCAGCTGTCGAAAATATTAACCACGAGATACAAAACAACGACCTCCGTAGGCAAAAGCCTCGCGAAATCCAAACTCTTGAGGAAGGATACAAACTGCAAATGAAGGACAGTTCTGGGCAAAACCATGAAAGGAATCGGACAAGTACGTGGCGTCTAAAACCAGGGTACAGCTGAAGTGCGGTACGTTCGAAGTCGGCTTCGTTTTTCCCCCGTGCAAAATTGTGGAAGAAGTCCTTAACTGCTCCATCTATTTTCAGAGTTCACACGTGTCATTTGTGGAATTTTTTTCACCCTAACATCACATGTACGTGACAACCTGTTATTTTGCACCCAGTTCCTATTTTGCACCCAGTCTCAATCATGAACCAAATCACTACAGGCTGCTCTCTGCAGCCATCGATGGACCACAATAAGTGTAGGCAAAATGAGTGTCCATCGAATGTAAGACATGGTATGCAATGCCACTCCTACAAGGCCTGGTGGCACTTTAAATGCACGGGTTTACAGGACGACCAGTTAAGCCAACTAGCTAAATATCCTGACCCGTTTGTCTGCGCCATCTGCCTCTACGTTTGAGGTGCAATTCATTCTGCAAGTAAAAAGTGAGCCATGAAAAAAGAAAAACTCACCACTGCTAAATCGGAAAGACCAGTGTGAATATCCCGCCTTACTCGGGACACCTGACGCGAAACTGGAGCTTCTTTCTAAAGCTCTGGAGGATGAGAATGCAAAGAACACAGCGGCCTGGATGAAGGATGATAAAGAACTTTCTTCGCTGAACGAGCAACTCGCGCTATCCATCCCGGGTCCGCTGGCTGCGAAGAAGGTCATTCAGTTCTCTGATGCTGCAGTAAAGACCGCCACGCCGTCTCTAGTGAAAGGGCGCATGAGGGAGAGCAGGCTGATCATCTGGGGGTCATTAGCAAGAAAAATCACGCCAACGAAGCAGGCACAGTCGCTCCTTGGTAGTGTCTCCACAAAGCCCGACCACGAATCGCTTCACGCAGAGAGGTTATGCCAGAAGCGACGCAAGTGAATATTTGGGCTTCTAGTCATCCTGTCCTTCCCATCTGCCCTACAGAGGGTCTTGAAGCGGATTGTCAGCATTCAAAAGACCTACCCAACGACCATGAGTATATCTGAGGATTGCCCTCTCGAGGTGCCAAAGCAGTCCTAGAGGGAAGTGTGAAACAGGCTGGCGCTTGGCGCAAGTTCAGCCGACCCCAAACTTATCACCAAACCGATTGTAGTTATAGCCGCTTGTGCTCCAGAAAGCACGCCGACGCAACCGGCCGCGACTCCGGACTGCAGTTTCCACTCAAACACCGCAGACACATTGACTAACAAAGGCAGCTAATCTCTGGAGGAGGAAAGACTCACGTGGATGCAGTGCCCAAAGTACGTAGAGCTATCATCCCTTCTTTCCGTAACAGAAGATGAAGGTGCAGCAGTGAACTCCACACCCGAGCCACAACTTCTGAGCGGGAATGGGTCAGACGTACGGAGAAAAGCGGCGAAGCCTACCGACAACTCAACCACATGAGTTGACTTCGACATCGAGGAGTACCGCGAGGACCCTACATCCAATGTGAAACTGCCAATATCCAGTTCCACTCTGTTAAAAGTGGCCTCTTTGATTGCGGACACAGTCGGCGCCCACGACCCCCGACAGCCAAAGCCACAAAACTGACCACAGCGATCTGTGAATCCTTCGTACACCTAGTTGGCCAAGTTGATTGCAGGCGTTTTGGGAGTTCACACAAACACGAAAGAAAGGCGACTGCCGTCAGACAAGCCACAGGAGAAAACTGCCGGCTAGCTTCAAGTTGCAGTTTTCTGCGAAAGCGAGCCTCGTGGAGAGCCACCAAAAGAACTGTTTCTCGGTGTTGCCACTCTGCGCTCAGGGCCTCACAGCGACACCTTATTGGTCAAACCATGACAAAACGCCCAAGAAACCAGCAGACCAATGTTTGTCGAAAATTTTCGAGCAACAGCAAATGTGGTATTACAAAATGTGGTATTGAAAGAGCTTTAAGTAGCTGCGGTCGAGATTTTTGCCCATCGGTATAAACTTCGTCCTCCGAAGGTAAACGGTCCGCGCAAACCGGGCTCCTAGGGGGCGAAAAAACTTGCAAATGAAAGGCAACCCCCAGAATCACTAAAACAGGAAACAGACCAGTATGCCGCAGAGGCCCCTTCAGGTCCATGGACTCAAACCCGACGTACAGCTATTAAGTCTGCTAACCTCTCTGGATACACCTCTCGTCTCCTCACCTTCGGAGGCAGCAGAGACAAACCTGGATTACACCAGATGTGTCTGACGCGGAGGTATCGATAGACGGCCACTCTGTTTTTCGAGCTGGCTCAAAACGAGGGAGGGCTGGTCGGGGTGCTTTGTACTTACATGCGGCCCTGCGCTTCCCAATTGTCCTCTCTGATACCACTCCTCCACGTTTTTGCGATGAAGTGTGGATTTAAATCCCGCTGCGTGGGTCCGATTCTCTCCTCCTTGGTGTGGTCTACCGTTGCTCATCGAGTCCTCCGGAAGATGACCAATTCCTCATACAAACCCACGAACAACTCTAAATCAGCAACCACCTCACTCATCTCTTGCTGGTTGCTGACCGCAACGCTCCAAAGGCCTCCCGTATGGAGCTCCAGCGCGTCGAATGAAGTGACCTTTTTTAGCGGCGCTGACTAAAGTCGTTCAGCAGAGCGCTTGGACTCAACATGTCGTTGCACCCTTCAGATACCGCGTAGGCCAACTGCCACCCTTCCTGGATTTGGTCATCACCAACTGAAGACACTTCGTCCATCAGGTGACAATAAGCGCTCCACTGGGACATAGTGACCACTTTGTGTTGACCTTTGGTTTCATCTCCGACTGGGCCAGGAATCCCGAACCTCAAACGTGGATTCGAAATGCTGCCGTGTAGATTTCTCAGGAATCCGCACCTTTCTTGAACAAGTCAAATTGGGTTCAGCTTCAGCGGAAGACTTATACAGGACCATTTTCGAGAACGTTCAAGATGCTGACGCGGTGTTCTTCCCAAAACAACAAGCACGCAGTCGGATGCGCCGCAAGCTACCTAAAAGGATTCGGCGTTTTTTGGAAAAGCGGTCTTAACCATTTTTCAAAAAGTTGACTGCAGGAGACGCAGAAGATGAGCTGGCATTTCGTAAAATGCTGAACCGCTGTAAATCGGAAATCGCCAATGGAACATACGAAAACAAGCCACCATTCTTGACCTCACCCGCAAAAACAGAAATGTGCCGTGTAAATGCATGAGGCATCGTCCCAGTAACAAGCCATCCGCGTTCCTCTTGAGGGACGGGAACGTGGAAGCCAAGAGTTACCCAATAGTTGTGTCTGAGGTCTACAGAGAACACTATGCAGGTCTATGTTTAGCCCCAGAGTCCTCGCCACATCCAATCTTGTCAAGGAGTAAACACGAACGGCCTCTAACCGAAGTGGTCCTCACGAAGGAGGACATTCGTCATCTCTTGCACAAGTTGAACCCATTCTGCGCGATAAGACCCGATGAAGTCCAGCCAAGGATCCTGAAGGAAACATCGTTCACACTGGCAAATAATGTCTACCTGGTGTTTCGTCAGTCGCTTGACGAAGGCCACCTTCCCTCTTCTTGAAAGGAAGCGATTGTCACCCAGATCTACAAAACTGGTGGCCGCCTATCGCCTGGCAGCTACAGGCCTATAAGGCCCACTAGCGTGCCGTGCAATGTGATGGAACGCATTCTGAATCGAGCCATCCTAGACCGCTTTACTACCAACAACCTGACATCTCCAGTTCAACAAGACTTGCTCCCACACCGTTCTCGCGTGACGAAGATGCTCGTAATTTGTGGACAGTTTAACCCTGCCCAAGGACGAGGGACTCATATGGGATGCCATATTTTGCGACTTATCAAAAGCATTTGATCGAGTCCCACACGTCCCACAAGTCCCGCTGCTCCACGAACTCGAGTCCTACGGATTTTAAGGGAAAATCCCACACTGGATCGAGGCGTTCCTGCCAGACAGGACATTCTGAGTTAAATTAGGCTCAACCTACTCTTCTCCAGCGCGTTCTCCATTGGCGTTCTTGAAGGCTCCGTTTCGGGATCAATGCTGTTTCTGATATAGCGCAGCGACCTCCGGACTTTCTTGCAAGTCCATGTCTTCTTTTTGCGCACGATTTGAAATCCAGGAGCTCAAATGCCAGTACCCTTCAAATGGATGTAGGCGCTGCAAAGCAGTGGTAGTTGGACTGGCCCCCCTCCCGTGAATGACGAAAAGTGCGTCCGTGTCATTCGGAGGAGGCTCAGTGAACGCCTATGTCATGCATGTTAATAATGGACTAGAAGACATCACGTGGATAGATGCCGAAAGGAATTTGGGTATCCGGCCCTCTTTAAATATGTCCTTCTGACTGTACCATGAGAAATCGGCCAAAAAGGCATCCGCCGTTCTACGGATGATTTGGCACTCTTTCACCAATATCACTCGCATTGACTTCCAAATACTCTATGGGGCCTACGTCAGACCGCTTTCTTGAATACGCCAACCAAGTTGTCTACTAAGGGAGCACGAAGGACGTGACCCTCACTGAGCGCGTCCAGCGAGCTGCCACGAAAATAGTTGCCGGCCTTAAGTCCGTGGACTTCAAAACGCGTCTCGTGGTGCTTGACGTCTTTCCCCTGGAGTATCGTCGCCTCCGTGGAGTCCTAATTCTTACTTATGCTCTGCGTGGACAAGGTTTGGCCAACTATGTTTTTACCGTTGACCCAGCAAACACACGGCGAGGACATGGTAAATAGATTTTGCTTCTCAGAGCACACACTTTCATTAGGCAAAATGTTTTTCTCATTTAGGGTGTTAGCTTTGTGGAATAACCTACATTCGGCGGTTGTTTACGCTCCTCCTAGAAATCAGTTCAAAGCACTGTTAGACACTTTTTATGCGAGTCCTCGTGTTGGCCAGCATACCATCCGGCGCTGAGCACTTGAGGAGCAGAGCTACACCGTTTTGCCGCTTGCACCTTTCAGCTGTACGACAGCCGCTGAACGGCAAGATGAAAACCGATGCGAAAAACGTGAATGAAAGCCTAGATCCTGTGTATCCATCCGTGAATCCGTGACCTTGCTGATATCTGTGGTAGCAAAACTCTCAGCCCCAACCCTTCGGACGCAGCACGTATGTTGTTTACTTGCTTATCCAGAAAATGCCTCAATCTTTTCAACTAACTTCCCGATATTAAACAGCCAACTTGCCTGGAACAGCCATCCATATTCGCACTATCAGAGACCAGGCTTTCACCAGGTGTCTCTGACGCAATGATCTCGATGGAAGGCTGCTCCAGTTTTCGAGCTGACTCGAAAAGAGAGGCAGGGGCATATTGCGTTGCTTCATACTTATATTGAAGAGTTTTACAGGAGCATTTTCCAGAAAATTCACAAGGCTGGCTCCATGCTTTTCCCAAAAAACCAGCCCATAATCAAATGGACCAAAAGCTACCTAGAAGGAAAAGAAATCTTCTGGGAAAGATGTCCCGACTACTATCATAAAAGATAACCGCAGGTGACACAGAAGACGAGCTGGTATTTTGTAGAACGCTGAACCGCTGTGAAGCAGAAATGGGACATACCAAAAAAGCCACGATAGTGAACCACGCCTGGAAATAAAAGTACATGGGGCACCACCAAAGAAATACGCCAGTCACCTTCTTCTTGATGGACAGAAACGAGGAACCCACAAAAGACATGGCAGTGGTGTCTGGAGCTTAAATGGGGAAACTTTCAGGCCTGTGTTCTACCCCAGCTAACTCGTCGCATCCAATATCGTCAAGACTTATCTACGGACTGTAAGTAACAAACGTGATCTTCACTTCGGAGGACACTCGTCCACTCTTGCAAAAGACAAACCCATTCGGTGGGTTAGGGCCATACGAAATCCACCCAAGGGCCCTGAAGAAGACTTCTTTCACATTGGTGAGCAGTCCCTACCTTGTATTTCGTCAGTCGCTCTACCGAGGCAACCTTCGTTGTGACTGGAAGGAAGTGATTGTCAAGACGACCTACAATGTTTGTGACCGACTATGGCAGGCAGGTGCATGCCCATCAGCATCACCACAGCATAGTGCAAGGCGATGGAACGCATTCTGAAGCAGACCATCTTAGATCACATCAGTATTGCCAACGTGATATCTTCGGTACAACATGGATTCCGCCCAAGCCGTCCTGACTGGACATGTATGCTCGCACTTATGGACAGCTTAGCCAAGATTAAGGACTTAAGTCTCATAATTGACGCCAGATTTTTCAACTTCTCAGAGGCATTTGCTCGAGTCCCACACGTCAGGTTGCTTCACAAACACGACTCTTAAGGGACTCAAGGAAAAATTATGTACTGCATTGAGGCGTTCGTGTCAGAGTGAACATTCAGTCTGAAGTTGGGCCGGTCTTCATTTGAGTCCCTCAAGGTTCTGTTTCGGAACCAATTCTGTTTCTGACCTACGTCAACAGCCTCCGATATTTACTTTTTGCGAAAAACTTGAAATTAGTGCTCTCCAGATGGATGTAAACGCTGAAAAGTGGTGGCCGGTTGACTGGCACCCCATGATTTAAGAGAGGTGCGTCCATATTTCATAGCATGCATGGTGGGAATTGACCAAGATGGATTCCACAAAGGATTTAGTATCTGCATTTTCCAAGCATGTCATTCTCACTGCACCACTGCACCTCCATCAGCATGCTCTCTTCATATCGGGGAATGAAACCTGTTATTATCATATCGTATTATGCCCACCGGTTATGACGTTGCCCCTTTTCGAGGCAGTCCCCTAAACTCACAACCCTTCAGTCATACTTTTATTTTGACTGTAATATTAGGATCCTGCCTGACGGTATGCCACCCACCAGTTGGGAATAAACATTATTATTATTATTATTATTATTAATGTCCCCTTTCCGAGCATTCCCCTGTATCCACAAACCCCGCTAGTCCTTTTTTATTCTGACTTTAACATTATGGTCATGCCTGACGGCATGCCACCCACCAGTTGGGAATAAACATTATTATTATTATTATTAATAGGCTCAAGAGCATTCGCCTTTCTAGGAATGATTAAGCGAGCCTTCCACCGTATTATTCGCATGGACGTCTGGACGCTCAATAGGGCCCACACTAGACAGCTTCTTGAATACGCCAAACACGTTGTAGCCTCAGGACGCAAGACGAAACCCCCCATTGGACGTGCTCAACTATGAAAGTAGTTGCTCAACGTAAATCCGAGGAATATGAAGAGCGTCTTGTAGTGTTTTTCCTATTTTCCATGGAGTATCGTAACCCCCGAGTAGATCCAGCACTTTCTTACGCCCTGTTTTACCAAGGTTTGGTCAACAGATGTTCCACCGTTGAACCAGCAAACACACGGCAGGGACAGGAGAGGAAGATTTTCAAGCTGAGAGCGCACAGTTTTACTGGGCAACAGTTTTCTCATTTCATGTAGTTTGTGCGTGCAGTGAACTTCCTCTGGCGGTTGGTCACGCTATATCGAATACCCGGTCCAAAGCACTTATAAACGCCCTTTAGTTGAGTCCTCGTCGTAACAAGATAATCATTCAACGCTGAGAACTTAAAGAGCAGTGCCACATCCTTGTATCGCTTTGAGTTTGCTAGTACCACCTAAAATACAGGCCAAACGGGTGGACAATGGGAAATCGCCGACTATTCTAATGGGTTTTGTAAAAGTCGTTGTTAAGCGGGTGTTCACCCTCCTTCTCCAAACTTACGACATTTCAAAATACAAATTGTGTTCTAACATTCCACAGTTCAGGAGGCTGTACAGAATAAAAGGTGAACCGAATCCACTCAGAACATTGCAGGCATACATTCAATTGCCGTGTTAGTACAGGTGAGGGTAAGGTGATTTGTAAGAAACTACACCAACGACTGCTTCATGCAACTTAAGGCACGTTGCAGAGTTAAATGCTTGTTGGTACTTTTTCGTCTTTTCGACTTAGTTTCGTTTGATTCAGTTTACTTCAGCTAATTCCAGGGTAGTTGATGTTATTTCGGCCCAGTTCATTCTTGCAAATTTGATCGTGACAAAGCCATAATCGTGGGTGCCATTTAACGACCTTTTACTTCTCCAGCTGCCTCAATCTTTTGTGACGGAATATAGCAAAGGAACAAGTAAAGCCGTCCGTATTTTGTTGGCATATTATGAACTACCGGCGACAGAAGACTCCGCAGAGACGGCCCCTGAGGGGCTAACGGTTCTGCGGGAAAATCGATGCAGGATTAAAACAGCGTAAACTGGGCAGTGTGCTCCGGTGACCGATTGAGGGACAGCCAGCTTCCCCGACTACCACTTAACCGACCTAAACATATTTGAAATGATGCTCCTATCAAACACACGCACTTCAGTCACGGCATAGACGGTCAAAGACGTAGACACTTCTAAAGTCTCCGACACGAAGATTCCCAAATTACCGCCCACAAAATAAGGCGGGTTGGAATGCAAAATTGTACGCTGTAACCGTGACACTCAGGCAATTGTCACATTCGCGCAACAATCATTCCAAGATGGAAAACTCCAAATTCGGGAAGTTAGTTTCCCTTAAATCAGTCAACTTAGACGTATGATTCTGCGCAGCTAAACGATCACAAGTCTCACGTCAATCCTTTCAGCATGAAGCATGATAATTGATGTTTCATGTTCTTTGGTGATAGGCCTATTAAAACCGTGCATGATCTCACCAGTTGTTAGAAGTATCCGGAACAAGAGGCGAGTGTTTCTAATTGTCGAGAATGTGTCCATTATGTGCGCGTTTGAGACCCACCGACGGTACTGCATCAAGTCCTTTCGACTGGACTAGCGCTTGTCATTATAATCGTTCGTTGCTGGCATATTTTTCGGGCTTGAAACATAGATTCTAACCGTGATAAGGTTCCTTGTTCCTTGTGCTATGCAAACAACTTTCCGTAGGCAGTGACAAAAGCTTTGAGCACTGTGCCTTTCGTCTTACTTTAATGGCCATTGGAGTCCTATTCGAACCATCGTATCTATCACGATCTCTGAGGTTTTTGGTAAACTCAACCCTAAAGTGTCAAGCTACACAGACGATTTTCGGGTAATAGGCGGGTAATAAACCCGACCAAAGCGGTGTCTGGAGTCTACTGGTATACTTCAAAATAACGAACGACCCTGCATGAAAGCCCTAATCCGATGGATGACTACCGCATGATCCAACCGAGTTTGCATCAGTTTTGCATGTGGTTGCCTCCGAACCATTTTTTGGGCTTTATCATGACCGAGACGACCAAACTAAACATCCGTGTCACCTATCTGAACCAAAATGTCGGTCTAGTCGGCTGACACGAGCAACCGTAACATGTCACGATGGAAGCGTAAGTCAACACCAAACAACATCATTCATCGCTTCCAGGTTTATTAATCTTCAGTGAACCACCAGATTTGGAATGCAGAGATGATCGTTCACTGGAACAGGGTTCAATAAGCCGCATTTAGTCCTGAGGTCAAATACAACCAGAACGCTGTGAACGTTACGAGCCATTACATCAAAATAATCAGACAGACGAAGGACGACTGGCTGCTTTTCGAGCAGCGTGAACGTACTGAAGTCATGTATGCGTTCATCGGAGACACATCATAAACAGATCCAAACAGAGGACAAGATATAATGACATGCTAATTTTGGCACAATTGCGTGTAGACTACCGGTGGTTAAATCAGTAAATCTGGAACGTAAAAACTGAAATGAATAAGCGCTTGTGTCATTTTATTTCACCAGTTAGAAGTTTGATATATAGCTAGGACTATGCTGTAGACGACTGATGGAAACGGGGATAACAGTGCTATGGAGGCATCACGGGAAGTCGGTGTCTGGAGGGCTGGGGTATTTTTCACATTCAGGAGCAGAGACCTCAATTTTCAATGCATTTTGCCTCCAGGCGGTTGCCCTGGAACGGGACGGACTGCGTAATGCAGTCCTCATGTAGATGCTACAGTATGATTCGGTTACTTTGAGATCTCGATCACATGTTAGGTGGGAATATTTGGTGATTGACCGGGGAATTTATCTAACCCGTCCGTTCACTCAATCTGCCAACGTCCATTAATATGGACAAGCTGGTTGCCTGAAGGAAACGCTTTTGTGCCGTTTCATTTTATTGGAGACGGCAGCACGTGTTCACCTCCAGATCACCTTGCTCAAAATTGCAATTCTTCTTCGAGCTGATCCGTGTTGAACAACCTGGTGCTGTTGAACCATACTAAACTGGTTTTCAGTCGGTATATTCCACAATATTATCGCAGCACTCGAAATGGACCATCACGTCCATGTGAATGATTTTGGCCATAACGGGCCCGAGTTCGTACTGAGTCTCCTGCAGTGCGACTGGCCAGGCGACATTGATTGAATGAGGCACTGCGCCCTTGTAAAATGTAGTATGTCTTACTCTACTGATTAGCTACACAACTTCTAGTGGGAAACATGGCATGAGTCGTAGAAGGGTCACTGGTAAATCGCCGTAAATTAAAGATTATATCTGTTGGATTCGCCATATGCTCTTCGTTTTCACGTGTCTACAACAAACTGAGCTACCGCCGCCAGTTCACTCTCTTATCACCAAGACATCGGTTGGAAAAATTTGATACCAAGGTATTGGACGTGAGTTGAGACTGAGCAGTATATAGAAATTTGCACGAAACGATGTCCCAGAATCCGACGGCTGTAGCGAACGGCGAACGGGTTCTCAGAAATAACCGTTCTTCCGAAAACCGCCCTGGAGTTGAAAAACACCAGTGTGAATGTCCGAACAAAAAGAAGAAAATGAAGCTTATTTGCTGCCCCAGGTCGCACACATGATATAAAGCATGTGAGCTAAATATTATTCTTAAAGCGACACGCTGTCAGTTTACATATAAGGATACATACGGGTGAGTCCATCACCCATTGTGTGATAGCAGAGTTGGGCACCATTCGCTACAATTTCATTTTTGATCATGGAAATCCTAATCATTTTCGGATAGTTTGTCACTGTGTTGCAAGATTTCAAAATCTGAATGCTTGTTTTCCTCTCCTGATGTTTCCAATGACAACACACGTTAACCAATCCGTTAAGATGATGAGAAACTGACTATACTGCAAATATTGAAAAGCTGCAATTGAAACATGACTAACACATGACTAAACAACACCACCAAGTTGAATGCGACATGCTGGCAGCGGTTTGAATAAATCTCCAGATGTCTGTCACCCCAAAGTATACAACAAAGAGGCGTCCGACCGAGGGATTGTTTGTGTAGTTGATCAATCCGCCTGTGTGGTCTCTGTCAATGAGCAGAATTCTGCGTATGGCTCAAATAAAATAGGCTTTTATCTTGTTGGCGCAATACAAAGCGGGGAGTTCAACAAAAAGGTGGCAAACGTGTGATTGGTTCGAGGAATTAGATAGGGCTGCTAAGGGATCCGGTACTTGATTTGAAGGAATGGACAGTTTGGCTATTCTGGCTAGTCTAATCGTAGTTTTCTTTGCACGATACAATTAGACAAGATATTTTCTGGCAGGTCTGCGTTGGTTTGTGTTACAGCAGCAGTTGAGCCCGTATAAAATACTTGACTCTGAAGGCATCGCTTATTGTTCACAAATTGCCCACTTTCACATGGGACAAAATTTTTAACTCTCTTCTGATGTATTTCCGAACACACCTTAAAAACGCAACAACAATGATGCACTGTCTGTTGCTGACAACTTATATTTATAAACGGATGTTTACTTTGGTGGCGTCAGTATGGATCAAGCGTCTTAGTGTGCTGAGAACCAATACCACGATGATTTCACCGAATTAAGAAATTACATCCCTTTTCCTGGTTCCTACTTATTGCGTTTGCTTCAGTTCTTATGTCGGCAATAATTGACTGTTCATTAAACTGACCAGGGCTAATCGTGGAGCGCAACAGTGCCAACATGGTTATACCGGGCTAACTAATTTACTTGTAAAGCATGTGTCCTTTTGAATTAATGGCTACAATGATGAAGTGGAAATGGGGAAATAACACAATAACGAGACAAGGCAGCTGAATTTTCGGAATGCGCATTAGTCCCTATGGTGCGAATGGCGTAAAAGGTACCTTTATGCGTTCCACAGGAAACGTGGTCTTTCTAAATTTAACGTAACCTATGCCATCGGATAATCTTTCAATAGTTGGTATACAGTCGGCCAAGATTATGTGCCATAGGTGCTCATATCATGCTGTCGTTCTGATCAATCATGTGCGGGCAAATGCCAGTGCATATACTGGTTAGTGGCGAAAAAAAACTGTTCGTAATATACGGCTTTACGGCTCAAAATTCGTGTTCCGCTTAGTGCAAAAGAAGAGCATTAGGCAAACTATTTTTCTGTCGTACAATCCGACAGTTAGATTGATTTCAGTTGAATGAAATAAACGTAATGTTACGCCTGATTCCAGGCAATCTGTGAGTTGCGTATTAGAGCCCCTCAGACCAGCTTACAGCTTATTACGCTGTAGTGACCCTTCACTGAACGCCCTGATATGAAACATCACAACAATCAACTTTTGAATAAAACACTGGAAATTGTAATAATGCTCCTGGTGTATTTCAGCAAAATCATGCAAATGAAAGTTGGATGATTCCCCTAACTACTGCTGACCTCCGACTTTCACGCGTTGTCCTGAGTCTTGTGCAATACTTTCATGTGCCGCTTGAGGCTGGTTAAATATGTGAATGTCCTCTTGCACTGGTTGCATGTAAATGGCACTTCAGTCGTATGCTTAGCCAACATATGCTTTTTCAAAGAAGACTTTCCACATAATTCAAGGCCACATGTCTCACACACCGAGCGTGCCGCATCCGTATGTAAGTGCTTCTTATGTGCACGGAGGCATGGATAATTTGGGAAACATTTTTGGCACTCGTCGCACTTGTATCCCGTTCGTTTTATTTGTTCTAACTGAGCGGCTGATACTCTTGATGGAAATGAGGCTTGCTCCGGATGAGTGGTTCTCAGGTGGCGGGATAATGTAGACGGATGCATGTACGTGCGTGGACAGAGGTGGCAACCGTAATAATGAGCAGCTGAATGTGTTCTGTGATGGTGTGTTAAGTAAGATGCTTTTGAAAAGGTCCTTGCACATTCTCGACAAGCGTATGATTTATAGAGTCCATCCTTTTCTTTTTCGTCTGCTGATTGATTCCGGAACACTTCGTTCCCTGTTGAAATTTTGGCATGTGTTCGGGTCTCAGGCACTGTTGGGTAACCGGACGCACAGGAATTACTAGGCCGCACAATTTTCGAAGAATCACGGAATGCTTTACTGGTTTGTTTGCCTGGCGCGCCACCTGAGGTAGAAATTTTAAGTGTAATTTGTTACTTTCCACTACAGGTAAAAGTATGTTTCATGAGAAACGCAACATGCCCTCGTCTATCTCAAAACGCAAGCTAGTTAACGAACGCTGACCCAATTTATTGGCAAAAGTAGTTTGTCATCAAGCTGGTACTACCTTAGATAAGCGGTCAACGGTCCTGGTTCACAAGTTCAGACAGGGTGTTTCGAATCACATTTCAAAAGACCACTGAAAACGCGTAGGGTAATGCAGGAATTTCCTTTTGATTTTCACGCAACCATATTAAAGCTATTCCTTTGAAAATCCTAATCATGAAGACTTGCACCATTCCGCTTTGTTTGTTATATTACGTGATCATATTATTATAGTATTAAATATTACCAATGTAATTATTTTAAGAATCAAAATAGAACTTCATCATCATAACTGCTAGCCAAGTATGATCTGTTCCCATTAGTTCCTACCACATAATTCTTGGCTTTCCGGATGCATTCGACATTGTGTAGAAATTTTAGCAAGATGCTGGGCCAATGGATACATCAGAACTAGTCAAACCAATTTCGCTCGAAGGGTGCTTATAACAGATGAGTGATGGTACTGGTGACAGGAAATACATATGAAACAACTGACGTAGTTCGTAGTCAATTGTCTATAGCGTACTTCCGGAAAATATCTCGTATATGATACATTTCGTTCAGAATACTATATGGTTACTGCCGTTCAGTTTTTACTCGACAGCTAGCTGTTGTGAACTAATCCCATGCCTTTATTCTTTGGACATTTAGCCCTTCCCTGTCTGGATAAATGTACACAATAATAGAAATGTGACGCAAATAAAATAGCTGGTCGATAGATTTGCTCTGACCGATTGTGTTACGACGCCCCTTGCAGCCTTTCATATGTTCTCATGGGCTTTAATATTATACAATGCTTCGACAGCCTAAAAGTTTTTGTTTGTTGTGATGGAATTTATTCATTTATTATTATTTCTGTGTCCAAGATTTTCCCGTAAAATCCTGCAACTTCAAAACCACATTTTGCTTGGGCCAAAAACTGATAACCAAGTTTGCTTGCGGACACTCCGGGTTTCATTTTGTTTCCACAGCATTTAAAGCAAGAGCGCTCCATCAAATTATACAACAGATAACACACCCAACCGAGGGTTTGCAGAAAATTGACGACAAGTCTCAAGATGAAATGCTATAGCATATGGACACACGCAGACACACACTTAATTTGCGCGGCTATCTACCCCGCAAAATTCGCCCACTCTCATGAAAGTACATCATTACATATGTCTACGCCATAGTCTCGGCGTCCGAAATAATAGCTGACTCATTCTGTTGTAACATTTGGATCAACTGGGTTCTAGTGAGCCACTTCTCTGTTTTTTCTTGTGAATATGCGTGACACACTGAGCCTCAGGTTCATTCAAAATTGTTCGCTTTGTTGGTACATGCCCTGCAATACGCGTTTACTGTGGGTTTCTGCGGAATTGCAGTAGTCGACAATTCCAGGTTTGATGGACGTCAACGGTTCTTACATCACCGCAAGAAGATTTGGCCGCATTTTATGTTTTGATTAACGACCGGATTGTAGCTAAACTCTAGGAAAAGGTCAATGCTTTCTGTAGTTTGTTTACGGGTTTCGTACTCATTCATCCGGATAGAAACAAAAGTTGCGTATGGCTACGGTACGAGTATAATAAGTTTGTTTTGTATTATATGTCGGTAAGGAAGGAGACAGTATCGATCGACTGGCAAACAGCTCAGAGTTGGCTTGTCGTCTTGCGTCTGCATTTGCATTTGTATCCAGCGGGTGCGACAATTCGCTCAAGAAATTAGGAATTCATGGGTGCCCCCCATTTTACGTCGCCGGATCTCAGCTGTTATTCATCAAGTCTGCGATCCTTTTGATCTTTGGAATGACGTCGGGCTTTTTGTATTCCGGAAAGCCAAACTGCGCGTTTTAGCGACCGACTGGCATATGGTGTGCTGAGAATTGAAGGAATATTCGTTTTATCCGTTGGTAAAGCAAATATGCTTGTGTTTCATTCTATATAACACCAAAACTCCTAACCGTTTTGTTGATGAAGACTGCTCCTCTTTCACCATAGTCTGTGCACACATCAGAGAAGCCTGAAGCAAGCGTTACACAAAATTGTTGAGAACGTTTGCACCATAACCTCTAGTTACCCAGAAAACCTCGGGTTTTCGAATATTATTTACACATCAATCTAGTGATCGGTTTTATGAGATTACTTATTGCGACGGAGTGCGGGAGGAATATTTTCCAAATTTAAGCTGTTTTGGTCAGCCTAATAACTGAAAACCACCATTGCAGAATGCACGTAATGTTATAATAATCAGGCTCACAATTGACCAAACCCCATTTTTTGTCTCCGAAATATTTTGCTGATGCAGCATTCTACACGGAATGACATAGTCTAAATAGATTTCTCAATTGCAGAAGTTAAGAGTTGGACGTCAAATGCTTGCAGTGTCTCTGAGATTTTCGAAGTTTATGTGCCGCGTTTGTGTGTCAGCTTGGTCATATTCATTTTGTAATTTAAATACACCGGAAAAAGTGCTATTTCATTTTGTGTGATTTGTATGCTGAAGACAGAGGGAGTCTAGGAAGTTCTTCAAAAAATATATGGATGGTGATTTTAGGCACCCGCTTAGTATTCCCGTTTAGAGCAAAAGAAACAAGCAAATTTCAACACGTAGAAATCCGAAGTCCTAACATCTTTCATGTAGATGTTTGTTGATCAACTCAAAAATAAACTTGATGTATGGACTTACCTAAAGGGACGTACTCCTCGAGTAATACGTTTAACTGCAAAACTGAAAAAAAATCAATAGGAAAACAGATTGCATATCCACTGGAATTGTGATTCGCAAGATTCCAGAATTTCCCCGGTCACGTTAGAGGGTATACATAAGAATGTGGCTCCTAGTGTCCACGACCAATTAGACGATCAGAAATCCACCTCCGTAATAGGACACTGCCAAGCACTATGTAATTTTGATTCACTCGGACAGATTGGTTCAACATATGCCAAATACTTGTTAGCTAGCATTCTTTTAAAAGTATACTGCACGCAGTTCTCAAGATTCGGATCAAAAAAAGTCAAACAACACAAAGGATTGGCGACCTCCATGTCTGCATGAGTTCATTGATGGATGATGACGTCGGAGCTGAGTACCTGTTGCAAACGCTGTGATTGGTTTGTTAGGTTTTGAAAAAAATATACCAGCATTTTCCAAATATAGCACCAAATTCAAAATAGCATCACATTGATTTGAAAATACCATCAAAATTCATGTTCATCCAAATCCAAAATCTTTTCAAAAGAGTGTAGATGTTTCATGAGTAAGCGAAAGGAATTCATAAAGCGTGGGGCGTTTCACAGAATACAAAACTCACGGTTGTCTCGGGCGATTGCCAGATTCTGGAAGCAAATTGCTGCTATTGATAATACTCTGAAACCAAAGACAATCATTTCACAGGCAGAGCGCAACATCTGCTTATGATGGAATATTTTCGTGTGGCTTCACTCTTGTCTAAATATATTTCTGTGTCGTCATTGGTGGAAACCCCATACAACTGACTAATGCTTGTGCGCACCTGGGACACACTGCGATTCACCAATTGGCGTAACTTAGCCCGCTGAAGTTGTTTTTGTTTGAGGTAACACATATTGTGGCATGGAGCACACATTAAGCTACAAGTTTCAGGTTGTATCTGTCAGTGTTTCCCACAGAACTGGTTCCATTTGCCCTGTGACATTAGCTATCAGGAATATCAAAACTTTGGATGCGAAGGAGGAGAACGTGTCTCCCGGGCACTGGTCGACACTTATTGGCAAATAGTAACCGCAACAGTGAACTACTTGGGCTAAGGCATGCAAACTAAGTGACTCGCAGGTGTCAAGAACGATGCAGTGTCGCGGTAAAGTTTATATGAAGCCAAAGTGGATATATGACGAAACGGCTTTTTGCTGTATCAAGCTTACATATATGTAGTGCGCACCCAGATGTGCGCAATTCGAATGTGAATGTATGGCTTACCAAAGCTTTTTGAACTAACCGGCCTGCCAAGTCTGGTGGGAAGATGTTCTTCTTAGGAATGAGCAACAACGAGTTTAGGCTAGCTGAGCCAACCGGTTTATCATTTTGTGCATGCGTAATTTATCCCTCGTACCGACCATGTGATTGCGGGAAACAGTGTAGGATCAATATGGTCCATATCCTAACTTATTTAAGACGGAGCTATAGTTGTGCGCGAAGTCTCAATAGTTGGAAATATTCCGATTTCCCGGAGGAAATGCTGAGCATAGACTAGAGTACTTGGAAAATCGGCAAATTGGCTTCTTGTACCATTATTTTGCTCTCATTATAACATTACATATATCTCCAATTGCATAAAAGTTTTTGGTTGAAAATGCAAAACCACAAAAACGCGCATTTGTACAATCTACATACATTACAGGCGCGGTTATATGCTTCGATTTTCTCTTCCGATTTCGCTCCCGCTCACAGCGGTCATTCGCGAGATTCATGTGCTAACTGCGGTATCAAAACATTTCGGAGTTTCTTATATGTGATAGCTTTTCAAAAGAAGACTCTTGGGTATCCATAATCGGATTATTATTTATTCACTGACCTGTGCCAACGGCGAACTATTTTAAAGAGAACAATTCTTAGTGAGTCTGTTCCATTTGACCGTGTTTATTATTGTATACTAAATTTGGTGTTATTAGTTTTATTTCTTTGCCACGCACTCCTGACATAGTAGCTTTTTGGGTAGCCAGACCACCACAAATTTGGTGAGCCCGAGGTTTTCTAGATATTTTTTTTATCTTTTCCCTTCGAGTCCTTGTAGTTTTTGCCCCGGTCATCATGGCTGCACATTTCGGTTCATCGGATTTAGTCCGTTTACCAGATTATAGTCCCCATAATCCCCAGGGTGTGGTTCCACCAAGTCGAGGCTATTTTCACTACTCGACGTAACACCTCTCAAGCTGCCTTTTTTCTTATTTCGTCCGACATCTTCCTAATGATGTAGCCACATGAACATGAGACATTTTGAAGGACATCCTAAAAAACAAACCCTATGACGCTTATCCAGCTGCTGTCATTAGTAGGACAGGAAATTCAGAAAACAAGATGCTGTGGGATTTATTCACCACAGTCGAAATTGGTGACAGGTCGCCGTCACAACTACTTTGCCACATGCGCCCTCTCGTCTGCGGCCGTAAGCTGGTGTTGGAAATCATGAACCAACTATGGCTCGATTAACTTCCACCCTCCATGTCCCGCGGCATCAGTGCATTCGTTGATGACCACAGCCTGGAACAGCTAGCTCGCATGGCGGGCAAAATGCGCGAGATCTATCCCAATCATCCTGGTAACTCTCCGCCTCCCACCCTACACCCGCCACGTCCACAGCTTCTGATCCGATACTTTCTGCCGTCTCACAACTGCAAACTAGATTTGATACCTTGACCGATCGTCTACAACGGCTCGAAATCAACATGCATCGACCACGCTCATGATCTCTACCTTTGCCACGTTCCCGTCCCTCTTGAAGCTGGTATCACCAATCGTTCGGTCGTAAAGCACGCAAATGCCAACCGACGTGTTCCTCCAAGCCGCGTCCCAACAACCCCTTAAACACTCTGGCCAGTCAGTAACGGCGACGACTGTCTGTGTCCCTCATCGCACTAGTCACCCATTCCACAACACCGAACGCTCAAGTGGTCTAAGTTTCCTCGTAGATACGGGAGCCGAAGTTAGTGTGCTATCACACAAGAGTCCGCTAACTGAATCCTGTTCTAATTCGTTGCAAGCCACAAACGGTACCCGCATCGCTACATACGGCGAATGTTACCTCACATCTGACCTCGGATTGCGACCTGCGTTTAAGTAGATCGTCCTTTTGGCGGACGTCCAAACACCCATCACTGGCGCGGAGTTTCTAATCCAATGCAACGTGCAAGACCAATAACACATGGTAGCCGAGAGCCTACTTGACATTTAATTCCTCAATCCACGTAAATTATACATGGACAACAAATAGTAAACAAAAGCATTGACCTAATTATGCTGTCCAGTTTCTATGCAGATCTTTGCTTTAGATAGATTACACCATGAGCATTTTCACATTTCCTGGCAGCTATCACGAAACGAAGTGTATGAATCGGGTTTGAAAACTGCCAAAACAGGTTCATAACTTGGCTCAACGCTCAATCATCATATCAGGGTTTTTGCCCAAATGCACCGTAGGTAATTTTAGAATTTTTCTCAATAGCTGTACCTCGAGCGCATAAGAATGAATGATGAAATTGTTGATTTGATATTGATTCATGTGAGCAGTGTTACTTTGAGACCTGTCACCAGGCCTCCACCACCTATCTTCTATACGAAGTATGTGCATAACACGAATAATAAACATGGGCAGTAAGCTTATTTCCGCTAATTGGCATTCCACAATGCACCTACCCTCTTCGCGGTAGTAGCCGGTTGAGTGAATTATCGATCGTTTACTATTTACGAGCACTTTCGATAACGCATAGAACCAAAAGGAAATGTCTGCCACGCGTCCATTATGCTTTGTGACCTTGGCATCACATTCTTTACTTGCGTAGTAATTTCCCCAGCAATCATTTGCTTCCCAAAGGAAGCATTTGTAGGAAACAGTTGTGAGTTTGTTGATCATGGAGAATGTCTATGCGATATGAATTTTCTTTTAGTACTTGTGAGATTGGTGGCAAGTGTAGAGGAAAGAACCAGCTAAATCAAGGATGAATCCATCGCTTATGACTTTCTGCACTGTGTGCTACACAATGAATTTGCATCGTCTAATAAAAAATACATTCGCAATACGAAACATCATTTCTGTAACACTCAACAAACCACCCATATCTCTGCTCACAGATTCCCGATAGCCGACAGCAGGCTTTGACATATGGTAGGAAGGTTAAGCGCAGAGCGTCACTGACATTTCTTCAAACTTATGCGCTATATTGACATTTTAAAATGTTCGTGTAGCATACTGTCGGGGGAACCTCCACTGAAACCATGTTTGTCCTTTATTGAATAGATTTGTCTTCATTAATCAAGTTCCTCCAATAAGCGTAGCAATTTCGTTCACTGCCACAAGCTTAGGGGCCGTCAGTTTCGGTGACTCTTGACACCTATGTGATTATCTGGGCAAAGTTCACTTATATTTGACTAAGCTCTCGCATTTGAGCTCTCGTATTATTCGATACATTTGAACCCTCACTTTGCCACAATTTTTGCAGGTTGGCAGTTAAACTTTATAATTGGGGTACGCGCCCCTTCAGGTAACACGACACGTTGCATTATACGTATGAAGATCCTTGAAATCGGCGATAGAATAGATCATAGAATAGGCTAGATCTGGGCTTTTCAGGCGGTTTCTGGTAGCTCACAATAAGCAACTAATGATGGAACAATTACCGGTAAATTTGTACAGACCAGTATATGTGAGAAGCCGGAGCAATATATATCGCTGCATTCAAATAGTAAAATCAAGGTGGTCAATCATGTACTCAAAGCACGCACATCAAATCAAAAAGCCCCCTGCATGGACTATCCTTCCAAATGTTTGACACAATTTATTCTGCCGCCGCACAATATATCTGGAAGAGAGAATTGTGCAGCGAATTTTGCAGTGGTGCTGTGGCTTACGTGACTACGCTCCAAGAACAGAAAGTAGTTTGGCAAATTGTGAATCTGTCGAAATAAATTATTCTGTAATCTGTATTGATGGTTTTTCCCGTTATGTTGGGTAATTAAAACTGAGTCACTTTTGTATGACATTCGTCCGACGTATACTGTTCCCGTTTCCATGTCCTAATTGTGCGAATTTTTATGCCTTGGCTGCATTGAGCACGGTGATCGTTCGTTGACAGTCGCGGACGTTTTCGGATATCAGCGCACGCCACTGAAATGACGAAGGGATTGTACTGCCCTTGTCTACCTCGGAGCACAAATTCTATGCAAGCGGCCCCAGTCAACCATCATAAAATAGCGACAATCGTAGCTAATCCCCAATGACCGCATTTATATCCCGATTTCTCAATAATGAAATATGTTTCTGCCTCACAATTTGGGAAACCAAAACAACCTACATGGCCAATGAATGACAGGCAAGACTGAGCACGCAATTGTTGGCTTTACACGACCGAGCAGAAAACAGTGCCAGACGATCGCTTCCAACAGAATGCCTCGCAAATATATGGTAAAATCCTATCTAAAGCGTGATACTGGCTGATAGAAGATTAAGCACATTATCACAACTAATCACGGAGCATGAAACTATTATTAATCATGATTATCAGCACACCGAAAGGTGTATTCCTCCATGTTTATTATTCTTCATGTGTTTTATTCGTGCCCGCACTTCAGAAAACTAGCTCCACGGCACTTGAGAAAGGAACAGATGCCTACGCTTGTAGAAAAACTAGTATTATACCATTGTGCGTGGTACAAAATTGGGAAATGGAAACGGGAACAGTATACGTCGGACGAATGTCATACAAAAGTGACTCAGTTTTAATTACCCAACATAACGGGAAAAACCATCAATACAGATTACAGAATAATTTATTTCGACAGATTCACAATTTGCCAAACTACTTTCTGTTCTTGGAGCGTAGTCACGTAAGCCACAGCACCACTGCAAAATTCGCTGCACAATTCTCTCTTCCAGATATATTGTGCGGCGGCAGAATAAATTGTGTCAAACATTTGGAAGGATAGTCCATGCAGGGGGCTTTTTGATTTGATGTGCGTGCTTTGAGTACATGATTGACCACCTTGATTTTACTATTTGAATGCAGCGATATATATTGCTCCGGCTTCTCACATATACTGGTCTGTACAAATTTACCGGTAATTGTTCCATCATTAGTTGCTTATTGTGAGCTACCAGAAACCGCCTGAAAAGCCCAGATCTAGCCTATTCTATGATCTATTCTATCGCCGATTTCAAGGATCTTCATACGTATAATGCAACGTGTCGTGTTACCTGAAGGGGCGCGTACCCCAATTATAAAGTTTAACTGCCAACCTGCAAAAATTGTGGCAAAGTGAGGGTTCAAATGTATCGAATAATACGAGAGCTCAAATGCGAGAGCTTAGTCAAATATAAGTGAACTTTGCCCAGATAATCACATAGGTGTCAAGAGTCACCGAAACTGACGGCCCCTAAGCTTGTGGCAGTGAACGAAATTGCTACGCTTATTGGAGGAACTTGATTAATGAAGACAAATCTATTCAATAAAGGACAAACATGGTTTCAGTGGAGGTTCCCCCGACAGTATGCTACACGAACATTTTAAAATGTCAATATAGCGCATAAGTTTGAAGAAATGTCAGTGACGCTCTGCGCTTAACCTTCCTACCATATGTCAAAGCCTGCTGTCGGCTATCGGGAATCTGTGAGCAGAGATATGGGTGGTTTGTTGAGTGTTACAGAAATGATGTTTCGTATTGCGAATGTATTTTTTATTAGACGATGCAAATTCATTGTGTAGCACACAGTGCAGAAAGTCATAAGCGATGGATTCATCCTTGATTTAGCTGGTTCTTTCCTCTACACTTGCCACCAATCTCACAAGTACTAAAAGAAAATTCATATCGCATAGACATTCTCCATGATCAACAAACTCACAACTGTTTCCTACAAATGCTTCCTTTGGGAAGCAAATGATTGCTGGGGAAATTACTACGCAAGTAAAGAATGTGATGCCAAGGTCACAAAGCATAATGGACGCGTGGCAGACATTTCCTTTTGGTTCTATGCGTTATCGAAAGTGCTCGTAAATAGTAAACGATCGATAATTCACTCAACCGGCTACTACCGCGAAGAGGGTAGGTGCATTGTGGAATGCCAATTAGCGGAAATAAGCTTACTGCCCATGTTTATTATTCGTGTTATGCACATACTTCGTATAGAAGATAGGTGGTGGAGGCCTGGTGACAGGTCTCAAAGTAACACTGCTCACATGAATCAATATCAAATCAACAATTTCATCATTCATTCTTATGCGCTCGAGGTACAGCTATTGAGCAGAATTCTAAAAATACCTACGGTGCATTTGGGCAAAAACCCTGATATGATGATTGAGCGTTGAGCCAAGTTATGAACCTGTTTTGGCAGTTTTCAAACCCGATTCATACACTTCGTTTCGTGATAGCTGCCAGGAAAAGTGAAAATGCTCATGGTGGAATCTATCTAAAGCAAAGATCTGCATACAAACTGGACAGCATAATTAAGGTCAATGCTTTTGTTTACTATTTGTTGTCCATGTATAATTTACGTGGATTGAGAAATTAAATGTCAAGGATGCTGGTGACGATAGTGGGGTTTGCGGATGCGTGTTACAAACAAGTTCGCTGTTGGGTGCATTTGAATCTTTCCGAGATGCCAGCATAGCGATACTTTTGTTGCCTATTCTTGCAGTGATAAAATTCTGGTATAGATTTGGCTGGTCAATTCGCCCTTGAATGTGAGCATATAAAATTTCATTATCTAGTGGTTTGACAGAAACAACCATACATTGTTTTGTAGGGTAAATTTTAAACACACGTTTTATTTGAGTACCCAGCGTTTTTATTCCAATTACCATATTATGCAGATTCCAGTTGTCTTTTATATAACAACATTCTGGAATAACAAGTTGATGATTTTCAAGCTCGAAAGACTTTGCAAAAATACGGAACCGCTGGACGTTCTCTATCTGAGTAGATAGTGTAATGTGTTTTGTCTAGCCCTGTGAGGTTAGAAGAACTTCTAGCTCATAACGTTTGTATACCTGACTTGGAATTTTATCTGGTCAGTTGCAATACTTCTCATTTCCTGAGTATACTGATAATGTTTTAATTAAGTTACTTTAAAGCAAGTCCGCAGCCGGGAAGTTATGTTCCCTAGATGTTCTTAAATTGTGTTCTCATCCATCCTGTTTATACAGCAATTCTCTCAAGCTGCAAACATTCATGCATTTGGTTCACATTGGAACAGCCTATTGGACCCATATATTTCGTGCGGCTTATAGTCCGAGACTAAGTAAAATAGTCAGCCGTGTCAGAACTTGAATCTGAGGAACCTGAAATCAAAGAATATCATAAGACGCCAGTGAACAGTAAATGGATTATCCATATTGAGTAAAATATTTTAGGACTCACTTGCACACCTGAGTTGTCGTGAACATTTGCAATCCAACTGGTCTAGTAAAATGGTAACCTGTAAATTTAGCGCCATTAGGCTTCGGGTTTTAATAATTTTACTCTTGTTCAGTTACAGTTATTCTTGGTAGATTTTTGCTCAACATTACTCGGTTTAACAATAGGATGAGGCTACCACATGCGCACGGATTTTATTCTGTGTTGCATTGGTGAATGACTGAAGTTTAAAGCAGCGAATTAAATTTCATTCTGTTAATTTAGCTGGATAAGGCCATCCCTAATTCCCTGCTTCCAAATTTTATAATGTGGCCTCTTGAGGTATCGTATTTGCTAACTGATTCCGCACACGCGCCGATCGCTGGCCAGTCACAATTCGTCATCGTCGTTCCAAAACCAATGCACGTCATTCTGAAGGCATCGGTGGTGAGCATACAGTATCAAAATTACTGACGAATGAATTATCCTGGTACATATGTTTCCATTTATAAGGTTAGTTATGATTCTTCCCCGTTGTTTGTTGTTCGGTAGCCAAAATTTAGGGATAACTTCTCATTATCGTGACAGTTTCGCGTCCGAAGACGAGACTGATGACACAAGTTGACACTGTATCAACAGAGTATCAGCAACATCAGCTAGTCCCCGGTTGCTTTGTCAGTCAACAAAAAAATCACCTTTGCATAGATACATTCAACATCCTGTCATCCCACTTAGATTATTTTTTATATTGGATAACATTTTGTCCGATGCCCTCGGCACACCTCAGACGCTACTTCTCTCATTCCATTCCCTTCTTTTCCCCCCCTCTCTCCACAAGTTGTGAAATTCGGCAGTAGCCGCTGAAAACACTTCGTATGACCGTCATTCATTTAATCTGGCAGGTCTCCGGTTCACGTTCACATGGTCCTCCAAGAGAATCGAAATTACATGTGACTCTAAATTGGCCTGGCTCTATCGGTGTCAATCCCCTGGTCTAACGCAGATCCAGCCGCACAAGAATGTGTATCTCCTGCCAGATGTCCGCAACCTTGACGTCCGTCACGGGGCTATCCAGAAACCGATCAACGATCACGAACATCATAGCCACTGACCAATTGCAGTGGTACTGATCTTTTGAGAATAGTAATTTTTGCGCATATACATTTAAATCCCTGCTGCACCACCAGACCATGAACTCAGATATCCATTGTTGCTACGCGCTTATTTTGATTATTGTAGCGGTGGCAGTTTCACAAAATCTATTTCAACTAATACTCAAAGGAGAAAACTAAAACGAAATTGAGGCATACGTGAACGAAATTTACCCATCTTATTCACCAGATAAATGAAATTTTCCCGGCGATTCAAAGGTTGTGCGGCCGATCCTTTTGGTCATCCTTAAAAGCTCGACTGCTAAATGATGATTATCTATTTCACCGTGACAACACACGACTTGTCACCAGAGACAACCAGTGCAGTAGACGAACCTTGCCACATGCTACGCTTACTTGGGTAGAGCGCTGAGAATTAAACTCTGAAGACAATTCCATTTTGTTACCTCAGTGAATGACATGCCATTGTTCTACAACCTTCTGCGAAATATCGAAACTCTTGTTGTCGTACAGACATCGCTGGTAATATATGGCCTAAAAGACTTTCGGGGCAGTTTTGCCTGAGTTCATCTTAAAATACGAGTTATTGTTTAATAAGCGTTTGACATGGAGATATTAAAGCTTGAGATGTGTTTGACAATTTAAAAGTGCTGGCGCCTGGGATGTGAGGCTGCTGCAACAAACCAGGCTACAGTTTACCAACCCGGCGGCATGTACATCGACCGATATGGCACGCTTTCTTTCGAGGGTCCTCCAATGAAAGAGCCAAATACCTTTAAAAATAATGCCGACAGACTTAGAATTTGATAAGAGCATGTTGACTGAGACCAGCCGAACGACAGTCCGACGTTAAGTGGCACGGCTGTGTATTCGATTAATCACATTGTCGAAAGCCTATGGGGATCCTCATGATCCTGTTTATCACAGCACCTGATGTAGCAGAGCCGTTCGCAAGCAAACTTCTTGTTGGAAGTTCCACTGACTTCGCTGCCAATAATACCCAAAAGCCATAAGCAATGTGACATGTGGCTGCAACGAGCAACGTGTGCAGATGCACTAGGGGTCAGACTTAAATTGCACAAGCGTACAATAGAAGTTTTGCAGTGAATCTACAACAGAATACCCTGAAATGCAGGATGAATAATTACTTCCATTGTACAACAGTTTGTGTTAGTATAACTGATGATGGCTGTCATACTCACACTCTTTGTCCAACATCGGGTTTATGACAGTGGGCATTACCTGTTCTCATGTGCAGAGACTCGTGGTGTTTTAGCTGAGGAATGATTCCCGCCGTCCCAAATTTCAAGAGGTTGGCTAAACTAGGAAGCCCCAAATTACGTTGTAACTCTCTGGAACGCACGGCAGTATTATCTGAATCACAAATCATTATCATTGTCAACCTCAACCCTAAACCGGAGGGAGACCAACCAAAGATACCTGCAAAGCACTAGCTGAAACCAGCGGGATGTTTTCCCTGCCTGACCACTGTTGTCTTTAGAACAGTCTGCTTATCTGTGGGGAATACGTAAAGACCACTGCTGAAGAACATTTATTAGAAAAGAGGCATGCAACCAAATGAATAAGCTGGTCGCACCCCGTTGAGTGTTGTGGGTTTGTTACGCGCTTATTGTACCGGTTGACTAGTTTCACCGAAATGTCTTTTTATCGTGCAACTGGTTGGAAAGTGAGTAGGCCGCTGAAAACTCGTTTGCAAAGATGCTTGACTTCTTCGTGTATGACTACATTTTTACCACACATTCCAGAGGAGATACACATAGAAGTGGCGCATTTGGCAGCGCCCCTCGTCTAAAATGCTGCTTTCATTGACCGAACCATATCATTTGTACGAAACATCTACACTGCTGAGTATTCTAGGTTCCTTCATCCTCATTCATTTTGCTTTTTAGTGCAGCGTATTTCTTTCCAATTTTACGGCAGATGCCCGTAATAACCGGTGTTATGTCGACGATAACCATGATATCAAGTTATTAGGCTATTTCGCATCTCCGAAAACTATTAAAGTGCTCAAAAATTTTTGGGTGATATATTCGCTAAACGTTGGTTGTCAATTAACCACCCAGTGTCTATCGTGCGCTGGCGTACAGGCAACGAGAATTACGGAAAGTATTTGGAACTGCAGCATCCGGGATTGCGTAAATTACCTGCAGTTTCGCAAAAGTATCAGTGGTTTGCAAAACCCAGTAAGTCACTGAAAAATTCAAGTGCATGTAACACCAGCGTGTTTAATGTTTTCATATTTCCATTCCAGTGTAATAATGCCAAAGGGTAGGGCTTTTAGGTTGCTATTTATCATGCAATTTGACGGACTCCCCTGTCATCACCTCACATCCAGATTCACAGTATGGAGGTCACATAAATTGTTTGTTTGGAAGAGTGATTCGGGACACTTCTTATGTAACTTATTTATGTAATTTCTGATGAAATTTAGGTTACTCCTTCATATGCTTCGTTTTAACGTTACTAAATTAAAGTTTGTAAATGCTCTTGTGTAACCCATAGGGCGAAACGGCTACGATTAGCTTGTGAGTTTGAAGTGGCATTTGTTGTTTGTAAAATATTCCTGCACAGTCAGCAAACATTAAGTTGCTTAGAAAAATTTTGGTTGAACAAATTAAACTAGCTGATTTGTGGGCATTTTGAAACATTTGTTCCTAAAACCAGCGCAATTACGAAGGTTTTGGGCGGATTTCGCCACATTAATCTTTCTTGGGAAGCCAACTTGGTCATTTGCTTTTGTGTCAATAAAGATGGCCTGATCAAGACAACGTCTATGTATTTCCAGCCACAGACATTTGTATTATAGGAAACAATCTAGGCTGTTTTCTTGGATAGAAATTGGCAAATGGAGCACCCGCGAACAATGAATTCCGCATGCTCACTTGTGTGGTTAACATTTGCAACAAGCTGAGAACGGCTATCCGTGAAATGAGTTGTGGCCGGATTATGAGTGCTGAGGGTACGGGAATCCACACTTGAGTAAGATTGTTTAGAAAATATTTTCTGGTGGAAACGTTTCTTGTGGAAGGAATTCTCCCCCAAAAATGAAATAATCACGCTTCATATGCCACGCTCGTAAAACGTTATCATTCGTCGCTTTACAATAAATTATTGAACTACCTACATCCTCGGAGGGGTGTCAACACGAATTTTTGGAAAACGCAGAAATACTAATAATCAGTCCACATAGTAGATTTATTGCGATCTTGTTCGTCCAAGGTCAAAATACCAACTACGGAACGCGGGAAACAGTTTAGTGGAAAGGAGAAAGTAGGTGTGTGAATTTTGTTTTAGATGGTCGTGAAATTTGTAGAAATTACATCCTTCGTACATTCGCCGCCGTAGTGTTGTCCAACGCCTTGACAATTTGTCGGTCGACGTTGCGCGTCAAGTTCCAGCTTTTGTTTATATGCACCATTGAAATCTTTAATCACACAGTTCAGTTTCAGTTCACAGTACGGGTGTCAGCATATCAGGGGCCGGGTGTTGTTGGTACTTTACTAAGAGCGACAAGAGATCGAGGGACGGCACAATTAACCTGTATGCCATACTTCATCGAAATATTTAAAAGTCCAATTGGTACTGTGTCTATATTTAGCGATATCTCAATGAACATATATATAAACCTGGGTCTCAGGTGCTTTCAGTGATCACAGGTTAGTCAAGGGAGCCAGAATTTTTCTTTCCATCTGAGAATGGGAAGGAGCCCGTATTACTCAGTCGTCTTAAATTTTTAAAGTGCAATGAGTTATGCATGCGCTCGCGACACCAATCAATCATTTGTATCTATCAGTTAACTGCTTCACATCAACGCAAATGTCTCACGTAATGCATTCCGCCGTCGAGCGATCCTTATTCAATAACTTGGATTTCTTAGAGCTTGAAGGCTATGCTAAGATCCGGGGTAAATGCACACCTTGGACACCGATTACTGAAAACAGTTGATTCTGCATCGTTAGACATACTAGTTGAAGCGAAACCAATGCATTCCACACCTGCAAACGATGTTTATTTGTTGTGTTTGGTATCTCTCTGGGAATACAGCGTCTATCGCGATTTAATATTGCTGTTGCTGTCAGGCAGCCGGATAGCATGTTTATTCCGACAGGTGACGGGAAGGCCGCCTATGTCCCAATGAAGGCTATAATTATATATCTTGCCGCGCGTTAGGTTCTGATCATCACTAGTATATAGCCAGCTCACTTAGGTAACGAAAATGGCCCGTTCAGTTTGAAATGGGGGCATGCGCATCGCAAAAGTGAATTCATTCACAGGAACGCTGAAGTTAAATCTGAGTTGCACAAATCGAAAAACGGTTCAGTCGGGCCACTTCGCTCCAAACTGTGGAACTACCAAATGCATCGGAGTAGAATGTCAGTACCAGCCCGAAATGTAGTCCTGTGCAACAAAGCACTTTGTCCAAATTTTTTGCACCCTGCTGGCTCACCGACAGCTGAACAGTTTCCAGCATTCATCCTCATCGGATAACTTCATTGCATAAGGAGTGTGAAAATCATAACAACAGAATTACGCTCCTTAACAGCAGTCGTCACATGAATTCGGGTACCTCATCGTCGACGGAACCTTAATGGTACATCAGTTTTGTAAGTATTGGTTCCGACTTCTCCTCCGCATTATCATGCAATGTTTCATCTGCAATAATCTGTCAGTCTGCAATAAATCATGCTCTATTTCTCCCTTGTTGGTTTGCATCCATGATATGTTTACTCCCCAGCAAGCACTGTAACTATGCCACACATTCCAACCAGTAACACTGATCGCCTCCATGGAACATCATAATATGTGGCAGTGCCTGGCATCAGTTGTGTTTCTCATAAATGCTTGCTTTTCATGAAGTCTGTATATGAAGCATCTGGTGGTTGTGAGCGTGTTCATCAATTGCACTAGTGTCAGACAAATGTGTCTCCCGTCACCGTTCCCATTTAACTTTGTATTCGCACCTGCGTCCTCCGCGCCGGATGTGGAAGTGCTCCCACTTATTTGATCGCGGACCATGGCAACGATGACGATACTGTTTTGTTTTCATCAAACACTTTTGAAGTGCCAAATGCTTAAGAAACGAATATTTATTCTGCACGAATCAATGGATTCTTCAGACCAATAAAATTTCAATGTTCCTGCGTGATTGGCGGGGAGCGTACAAGTCATTCTGTCTGCGTCACGCAGTCAAGGAACTCATTGAATTAAGGTTAAAAAGCTGAACCGATCCTAGTGAAAGTAAAATGGAGTAAAATGGTTGGAAATGAATAAATTGGAATGTACTGAATGTAACTGAAGGAAAGTTAGCCATCAGGTATATGCTGTGGTACTTTCAGTGCTCTACGTGGTTGCAATTCAACGCGGGTATGCTCCAAGAAGGTAAAAACGACTTTTAGGGTTCCGTGTTCAACCATCTTGTTGAAACTAACAGTGGAAGAATGCAAATTTTATTTCAAATTATGATGAGTATGCGCATACAAAAACGTCGAATAGTCACCATTGTATCCACGACGTTCATAAGAGCGCATATAACATGCCAGCGCGGCAGCCCCATCCATGTAATATGCTACCATTAATAGTTGTATTGTATTGTACTGGTAACAAATCAAAGTGAGGAGAGGCGTGTTTCAACAACAAAGATGGCACATTCTGGTCTGATGCTTATTGTGGAACTGCATCACCAGTCTGAACACTAGTACCTCTATACGAGCTGATTTTCATAACTGATCTTCATACTGTGTATGATTCGTCACGTAAAATCCACCGCAAAACTGGTGGACATTTTTAATGAAAGTTCGATCTCGAACAACTTTGTCATATAGTTTGTTCTACCAAACGAATTTTTGAACAACCCCATAGCCTTCCGATGACATGCTTTATCGAGAAGATATACGAGATTTTTAGTGTTCCATTTTCCGTGGTTCCACTGATGAAATAAGATGTCATTCTTGATGTCAGACAGCTGACTGAATGCCCTTAGTTGAAACACACCTATCACTTTCCGACATAATCTTAGTTTATACGTAAACGTATCTAGCTCCATTTCCGGAGGAACTGTGACATGTGGCGTGGTCCATAGTTCACTGCGCGCGCGCCAAAAATGTGGGTTGCTGGTTCCACATAGGATTCCAGTTATGCGCACTGCATTTTACGTTCAGCTCTATGAAATAAATATGAAGATGATCAAGTGTTACGAACCAGCTTTTGTAGGGTTGCTCTCAACCCCATGCATTTAAGTGATTAACACACCCGAGAAGGATATAATGAAAAGAAATTAGCTTTCAGAATTTACACCCGCTCAAATTCTTACAGAGTAAGGATAATGTGTTCAACTTTTTAAGAATCCCATGTAGCTGTGTTGCAGCAGGCATCAATGTATTAATTGGAGCGTGTTTGTGCGTTCGGAGGAGATTGAATAACGAGAGACGTATAATCCGAAAGCCAGAAATGATTATATGTTCACAAAGTGGGATCAATGAACCAAACTTTCTCGTTGTACTTTTAATATGAGTAAAATCAGAACATTCCCTAATGTCATCTGCAGTGCTGACGTTGGGTATAAGGTGTGGAAATTCACATGCACCTAACGAGCTTTTATTGTGCGTGACCAGGCGAAGACGAGCGGTTATTGATCAGAATTCGCGAGAATGGTAGGGACTTACAGCATGTCCCCTATATAAGGAAGTGGCACAGTAATCTGCTGTCTTTAAACTGTTTAGAAAAATCCGAGAAAACGCCCCAAAAATGAGCATGTTCTGAGGCGAATTTTTTTATTCGGTAGGCCACCAATAATTACCAAGCTACCCATTCGGCATGCAAAATTTGTGCTGATATTTCCATATGCAAGGTAATAATAATAACCCGGAGTACTAGCCGCGCGGCCATTCTAGGAAAGGAAAAACGCTAATAAACCAAGGTTGAACGAAAGTTCGTTTCATTCGTTTATTTCTGGTTATTTATTTTTCTTTTGGATTATGTGGTGTACTACATTTTTCAAAGTACATGTCTGCCAGTTACAGCCATGACATTTAACCGAAACTGAAATTCGTCTATCTTTTTGTATGGGCAAGAGGAACACCTACCTTAAGATCCATGATCCTTGGATACCGATTTTAGAAGAGGCACAAAATATCCAATATGTGGACCTGGCGGTATTTTCAGGTCAGCCTGTCATTTAACGCCACCCGTGCAGCCTAGTAGGGTTTTCTATGTGTGGCTGACACCAAGACACGACTATATACATTTCATCTTGTTGGATTTGAATTCCATCCCAAGCGAATGAAAATATCGGTTCAAAGAAACAGGTTGCTGTGACTTCCAGTGCGCGCACGTCGATTTTGCTTTTTATTTGTTTGTTACGCGGTCCGACCACACATTTGAACTCAAACCCGTCCTTAGATTCACGTCTGGTTTCATCAAACGTCGTGAGATCACAGCGGGTTTTTCTAGTCATAAATCAAAAAAATATATCCACAAAGCCAATATCACACGATGTCGGGGCGTTCCATCTTGTTCGGCAATTGCTTACCGCTGACTTTTACTCGTATAATTGATTAAAGGTGCACGCGGGGATTTCAATCAAATAGGCGGCTGACTTAATTTACTCTAGTCTTGAATATATCGCCAAACAAGTCCTGGTATTGAATTGCTCCAATTAGCATGGGTTTCTTTTGCGACGCTCTATTGGGAATTTCAGTCAAACAACAATATGAGCCTTACGACGTATTGATGGATTTGGCTGTAAGAATAAAAATTATGTTTCCATTGGGGACATTTTGATGATAGAAGTGTGAAAAAATGTTTCCCCAAACAGTGCTGACACGGTAGAGGTTCATGAATACCGTACTAACCGGCGGATCACAAAAGTGCAGAAGAGAGCGCTAAGTGAATGGTATATTTGCCCAATTAATACACCCGCATACACGACTTGGATAAGTGCACGTTTACATTCGACTGAATGGGTTTGCTGATGACTATTGCCACTTTCATTCGTCTGGGTGCTACAGCATACTGGAAGACTGAACACTTAATTTCTTTCATTAACACTAACAGAGGTTACGATGGAAAGATTCGTCCCTGTTGTCCTCAAGTTTACTACCTCATGCGTGCCTACTGAGCTTATTCTGCGGAGGTTTAACTCGTAAGACAAAAATACTCCAACAATTATTTTTGAGGTCAATGACGGGTCTTTTTACTTCTTCTTAAGAATTGTTCTGTATGCAACAATTCGTTTAGGTGGGACGTGCAATATACGTAGATGCACCATGTGTAGGATCCGGATTACTGAAAGAATTACAAGTGCACAGCAAAAAAAACTTGCGTTGAATCCGCCAGCAAACTGGCTAGAAATGGATAATGAGATATTTCCTTCAATGCCCATCAATCAATTATATCATCAATAAATGCTTCACGACAAAGCTAACGATGGAAAATGGAAGGACTTGTCTTATGCGTTCTAATCTTACCGAACCGTGGTTGTCATGGGTTGGTTGAGGTTCAACATTTAGGCTATAACTCCCTGTCTTGGGCAATGATGCAGCAGACACTACTCAAATTACGAAAGACGCAGCAACGTAACTCGGTAGAGAAAGTGAAAGAATATATTTGGACCTGCCATTGGCGAGGACAAAAGGATAAAGTATATGCCGGTCCTAGTTCTTGGAATTTGCTTGACTTATATTGTGCCCACGCTACTCCCCATAACCAAGGTGTCCATCTTGGGTCCTTTGTTGGCGATGACGCATACGGCGGAGGCACACCCTTCAAGAAGTTCTGAAAGGATTTGTCGATTTTGTGATGCGGTGTTGTTCCATATGCCAACTGGGTTATGTATTAAACCACGAGTGAGTTATCCATAACATCATAGAGCGTATAAAATACCTCTAGGCTTAAAATATTCCATGGCAAAACGAGTATCGCGTGAAGTCTGCATTTGGAAGCCACATTACAAGTTACTTGTGTGAAAACTGTTTGAGTTTGACCTAAACACAATTTTCAATAGATTTTTCGCCCTCCTTGTAAAGCATGTCTATGTCAAAAAGTCAAAAGTTACTGTTGACGTTTACCATTCATCTTGAGAACCCTCAGCAGTGTGGATCATACCAGCCTCAAAGGGTGACAATGCCTGTCTTCCGGATCGCCAAACTGGCCACGAGCGACTAATCAGCGGTATGGTTACGTCTAAAGAAACTGAGGTTGTGGATTTACCGCTGCTTGAAAAAAACAAGGAGCTATCGAAAGCTCCACAAACAAACCCACCAGTGTGATGGTCGTTCATAGGAGATTACCCCAAGGCAGCTGACTTACTAAGTTTAACAACTAACAAAACTGCACTTTGGGAGACACACCGTCACTTGCTTGTAAGTTCGCCTACAAACAACGGGACAACTTTCTCTATACAGTGAGACCCAAGCTACCTATGGAATGAAGATCAATATTAGTTGATGCCAGGTTATTTCAACAGATGGCTTGCGAGTCGTTTCCCACCATGCAGTTTCATTATTGGATTTCCAAGGTGTTTTCAACTCCTAATCACTGATTCTAACAATCAGGTACATTCCGGAGTCAGTATGAATAATGATATACCAGGCGGTTTGATACGTTTTTGCTTGGAAAACATAACCATCTTATTAATAATATTGTGGTTGATTGTGGAAGTTGCCACGTACACCATTGTTCTGTGAATCTGCATCTAAAGATACGTCCAGACATCTGTCATTTTAACCTACACACGCCTGGAACCGCCTGTCAACAGTTTTATATTGAATTCAGCACACTGATTGATGGCTGCATAAAATTCTTAGATATAGAGATTGTTTCCGCAGCCCACCATTTCTCTTTTGAGGAAGTTGGCTCTGGAGCGATAAATCTGTCGTGTGAAAGTGGATAGGTGTTAAGCGTGAGTGGCAGAACAACACCCGCAAAGATTCGAGGAAGAACGCCCCCACAGATTCAATATCTGAGCATGTTGTCCTCATCATGTAGTTTTGCAGTTTGCGAACTGCGATTATTTAATTGATTCGTGTGTAAGACGATTGTCCGAACTGGAGCAAACTAGCCTTGTTTTCTGACGGCTTTGTACAGCTTTCTCAATGTCGTGCAAACGGATGTTCCCTATTCTGATCTCCGATGCCGATGAATTGTGACACCTAACACTGCCTAAGGGACGACGCGGAACTGTGCCATGATTTTTTAGTTACTGTATAGCATTCAACGGTGATACTGTTCGCCAAATACATTTTATTTTGCTTCCGTTTAGGATATTTTGCAGATATTTGATAATAATGGTAATTTAAACAATGAAAAGAAATCGGAAAAAGGATGAGTGCTTTCCATTTAGTCCTAACTGTTCACCGCCTTTTTCTGACATTTGTAAAATGATGAACAAATATTTATCACTATTGATGGGGAAAGTAACCAACATCTGGCTATCATTTCGTGTTTACTTAGCGTACTGGAAGACGCCCAAATGACCATTACAGTCATAACGTACCAACACCAGTATAGTCAACTCCATAATCACATGCATAGTTCATAGCTCATTTTTGCGGTAGAGTAACCAAAGTAAACATTTAGAACTGTAGAAATATCAGGATAACTGATTTGTAAACGTGAATACAGATGGAGTAGCCTCGCAAGAAAACCTCAGAAAGACTTCTGGAATGCATTTGGGAAATAATGCTCTACTGATCATTTCCAGAAGTCAGGTGAAACTTGTTGAACCTCAAAAGCTGAATGATTCAAGCGTAGATTTATCAACAAATGCAGTAATGTTGACAACAGTAGAATGGTGCAAATCCCGTGTCCTGATATTTTGCTGATTTTCGTACATATGGTTATGATCTGCTAAATGAGCCTTGTTCCCCTTACAAAAGTACCTATTTTATAAGCAAAACGTTGACCGAAATTTAAAAGTCGACGTAAAATAGCCCGAAGATGACGGAACGGAGTGTGACAACCAAGTTAGAAATGGTTTCACATTTTACTCAATTTCGTCATCCCAAGGCTTACCACCTTTACGAAATATTTTCAACTAAACCAGTAGTCATATAGAACATCCCCTATCCTTTTCCGTGTGAGACATCTTCGGAAAACTGAAGGGCAAAGTATAATTTTGATCTTGGCAAAATATTTACTGTTCTACAAGTTTGCAAATAGTTACGGCCTGAAGGTATGCCACCCACCAGTTGGAAGTGAATACTATTTATATTATTAACCAATTTAAGTTGTGCTTCAAACAGCAAGAAAAACCGTGTTGACCGAAGCTCACCTGGAGTTAACCTGACCTCAACACTAAACGACTGTATGTATGGAATGTGTTTTTAACTCAGGCCTATAATCGTGGGCTATTCGCAGACAAGATATAGTACAATCAAGAGGTCTTTCTGGGCACATCGTTTAATAATGCATTCATGGGTGCTTTGAGGTGCGGTCATATTTGGCGCCTGTGTTTACAAAAAAATTGGGCGATAACAACTAAATAATGACTGCCGCGGAAAGGGTCCAAACATCTGATTTATTGCATTTTTCCTGGGCATCTTCTTTAATACACAGTCAATTATTACTCCTTTCAACTCCAGACCACCGAATGAGCCATTAAGTGCAAATGGTACAGCTTATCTTGAAATGCAATCAAAATATGGCTTCATGCAAAAAAAACATTATTTTATCCTTCAACAAATTGTGCTGACCGGCTACGGCGCTTAACGAAAACATTGCAGTTTTCCATCACAGCTTTGCACGAGCGCGCCAGGTACACATTGTAAACGAGCCCAAAGTCCACCGAATATAAAGTGAATTAGAAGGTGGTTTGCGTCAGCTAAGATTTTTCTGTGTATGAATATTAGTTTTAAAATGCTATGTCAGTGCCACCTGGAAGGGCAGTAAACATAATGAATTGCAATTCTCGGCCTCGCACGACATATATTAATTAAGATTATTCTCCACAACTTATGTGGTTGATTGCAGTCTTAAGTGAATAACATGAATATCGTAAAAGGTTGAAATGCCCGTGCAATCTGTCGAATAAGGCAGAATAATTGGTAATTGGTTCATTGTCTTTAGGAATCGATGTACCGTTGATCCAAAGAAAAGCCTTCAATTTTTAAAAACTCGCTGATGACAAATTTGGGGGGCAAGTCCGTATCACGCCCGTAGGTGATACTTTTGCTGGCAGTATGGTGGACACGTGGGTAATTAATTTATAAGTAAAATATTTTAGCAGAAAGCGAAATTACCGCTTTGGCAAGCACCCAACCTAACAAAGTTGAGAATGGTTCAGGTAACTCTTCTGAGATTTCGGGAAGCTCAGTTATAGCAGCGCTGGCTACGTGCAAATAAACGAAACGCTTCGGAGTAGCTTGTGAATTTAGCAGAAATGCATCCTTAAGCGCCTACTTTGGGATAAAATGGGGACAACGGAGAATGCACAAAGAATGCTGCATATGATGCACCATCCATGTGATGTTCTCACGAAGGAAGACTCTTTGCACAAATAGATGTGCGGCTCAGTAAAAAAAACTGTGTGGGATACGTTCGAAATGTTGACAATCGGCCCATTTTATAACACAACAGATCCTGGCGGTTGTTATTCTCTATAGTGCTGCCAGACTGCTGCTATCCAAACCATATTTGACGTGGGCATTTCCCAGAATTTCTAATTAAGGAGTGTGACCTGCCAGCCTTTTCAGTTTGTGCTATGCATATTATTATACACTATTCCGAAAGTATCGCTAGCAGAAAACCATCTACTTAAATTGTGTTTTCTCTTCAAAAGCATAGGGTACCGTTTAAGCCCTCGTTTGTTTTCTACAAAAACGTTCAGTAGAACAGATTCACGTTTTTCGACAAATACTCTAACTAAAAATCCTCCATCTAAAATTACTCATTCTATAGCCAGGCTGCGGAGTTATGGGAATACATGCTTTTTCATCAAAATTCCTGCTTTTTTTCAGTGGTCGTTGAGCTAATGTTATTTCGTCGTTTTCTAACGAACACCGGGTAGCGCCTTCTTAATGTTTTCAGAAGTGCCTCCCGATATGCGGCTTTCCCCAATTAGGCACTTGCATGAATTGAAATTTTTTATTCGCAAGTGTCCCCAACGATGTTACTACGAGATTATTAAACAACGTGATGCAAATAGGCTCCCCTTTTTAATTTCTGTCACTCAGCGAGCGTGCAGTTGGCTAGCGAGAGCTTTAAATTTGTAACCAGTCTACCAGTGTGAGGAGGAGAGCCCTCCGCTGCAGAGTTGTTTATTGGAAAAACGCCAACTAAACGGTTACAGACTATTAGACAAGAAGGTTAAACCCTCATTTGCATGTTGTTTTTAAAATTGGAATATCCATCTTCTCGAACGCGTCTTCTTGAAATCTCTTGGATATTCATTGACTATCGCACAATTGCAAGCAAAAGCTGGTTCCACATATTCTGTAATAACTCCCACCTTCCATTAGATCAAGGCGAAGTTACCAGAACACACACTACTCGCATGCGTCATCAGTAGCACCCACCGTTACACCAGTTTGAGGACTGTAATTCCACTTTTTGATCGACCTTTGTGATATATTTTAAAACCGGTAAATACAGGATAAGCAAAAATAACTGGAAGCAATTAAGAGCACCGCGGGTAGCAATTTGGTACCCCTCGAGTCTTTATTGAATTGAAGCATATGCGTGTACAAATCTTGCGAATGTGTGCTGAAGATGCAGCTCGCGTCACCTTCGCACGGCAACTTTGGGGAACATCTATTACAACAACTTAGATTTGTTCAAACAAAACATGGGCTCCCATAAAAACTGCACATGGATGGCAAAAACGGCTTGTAACATTGCGATGCCCTAAATGTAAATAAATGTCTCACCTGTGCAGTGCATTCTAGACAATTTATGTTTGCCTAAAACTGTCTATGTACACAAAACCTGGGCACGATTTACAATCCATCGCTAAGTGAGGAACCAACTTTACAATACAATCATGGTCTTCCCAAGAAGGGCATACCGGTTAGACAAACACACTGGTTTGCACACTAACTGGAAGCAGTTTCACAAGGTACTCTCATGTTTTATTTGATACAATCCTCTAGATATTGCATCTTACGCTGACGAAAGCATAATACCTGTAAGGTTGCTGCAATATCCTGGGCAGTCCATAACCATTTCCACCCGTTTTTAGTTTCCCTGAGTAATGAAACCAAAGTATTCCGTCTTGTCAAGACAACTGTCTGTTTTTGTGTTCCAAAAATATACGCAATTTATTTAATATATCATATACGTCAGATAGCTATTTGGCTGTTGTTGTCTCCAGACCTCCAAACGAACACCGGACTAAGAACACCGAACCAGAATCTACTGTCTAGTAATTTGAACAGTTGAAGTTTCAACCCATTTTGCTCCATGAACTGCTGTTTGTTTGGAAACGCGGTTTGTGGTGCTTGGCTTATTTATCCTGGGTTGATTGGTGCGGCATGCAGATTAACCGCTTCGAAATTGGGTATAGAGCTATAGTTCGTCAATTGAGATAAGCTGTCGGTGTTTCATTCAGCGTCGGATGTCGATGGCAGTGAAGTTGACTTCACAATGTTTACTATGAATCAACGATAAACTGCAGAGGTAGTTACTACAATTCCATGCAAGAAACGTAAATGAAAGCCCAAGCGCTTACGTTTGCCAGCATGAGATAATGCCACACACACAGTACACCGTAAACTTGGAACCTGTGCGGAATGATTTATCACATGCTTAACGCTGAGAACGTTTCCGAAACCTTTCCCATTTCAGAGAGTTTAAAGGGGATACGCAATGACTTACTATTGCTTTGCTTTTTCGCTATGTCAAGGCAAACCTATAGGAGGTTTTGATCACGACAAAAATAAGTGGCGAAATATTGCCAAACAACGCAAAACACTCCGCCCATATTGCATTGTCGCTTAAGGCTATCTGTGAAACCTAGGTGAAAAAAATATCGGGCATTTTCTTGAGTCGTAGAACACATCTTTCGTGAAATAATTGCAGGACCTCAGTTTAAGACGAAACGCAGTTTTAGTAAAATCTTTGAGACGTAAAATAATAAGAACACTAGATGCACAACACTGAACAGTAAGCCGTCCTGTACTGCGGTACGCCCCAGATTATCGAATAGGTACCATTGGAACGGTGAAAATTTTGACGCCCTTTGATGAGTCGGGCCAAATAAATGAGTCTGTTTAACCCCCTTGATGCAAGGATTTTAACGCCCTTACTACTGCAAACAGACGTATAAAAACTTTGAAACAGTTCACTGGAATGCACTAAGTGAGAAAAAGAGCTGCTTGTTTAAGTTTTAGTTACGATACTAGTAAACGTACATATCGTGAGAGCATTAAATGTATTGTTATTAGGCAACGGGCAAAGGGGGGTCCTCTGGTACCAGATTTTCATTGTCTGTTACGTCGCCTAACAACAATTGCAATATTGATTCACTTCTGTGGTTCTCGGGTTTTTCCCAAAGATAATAATTATTATATTAGAGTATCCGCTGGCCGATACGGCTTCAGCGTGCGCGAAATAAACATATATGGATAATGGATAAAAATAAATCCTTGACGGGAGAACATGCTAGTTAAAAAACATGGTCAAGATTGCGTAACAATTTTCACGCACATGTGCTAAAATTTACGAAACGCTGTTGCCGGTAGGCGATATACCAACAAAATGGTAGCATTCGGTGTAAAAACGCACAAGCTCACAAATTGTAGTTTAAATACCCAGTCACAACCCATGATACTGCGCAACATCTACTAACCCTAAGAATGCCAGGTGAAAACAAAAGTATCTACTGAGCTAGAAATTCATAAAAATCCTCAAAAGATACTCAAAGAATCCAAATTTTTTAATGACCGATGAACTGAAACAGAAGTGAGACGTTCGTTTCATAGCGTGAGCGGAGCAAAAATGCTGTAAAATTTTGAACTGGCAATTATTTCCTGACAAACCAATTTGCAGTTGATGCTGTCTATACCGCATCACATTTGCCGATTCCCTAATTTATGTGTCAAATGAAAATTAGAAATTTCGCTGCAGGAAATAAGTAAGTTACATACAAGGATCTGCTTCCTGAAGAGGTGGACACCGAGTTGAGTTCCTAAAACTCAGTGTATAGGCAACTGGTTCTACTGCCGCCGGTATCTCTGCAGTGTCTATGAGATCGGAGCAAGAACATATTTTTTAAATGCCAGAAAGTCTGTATTGGAAACCTGTAGAACTGTTTTGTTAGTGAAAAGCAGAGGCGAGCATTCCGCTCGGCGTGCAAACACGCACCTCGAAATACCGTGCCCTCGATGGCGGAGCAATATGAAATTACAATCGATTTATGAATATTTGAGAATAAATCCTAAAAACGCGTTTGCTTCCGCGTACGGTTCTGCTCTAGATTTTTAACATATATCGAAAATCTTAAATGAACCTAGGTATGCAGTTAAGAAAGGCATTTCAGAATAATGGGTGATAAAGCATCAGCGAATAACCAGGCCATACTTACCCATCAGTATGCACGTCTGAATAAATTTTCCAGCCCCAAGCGAGAGCCACACATGGCCAGAATGATAGAGGAGCCAGAATGTGGACGCGGTCATCGGATTTATTCACATGTTAATCTATGCAATATTCCTCTGGACAGATGAATTAGAAGCGAAATGTTTGCGAACGACAAGGAAACTCCAAGCGTAGCACACTTAACTATAACAGTTCACGCCGAATGTATGTGCACAGCTTACCTAAGTAGAAGTTTCACTTGTTTGTCGTCAGCTTATGTAGTCAAATTCGGTAAACTTGCATGAAGTATAGACACGGTTGGCGAACTCGGGCTGGAAGATAACAATATTTCGTTGGGCACAACCTACAGCCGCATAAACGAATTCTGAATAATTTCATAACGGGTTACGACATTGGCTGCATAAGTGCATTTTATGGAACTTCAGAATCATATGTGACACCAGTGGCCAGAGAAGCATTTAGGAACGCATTTGGACGGGACTCCATCTCGCCGCAATTCTGGGAAACTAGGGTGAATTCTCGCATTCTATTAGTCCTGTGGTGCAAACAAACACTAGTACTCTGCGCAAGTATAAGGACAGGTCCACCTGAACGTCGGTGTTATAGCTAGAACCTAGTGGATGTGGGCACATACCAGAGGCCGACTAGCGACCATTTATCACGCCCTAGTGAGATGCATGACAATTAACTTCGACAGCATAGCAGGAAAGTCACACTGAATGACAAATATCCGCAAAAAGATCAGTTATATTGGTGAAAGTTGTATGCTCAGTGAATCTCCCGGAATTGATGTAAAAATATTAAAAGAAATCATTTGCGTCGAGAATTTTGACAACCTAATATTTATTCTTCATTTAGTCACTGCCTGTTTAAAAACAACGCGTGCTCCTCCAGTTTGCCCTCTTGTGTGTCCATGAAGAAGGAGTACACATTATCATATGCAAGTGTAGCTGCAAACCAGGTAAAAGACGTAGCCATTTTACTTCAAGAGAAGATTTAAATAGCGTTACGGCAAACAACATAGAATCCTCACGACAAATACTCATTGCCACCTGCTTGGACACGACGCGTAGTATAAGGGATACAATATGCGCACCCGACGGACGGGTCGAGTATTCTGCCGGATCACAAAAATGATTATAAACGTGTACACTATATAAAATATATATAAGCAGACATTGAAGGTTTGCAATATACCAGGAATCAGGAATCAGACATTGCTGCGCGGTGTGTATCAGCAACAATTAATCAAGATGTAGTTACACGATTTAAGCTGGTCTCTCCGTAAAATTCCACTCTGGCTACGGATGCCCGCAGATCTAGAGGCTGATGGGTCATTCTGGGAAGGGTTCTGTATGGTCCTAAGTCATTGGGTGGGAGGATCTTGCTTGGCTCTATACCCGCAGATAATCGCTTCAAACACAGATCAGCTAGGAACCCTGTGGCTGCCGGAGATCCTAATACGTAAATAGCAGAAAAAATGTGGCCTGGTTGGGCGGTCCTCTCAGACTGAACTGTTTATGTAGGAAAAATGTACAACAAATGATTCAGCCTTGTGCTTTCTAAATATACTTATAGTGCAGTATCGAACTGCACAATAATGGATGGCGCCTGGCAAAAGGATGCCCTAAACTTGCGGCTTCAATAAAATGCATGGGAAAATGCGGAACAATAACTGGCGGCTTATTGTATCTTTAACGAACCTGTGGATGCCGACCGAACCTGCGCCTGCGTAATGTGCCGAAATTAGCTCTGAAACTGACGAGCTTTCATTACCTGAGGCACTGTAAAATGGAATGCCTTGTTATTTTGATTAGTGCTGTAACGAGGTAGACATAGGTTTGGAAACCACCGTGGGACCAGTCTGTGCGCTACCACGAATAGATAGGCAAGAGAGGAGCCGCATTACTTCAATTTTCTCTGATGAGCTTATAATGAACTTAGAGCGACTAAACAACAGATATCAAGTGAATAAAGCGCGACCTGAACTTTAAACCTTGTGGACACACAAGCCTAACTGAAGAGGCATGGAAAACCGGGAATGCCCATTCATCCGTTGATCGGTGCAACCGTGGCAGCTGTCAGCAAACGGTACTGCCTATTTGGGCCACGTCAGTTCAACATTTGTAAAAGGGTATCTCATGCCGACGTGTGGCGCTTTAATTTGATCAGTGTGTGAAGATCCGTTTGAAAATACAGCTCCTACGTACTCCATGTTTAGATAACACGGGTGCTCTTTGGGGATTGCGTATAGGCGGAGGATTTACCTCACTAAAATTATTTATTGAGGATCGCATGCAATTTTTGCTGTAGATGGTGGAAGCCATCCCGGCTGGGGACGTAACTATTACCGTGGAACATTTGTTTTTGCCCAAATTAACGCAGACGGACGTTTGATCGAATTTATCCATTTTTCCAAATTTTTTAAAACTAATTCAACGCACTACGCGTGTATACCCGATGAACATGAACTGATCAAATATAGCCGCAAAACGTTAGTGTTTTCTGGTTAGACCTCGACACACGTTTGAAATCGCTGAGTGCACGGTTTACTCGAAATTTTCGAAAACTGTATAACTGGACCGGGTTTTAGTTTTAAGCAGCTTTAGAGACAAAATGTAAAATGGTATTTGCCAAGCTTCTTTGGTGGCATAAAACATAAGGGCGTTGTAATGCAGCAGTTTATTCACCCAGGCACATGCAAAGACTCGTACAGCCTGACGGAGCTGAAATTTATCATGTGTTCTTCCGGGTAGTTCGCTTACATTGCTGGTGATCCATCAAGTTTAGATTACACCATCATCGTTCCTATATAAAGCAATGTGTTTGGGAAAAAGATAACGATCTTTTTTCACTAATTTTTGGCAGTCCTTATATACCCAGGTACACTCAGCAATGCACACTCCTCCTAATTTCTGCACTAGTGTTTTGTTTTGTTTCGCAAAGCATTTTTTATCAATGTCCGGTTTGCACGGGCGTGCATTTAACCTCTGCATACTTTCCGTGGGTTATGGCCGAATTCCCATAAAGGTTGATGCACCAACATCCGCTTGAAAATCAGTTTGCTCAAGTTCAACATACGTGCTAAAATTTCGGGCAGCGGATCTGTGCTGGTGATTTGTGAAGCAATATGGCCGGCGATGATAAACAAGAGAAGCGTATTTCTGGGGAAGCATTTATGTAAATGCTTTCGCGGCACATTTTCAGTTGGTGGTTTGAATACGTTCGCCCTAAAACAGAACGTTTTCTATCGCCAACTAGTAGCATGTATTTTTTTCTAGAAAAAGCCCTTAATGAATGTACCCCACGTTGATGTTCACGAAATACAGGCATTATCGTGGGCCCACTTAACGATTACGTCCATATTGGTTCCACAGTAGCTACCCTTAAGGAAATCCTGTTTCAAAAGTTTCACGCTAGGCTTAGGAAATACATTTTCTCCGAGGTCGTTTGTTACACTGCTAACTTTTAAACTAATACACTGTTTTCAAGTGTAAAGCTTGGTACAATATCAGTAAGCTATATGGAAATTATCGTGAGGTGAAATTTGAGTAAAATGTGATGGTATACATCTGCAACAGTTGAGATCTGCTTATCCTCCGTCTTCAGATCCATAACTTAGACAATTTGTAACACAGAAACGCAGAGCTACAAAACGTCTTTTATTTTACCAGTACGGTAGTGGCCACTTGTGGTCGAGGATAACTGAAAAGGATTAAATAAACACTCGTGGATTGTCTTGGGTTTGGAGAGGTTAGCTTTTAAAGATACAGGACATATTTGCAGCTCTATAACTGTTCACCCTTATATATAATCCATAGGGGAACAAAGACCCAGACGAAGTTCTGTAAATTGAACTTTGACGATACGCAACACTTTTGCAATTGTGGGCATAGCTGTGTGGCCCAATAAACAATGCACTCAAAAGTACCCAGATGAGGTGAGCGACACTTGAACAGAGAGTGGATTGGGCTGTGCTAGCATAATCAGGACGACATGGTCAGACGTATGAGCATGGCTTCCGCATGGCTAATTTTGATAACCTTCTGATTATTTTTGCTTTCGGTGAAATATTACTGTCAGATTTTTCAAAAGTTGATTCAAAGTCGAAATGACAATTACCAGTGACAACGCGGCTAAGAATTGCCTACAAGATATTCAATAAGACGTAACTGCAAATGTATGAGCCCAAGCCGGAAGACGACCTGATACGATGTGCAGCAATTAAAATAATAATTAACTGTCATTAGTATCTCTCTTATTCAAAAATCAGTTCTCAAGGACAATCAAAAACAAATCCGTGTTTCATAGAGAAATATATGGCTACATGACTAAGCAGCCCATCCATAAACTGCTGAACATCAGGTTTTTACTGAAATTGTAATTTCGTTAGAAAGGGTCATATATTTTCCAGCGATCGTGTGTTAGTTATTGGTAAATTCCACTTTTACGTAGATATGGTTTACATAGTTCGTAATACAGTAGTTTTGTTTTACTTTCAAATGTATGTAGAGCGCACAAAAGTTGTGGTTATGTGCACCAGAATTGACGTCGGATCTTGGAAGCTTTTGGTAGCCGAGGCACGCATGGAACTTCCCAAATGTTGATGCGTTGTGTCGGAGGATGTATGCGGTGGTTGATAAGTTATATCGACAAGGGACCTGGGGAGTGTGGAGTGCGCAAAGATCCCAGTGTTGAACTTGTATTTGGTGTACTTTTTGTACTTGGAGAACCCAAACAGTAAACCTTTTCTATGTAGTCACCAAAGTCAAAGTTCTCTGAAACGCATGGGCCGCATGTTTTCTGAACTCTATTGAATTATCCATCCGAAACTTTTTCCAGCGTCTGTTGGAAAATAAATGTCGTCGAAACTGCTGGTCAGTAAATTATATTAGGTTACCTCGTAACTTAAAAGGGAATACCCGGAAGTGGTTTTTGGAAAAGTGTGTCGTGTGCAAAAATGACACTTATTTCTATCGGAAAATCAGTTGTGAGCCTCGTTTGACTGGTTGAAAGACACGATGTATGATTATCGTCTTTCGTCCCATATACTACTTGTCCGCAAACACTATGGAGGCCCGTCTTCTGGTGAAAGCAAGGTTGGCACATCAAACATGAAATAACGAAGTCGCAATGAAAGCTAGTGGTTTATCGAAACGACCAAACTTTATAGGAGTGTGCTTGACTCGGAGGAACCTGCAGGTGCCTGAATGCATCTAGGGAAATTAAAGTAAATATTCCTCATTTGTCAGCTGCGCCCGCTGTCCACATCAGCGTTACTGACGGTAGAAGTAGATTGTTTAACAAGTATTTGCATATTTACTGCCATTACTGCCTTGGAGATCATTTGATATGTGAATGATTTAAATACTTGGTACTAACGCAGCCCGAGATACTCAACTTATGTAGGTTGTAAACCACTAAATTGGTTGGAACAACAACTTCATGGCGCAATTGGATAGGTTGCACGGCAAAAACGTAGTTATTCTCTCAAGTATAAAGGTCAGGAACGGCGAAAAATTGGTAATTGCTTACAAGAGGTCATCGAACATGGTCATCTTACATAGCGGGGCACACGCCCAAGCATTCTGAAGAAATAAATTATACCGTTCTATTTTTGTGATTTCGTGGGTGGCCACTTCGGAGACATGCAAACCCAAAAATCACCTTAGGAGTACGGCTTGACTGAATATCCGTATAGTCTGCCCATCAATTGCCATTTCAATTGACAGCAAACACAGTCTAATTGAAGCCGCAGGTCGAAATAATCCATCGTCAAACTTTTGATCAGACAACGACGAAGTTGTCCACCACTGCGATGTATCCACACGATCCAAAGTTGGGTAAAGTTGAATCCGCAGGAAAAGATTGCCACATGGCAAATCAACAAATGGTCTAATCACTCCACCCTCTTTGAATTCACCCAGTGGACTCAATGTAGGAGTGTGAATGTCAGCGTAATCCATGTAAATATCCGCGATGTTGCTGATCTCATATGCTCACAACACTGGAGAATTTCGTGGGAGATATAAAGGATCAAAGTCCGTGACACTTTACCGCCGGACTGATTAGACCCAGCCATTTTACACCCTTCTTTCGATTGTCAAGCCCGGGGCAGTGAAGCGAAATTAATGGTGACACGGGTGTGATTTACCCCTTCGCTAGTTGACTGCTAGCTGTTGATCTGTATAAGAAAAATGCATAATTTACCGCCTCCACAGGTTCGCTTGCACGCAGGAGGTTCCATTTCGCTGTACTCCAATAAGACAGAAGCACTTTACTTATTACAGACAAATTGCACATTGAGAGGTAAGTAGAATCATTCGTCCTTAACCCTCTGCACCCCTGAACTGTTTTATCCCAGAGGTGCAATATCCCGGTCCTCATCAGTGTCTGCGATGATGCATTTTAGGAGAACTGCGATCTCAGAAGTGGTGGGGGCAGCTGAAGCTTTATCGAGCTTGACAGCCAATACGAAGTTCAGCGGCAACAACAACAGCAAAGCCGTAGATTTTAAACTCGCTCCGTGCCACGGGGTGAGCAACAGAGATCCACCAAAATATGGAAGATTTTCTGAGGAACAAATCTGACCGCGAGACTGCCATAGTTTCTGACGGTCAAATAGGTGGTACGATCATCGCCACACTTCGGGGCTTGTGTAGAAGTTACATCACGTGCTTGACTGTGAAGAAGTAATTAATGCAAACCCTTAAGGTCAAAAGATGGATCGATTATCACAAACCTTACACGCCCAAAGATAAAACCATCATAATGCAATGCCGGAGGGCAACTCGGAAGTAATGGTTGCTACGTGGTAATCCACTGATCTTTGGACGGTAGTCTGACACCATTTATTTATATGGATCCAAATGTCAAGGGGCTTAAATCTGCAGATATCATTTCGTCACTCCACATGTCTTGAAGTAAGTTAGTCGGCGTCGCCACGGGGGACCTTTTAGCTTACATGGAGACTGCAGTGTACAAACGATCTGCACAAGGTAATTTGTTGCTTTGAAGCAATGTGACTAGACGCTGGATTTCCGTTCCCCATTTCGGAATGCGACCAATTTAGTCGTTCTACGAGTTGAGTTTGAAAGAGCCAGCCTGTGTGTTCTTAAAGTGTTTAACACAACATTCAGAGAATGGTACCTGTGAATGAATTTGAGTCCATTTTTCTGATGTGTTTGCGGTTTAAATGAGTTCCTTTAGTTTCTTAGAGTATCCTGCATTATGATAAGTAAATTGACGTGCATGTTCGCACAAGTTCGTGATCAGAGTCCTGTGTTGTACACCAAATTGAACGACGACTCTTTATCCCACCACAACATTGCTATGCCTCCAAGTGAAACCAAACGGGCTAATTGTGTCGGCGGTCCGGACTGGCTTGAATTAATTAATGACCACAAAATAAGTACAGAGCTCTCTTTTCATCATTTACGAGCCGAAAGGTAATAGCATTGGGCTTCATCGAGATAATGACGTCAGTCATATCATTTGTCATGATCCACTTGACGGTCGCACTGGCTGACCTGAGCAGCTAATCAAAGTTATGTTCTACGAGAGCTTCTGACGACACAATAAATAACGTTAACAGCAGTGACATGCAATAATCTTCTTTAAGCTAGTCTCCCTGACAGTGCAGAGAAGCAGATTACCGGAATCCCGTCCCACAATTCGCATTTAGCCCTTGATCTTAGCATAACCCTCGAGCTGCAGGTGATAAGGTCTGTTTTTTCAAGATAACCGGACACGCAAAAAGCAGGATGCGCGGAATCTGCGCTGTTCCGAAGCAGTCTGTGCGTATGATAGAACCGCCGTCCTTTTTGCGTGTTTCGGGGACACAAATATATGAAAAGAAAAAGACGAACTTTTTTCGGAAATTGATGCAAACTGCGTGCCTTGATCTTGCCTCAACCGAGGGCGTGTCCAGTATGTTGTATCTCCTTCAATCCAAATTCAGCCAGGCAAATAAGATGCATTTTGAGCACGCCTGGACATTTTTTAACCTTCTAGGCTATGGATAAAGCAGAGTTGTTAGTTCCGTAAATATGAACACGCTCCTCCGCTCAAGGAAATGACCTAATTGATTTACTTTTATGTACCATCCAGTACATCAGGTAAACAATTTCCCGCGGCCGTGACTTTGAAGCACAACTTTGAGATCACAGCAGAACAACGCTGTCAAGGCCCGGTAATTCGCTCTTGGGAATTTTGCAAAAACAACAGAACTTTGGCATTACTTGTAATAATTATATTATTGGTATTTTTGAAAAACAACAAAAAGTCGTCTGTCCCGTTTACACTTTCCATTGGCTGAAGGTGAAGTTAAGATGAATCCAAGAATTACAGGCGATTAAATTGGAATGACCGTTTGGTTGATGATTGGTAAAACAGGCTTTCAGTAAGATCGGATGCAAGCTGGGCATCTCGTATTAAAATATTACCAACGCGCTCAGAATGTTATATGTGTCAGTGCTCTTAGTGTCATTATGACGATACAGTGCATTATCAGAAACGGCTTTCGAGTGGCAAGCAGAACGGTGCACTGTCGACTAGTGAGTATTCTAGGATAAGCGTATTGACTAAGGTTATTGGATCCAATTTACCTCCACTGATTTCAAAAGGATTCATTTGTTTGCTTACATTTGTGTGTCCTTCTCGTGTGCCATATGTCGCCCGTTTAATGCGTGAATGGCCAATGCCTAACGCGTTACATTGGTCCCAGTGAAAATGGTATGCATTCTTATGCTCAATCCTTATATGCGCCCAAAAAGCTCATTTTCCAGTGAAGTGAACACCACATTCCTCGCAAACTGCGAATTCTGTTTTCTTATGAAATAAACCTTTCAAACGACGAAAGCATTTTTGTCACTATTCAAAGTGACGGACCCTCTGCTACGTTTGTTTTGATTGAGCAGTTGACCATTTTGAGCATTTCTGTTTTTTACGGATGATGATTAGTGTAGCGTCGGTATAATTCAGATGGATGCTCGCACGCACGTGGGCAAAGATTACGCTGATAAAGATGCACAACTATGTGTATTCTGCGATGGATCGCAATGAGAGCTGGGTTTGGAGCATTGATACGTTTTGTAGTTTAAGTTGCTTTTGTTAATGTGTTTCGGGTAACCCCTTTCGCACTTAAAATCTCAGTGAGTGCCCACGTCCAAAGCAGTGGAGAATACTTTTATTCACATGTATATTGCGCCGCAAGATCTTCCAGGGTTCTCGGATATGGTTTTAGTTAGTATACTTTGCGTACCTGATAGGGGAGGTTTTTAGCTTTATTAACAGGTAACCCTGAGTTTTTAACATACATTTTTTTTGGGGGGGGGTTGTTTTTTTAATAATGTGCCAAAGACGTTGGTCCAGATTTTATGGTGAAGCTTATATGTTCGTAAGAGGATACCAAGTCAGCCAATTAGATGCGACAGACTTATGTTTTCGGTTGAAAAATTATCTGCGGAATGGATGTGCTCAAAGTTAAACAGAGGGTTGACGATCATCCGTGAATTCAGGTGGTGGCACCTAGTTAAATATTATTTCGATAAGGCTGGCACACGGTCTCCGAAAGTGTCAGCCGTGTGATCCAAACCTCTCAGTGTATAAAGTGCAAACCGATTTAAGTAAGTTAATACTTCGATTTTTTGGGAATATTTTGGTTTGTTGCATCTACTGACCACCTGGTATGTCAGTTGGATGAACGCCTTTAGTTAGATTGGGTGAGCCAGGCAATCATTCGTTGCCTGTTTCTTGACACAGTGAATTGGAAAATGATCATTTGATCTTGTTCTCAGTGTTACTTAAATCTGGCTGGCAAAATTTTTTTCCGAGGAATCATTCATAAAAATCTGCCGTGTATAAATTAGAATGCAATTTTGGATGATAATATGAGAGTTTTTTACTGACAATGAGCTGATGAATCACAAAATGTGTGGGTAATAAGCGAATGAACAACATAATTCTAGATAGCTCTGAAGTCTGGATGTTTTTCCTTGTGTGCCCAATTGTACCGCTTATAAATAAACGTTTTTCCAATCTGGATGCATTTCGTAATTATTTATCAACCTTCGAAGGCCATTCGCTCTCGCATTATAATGTCTCCATAATCGTGGTTAGACTACGGTTGTGTGAAGGTGTATATTCCTGTCAGTACACATTACATACCTTCATTTATATCTTCGTATATAGTGAATGCTTGCTCAAGTTGAAACAAAGTCTGTTCCATGAAGTCGGTTGCAGCTGATTCTGAAATATACGACCTGTTTGGGCAAACATTAAATTTATCTTAACACTTACGTTGCCCCAACTTCTAGCAGTTCGCCACATTTTTGAAAAATGCAAGGCCCCAAGCCAAAACATGAAAATCACATCAACGGTAAAAACAGATTATTCAGGGTGCGTCTGGTAAGCTTGCATTTACCGTGGCGCAATAACTGAACTAAAATATTTCCATTTACGCGAAACACTGACTGAGGAATTTAGATGTAGCAGTTATCACGCAACAGATTTGTTACCAAAATGCATGGGTCATTGAGCGTTTATCATTTCACATACAATATTAGATGAGCAATACTAAATAACTTTTGTAGGCCGTTACCTCATTCATGTAATTCGGCGAAGCAACTTTTCTGCAGCCCCATTAGAAAGAACACACTCGAAAAAGAAGAATACACCTTGAAGAAAACACCATTTAGTGAACTCCAAAGCTCGGTTGGTGAAAGGTGCGCACCTGAATCCTAGTCATGCTAATACGCTTGTTTATTTTTCGGCTAGTGGCAATTCTGAAATTGGATACAAGCTAAAATCTTCGTGCGTTCTTCGCGTTCAAGGCAGCGCTGTTGTTCATTGTTTGAAGATATTGATAGAATTGTGTTCGTTGTCAATTAACTACAAGTGTTGTTATTGCAAGGAATTTGGTTCAAACGAAGTGCTTTATATGCAAGATGACAGCAGAATTCCCACCAGTTTGTATGCATTTGAATCATTCTCCGTTGATCGGGATAACTCTAAGCAACGAGCTTTTGTGAGCCAGTTCCGCTCTAAGCAGTGGCGTGGAATGCTTACGGCGTTAGCTGTTTCCTCTTGCGCTTACAAATAAGAGACTACTTAACCTAACTGAATTTAGTCAGGACAAATAAGACACTGGGAACATTTGGCAGGATCGAACGAACATGTCTGCACTTTTCTAATGTTCGTCAAAATATTTTTGTCCACATCCTCTATTCTCAACAACTAAGACCTTTGCTTGTTAACATTCCAAACTTCTACTACACAACTAGTGCGGAGAACGAATAGGATTGCCGCTCGGCTGCATTGTTTATATAACAATGCATGTCAAATATCTCGGTGAAGCTAAAAAACAAATTCATGTAGATATGTGAGGAGCATTTGTTAGGCTAAATAGTCAGGTGCCCATATTTTTCAGCGTAGATATTTTCCCAACCTCAAGGCGCCAGACAAATTATATCTCGCCAATAACTCAGATGGCAAATGTTCGGCAGGTTTGTATTTTTTGGAAAATTGGTTTGAGCTTACAGAATGCAGACCCCATATATAAGTATTGAAACCTGCATAACCTGGTTGTTTTAATGAAACGTAAAAAAACATAAAATATAAAACACAAAAACAACTGAACGGTACCGACTATTTTAGCGTGCTCAGCCATGCCCAGTTTATTTAGGTTATTTACGTTATTTATCCGCTCCAAAGCGCAATAATCAACGCACGATTATTATCACTGATAAAATAGGCAGCCACCAATTATCCGTGCGTTTTAATTACACTAGCCTTGATAAAGCTAGCTGCACAGTTGTTTGGGAAACACCGTCAATCAAGCCACTTTTAGCACTCTCCTTGAAATTTAACCGTCCAATCCGCAAAAATTACGGATCAACCCCGGTTTGTAGACGCAATCTGCGATATGGAGTGTGTTGGTCACTTCCTGTTTAGACCTTTATTGTCTCTGAACGACACCGTGATAATTTTCTTTCCTGCCAGCTGTCACACGGCGAAGCATTCGAAACACGGTGACAACTCATAAAAATAGATTTCGTCTGGGTGAAATAATCCAAACATTAACACGGCACCTCGCCCCAAGAACAAGAATTTCGCTCAAATGCGTTAGAGCTTTTTTGAGATTCCTCAGCAATTATATTTGGACCTCATGATAGTTTATGATGACTTTTGCTTTTATGTCTATCCCGGTATCAATAAACATGACGGGTCGTAACCCGCAAGCACGCATTTTATTGCCCCATTTAGAAGCCTCCAAAGAATGTGTGCATCACTCCTAAAAACACATCAGCACCAACACACAATATTCCAAAAATTATCACGGACGTATCGCTAAAAGATTTGGTGAGGTAAATGTACGTCTACTATTGCAAGCGACTGACAAGCTCGGAGGGCGCCCTTGTTCACTAACACTAAGGTGGAAATTTTATTCAGAAGCTTCCTATCTTGTGCTGACTGGGCTGATTCAAGGCCAGTCGTCAAAAAGCATTTCGCTGTAGAAGATCTGGTAGCTCGTCAGATTGCCCTCGCCCAGCAAAAGCCATCAAACAAAAGCTCGATAAATGTACCAGCCCAATTTCTGTCTCATAGTTAATCGATGATTTTAGCCGACAAAGAATACTATTTTCAAGAACGTTATATTTTGGATAATCTTGAACATCCCGGGTGTTATGACCCAGGCAGCTTCCTCAGGCAGTAACGAAATGACCGGTTCATAGCCTCAACTGCCTGGCAAAAAATAAGGTGCACTCATTAGCCTTGTTAAACGAAGTAAAATAACAATAAATAAACGTACCTCAAATAAACTTAGTCTAATGAACTGAACTGAACTGTAAATTGGAATGCATTCATTAGACTTGTTAAACGAAATGGAAACAACAATAAACAAACGTACATCAAATAAACTTAAGTTAAATGAACAGAACTGATCTGAACTGAACTGGACTGAACCGGACTGAACTGAAGTGAGCTGAACCGATGTAAACTGAACTGATGTTAGGTTGGCGCCTTGGGCTGCGGGATGGTATGGAACACTCCACATTTCGAAAAATAATGAATCCACGTTCACCGGATACACGTGAACCTCACTGTCAGATGCATGTTCATTATCGTAGTGCATGAGATCGCAGATATAACTACGTCGATATGACTCATATTTTTTGTAATCCGTTATCAGATGAGTAACGGAAAAAACATTGGTTTGATGAGACAACTCTGCGGAAGCGCATAACACACTTTTGAGCGTAAAGGGCAGATTTTAAAAATCCTCTTAATTACACCAGCTTTATGTAGCCTTCTGCTTGCGGCTGACCAGTAGACAATGCATAATAGAAAAAACGCCGAAATACTAAAAAAACTGAATTAGTGGATTTATGCTGGTTTCCGTGGAACTATTCGGTAAAAGAGGACTCCTAACAGGCGAGAGGGCCAGAACCGTGCAAGCCAAATAGCACAGCCTTAATCTGACAATGACAGAACGGTTGACGCCTGGCTGATCATGCAGTTGGCTAGGCTGTGATCGATCTCGTTTCAGTGGTGAACGATGGTTGGTTGCATTGGAGATGCAGCTCGCAAAAGTCATCGTGAAAAGGCAGCAGTGGCGTATTATAGCAAGTTGTGTGATTATCAAAACTTGACACTCCGTCGAATAAACTGTGGTGTATAGTGATGTGACCTGGCGCCGAAAGAACCTTGCCCTCTGCAGTTCGATGGCACAATACTAGGCGATACATTTCCATTTACAGTGCTTGATTGCTTGCGCACACCGAACAAGTTATCCTCGCATATCTACTTAAAATAGTTCTGTCACTTCAACGGGTTATCTCACGAGCAATGTCATATTAACAGTACGGCCGACCGGTCATGGTATTCGCTTTCCGCATGCCTCATCAATAGTATCCGCCGGTACACAAATGGCGCGACCATTGCCGTTTAGCGGCATTTGTGTGTAATGTATGACGGTTAGTTGAAACCGAGTACTCTAAATGCAAAGCAACTGTAGATTATCGTATGTATTTAAACCACATGCCTTTGCATGGGATACTTCATGGCCTGGTAGTATTATTTTTCGTGAATACGACAATCAAGTACTTTGTGGAAATGAGAAACAGATTTCTGGTCATTATGCTGTGCTGAATGGCATTAGTTTTGTAACATATGTTGTGTGCCTGTGCTATCTCATGTGAAGAGAAGCGAAGTAATCCCTAAGACGTTGTGTTGAGCATTAGGCAGCCCAGCATACTACACAATAATTATATGGCTGATCATCTTGCTAATTCACTCTGAGTTATATGGCATCTGTTGATAATATAATGTCTTGGAGAGGGAAGGTCGTAGAAGTAGACAAGACACATAACTGCTGCCTGCATTCCTGCAATTTTAGAAATAGAACATTCGACAAAACCAACCCAGCTCTGTGTTCAGTGGAACCTAATTCAGTGCTGATTATCCACCAGTGCCGTTTCAGCGACTATCTGACATCCACTGGGTGATCGCCTTAGCGCAGTGTGTTTACCCCTATTGGAAAAACACGCATTTTAATAGGTTTTGACTAAAACGTTGGCTAAATCAATGTTTAGGCGATTGCTTACATGTCGATGATTTATCTGTTGGATTTTGTTTGCATGTCGAGCTGTGTAACTGGCTTACAGACAGTTTAAGGCTATTCAAAGAGAAATTATCGGTGCGCGGTTGGATTGTCCACTTGGCTAGTACACCATAATGTATTTGACAATTAGGAGAAGGGTCAAATGGAAGTCATGAATTTTGGTGAGGATGCGTCTAGCGGCGGAACATTACGCCAGTCCCACGACTTTGATTCACAGAAACCGGTCGTCTAAAAAAACCAATGTTAGGTAGCACTGAAACGTACCTGCTAATAGTCAAGCATACTGCGTCGTCTCTTTGGTGTCCGCCACTGTGTCAGGTAGGTCGCTATACACAACCGATATAAATGTAATCGGCTTACATGATTCAAAATTGCGTGGAATTTCCGCTTGTGCTGACATATATTTTACCCCTTTTCAAAAGGTGACCTGGTAAGTACATTTTCAGCATGTGCTGCGCAATTGTGATATGTCTTCCTAAGATAGTTTTGTCACACCTAGCCGTTGGACAGCCATTCAGGTAAAGAGTGCATGCAGGATGCGGCGTAAGTTTGTTTGAGCACTTTAATGCACAGACTTGAATATACTGGGCCCAATTTAAGAACCCAAACCTTATCAAGATGTACTATAAATCTATGTCAAACCTTACGACCACCATGGCCGTCTTACCTGACAGGTAACTTGGACTGTCAGGAAATTAAAACGGGACTAAATAAGTTTTTCAATCCTTCAACATCAAGAAAATGAAAGTTTTGCGATAATTTGCTCGCTGGTTGGATAAGGATCCTGCCCTAAGAAAATGGTGAAGGGATGAAAAAATAATGATTATCAAAAACGTATCAATAAAGCTGAATTTTGACACTCCGCATGCTATGGTTTTACAAACATCGCGAGGCAAACGACATACGTGAATATATCCACAGGTCAGCTCATTTTAAAAAGGTGTGACCTTATGATCCGCCTCTTCGATTAGCCCGGTCTACATGATTTTCAAAAGCGAGTGCTATCCCACCATAAGCAAAGGCAATCACTTTTGGATTCATGATTAGTACAACTGATTACAGTAGTTTTGTGAAAATTTGAGCTTGCATATGAAGAAGCGGAAGTTACAGTTTTCGACGTCTCGTTTGAGGTCCCGTAATACGCAGCGGTAAGCCAAAGGAGTAGGGTATATCCTTACTTGAACCAACTTTAGGTCATTGGGATTGAAATGGGCATGCCACTACACAGTGCATGCCTTACAGTGTTATTGTTTAGATGTTATATAAACGTCGGACTTATTTCCGAAATAGCTGAAGTCCTCTGTATAATTGGTGTCCTCCAACGACGTGGCAGCCACGAACTCAGCTCGATCACATTTCCATCAGTTACCGAAGGCACTGATCAACAACTGAATCCTACACATTTTGGAACACATTTGTGGATTGGGCATTCGTCCTTATTTCCTTCTCTCTACGTCATTCAGGGCCCAGTAGGGTGCTTACAATCGCCCGGCAAGTGAAAGATTGAAAGATCCGGAGTCGTCGAACGTACTAGATTCGTACTTTCCAGTCTCTTTTAAACGCTTTACAATCAGATTCACCCTGGGACGAGAGCACGACGTGTTTGCAGTGCTGGGAGGTTTTGCTGTGGAAAAACGCCAACCGGCATATTCACACCGATCACTGACATATCCTAGACCTCGGTGAAATATCCGAGCCAGCCCGTAACATAACCTGACGCGACAAATTATGCGGCGTAGGGTGAAAGTGAGCGTGCAAGCTGGCCGTTTTATGTGGTATACTCGGAAAGCCAATGTAATGAAAGAGGCCTAAACAGCCGGTGATTCGGATAGATTGTATCAGTTGACACGGGCAACCGGCCTTCCGAAATCATTTGTGAGAGAAAAACAGAAGTCAGAACGGAGCTACCATCCTGAATATGAACAAATATCTTCCAATGTTGGGCCAAATACTTACAACAACAGGTGCTGTAGCAAACTGTGGCCACACATGTGAAGCCGATTGTTGATGTGTAACACTGAAAGGTGAACCTGGAAGCAACATTACTACTTGGGAGACTTCATAAGTAAACACAATAAAGTTGTTGTATTTTCAGATGTGAGGCGCTTCGAATAAAAAAAAAAAGTGTGAGAGAATGGGGTCAAAAAATATATTTCAACACATGGCATTAAATGGAAAAGGTGTAATAAATGCCATGCCTCAGAGCAAAAATGAAGGGGTGACATCGTCAGTGCGGGGTTAAGTGGGTGAATTCCTCCTCTTCTGCTTGTGCTTATAGGGCTTCTAAACAGGATCTGGGAGCTCTGAAGGCGGTCTTCGCATAGATTGGTTGGTCCCCTGTGAATCCGGGTTGGTAACGACTGCGACAAACACTATGTTGGCCAAACTGGAAGAAAACTCGCTACCAGAATACACGAGCACAAGCTTGCCAGCAGAAGACATGACCCAATGTCACTTGTCTCAATCCACGAGGACAGAGAAGGACACAAGTTCAATTGGGACAATGTTCAAATACTTGCTCACGCAAGAACAAAACGGGAACGACAGTTTGCCGAGGCGTGGTACTCCACAAAACAGCCGATCAATAAAGACATCGACATTGACCCAGTCTATCAGCCGTTACGAGGAAAAGAACTACACAGTCATGGGACTCTGAGCCACATAGGACAGAACTGTCGAATTGAATGCGCCCAACGAACCGACCAAACACAATAGATGAAGACCAACCCGGATTCACAGGGGACCAACCAATCTATTCGAAGACCACCTTCAGAGCTCCCAGATGCTGTTTAAAAGCCATATAAACACAGGCAGAAGAGGAGGAATTCACCCACTTAACCCCGCACTGACGATGTCACCTCGATTGGTGATGAAACGTTTGCAATCCAACTGCCAAGCTTGGCGAACAGACCAAAAACCAAGCAGCGCACCCAAGCTACCTATATTCTAAAACATTACCAGTCATCCGGTACTTGCTTAGCGCCTCGCGTCAACATAGTACAACTTCGTGCTCTTATGCATGACATTGAATACACCGAGGCCTTTCAATGCCATGTGTTGAGGTATATTTTGGTCCCCATTGTTTCCGTTCTATTTGATTCTCGCACACTTATTAATTGGTTATTCGTAGCGCCTCACATCTGGCTCTTCTCTATTTGATTAGGATTCCTGGACGCCTGATCTTGTGTGTACCTATTTCTCGACAGTCTTGAACTTCTAGATACTTGCCCGTTGGCTTGCACGGAACGATAACTCTACCGTCCTCATGATAACGTATAACCATCCCATAAATAACAGTTTTGGTGCCCTCGCGGAATCTAGGGGCTGCTTCCTCAAGCGTCCAATCCTGGCACATGTGCTAAGATTTGTACACCGCCTGTGCTGTGTTCTCCAGTATCCAGTTAGGGCATCTACTTTTCGTGCACCTGACAAGTTAAGACCCGATCATTTTTTCTAGTCTGTAGTATAGTTTCGTATTTCCTCCAGCTCATCGTTCTTGACGAAACACTGCCTCTGACATCCACTTTTACAATCCTACCTGAACCGCTCGATCGCACTGGCGGCCAAGCCTGAAGCTTAGTTGCTCCGGTTCAAATGCGAACTGCAAGATTTGTCTCTCCTTGCTTCCCTAAAAAATATCCCTTAACGTAAATAGAATCAGCCGATAATGCCACCACCTCCATCTTGTTCTAAGCCATCGTAATTCTCCGAATCCCCATCATTCATTCTCTCATTGTGTCGAAAACCTGCCCACCGGCCAAATGGCCCAGTTCTCAGTTCAACCACTCTTCCAAGCAGGCCGATGGTGCGTTCCGAGTAATTTCAGTTTGGTAGTACTAACCGATATCACCAGTATTGTTACTCTCGTCAACCCTGTTCTTTCTTGCTTACAGAAAATCTCCCGGCTTCACACAGATCCGGCTACTCACAGTGCTTGCGTGGATGAGATAGGAAGCAAATTAGCCTTCTTCTGATGCATACAGCAAGTTGTCTACCTTCTGACACCCTACTCAGCTTGTGATCTGTGAACGTTTGAAAAGATTCAATTCTTAATGAGGCGCTCGGCTGCATATCCAACACAAAACTAACGTGACCCAATCTTAGTCCGAAGCAAGTACCGCTCCCTGGACACCCGCATATTACTTGCCTCAGATAATGTTTTGACAAATACCTGCACCACATCTGCCTCCGCCTCTTCCGGAGCCACGCGCAGCTGCGCCTCTACGACCTTTAATTGTATCTGCTCTTGTCATTCCGAAGCTTTCACCACTACAACCACCACAGCGGATTCCTGGTTACTCCCAACCGAGCTTGTTCCTCTCCCCAGAAAAATTGATTACACCACTTGTGTCCTCGTTTCACCCCGTCCCCTACCTTTATCTTGCACATCTTACTGTAGGACTCCTATATCATCTCCAACACATCCCAGTTTAGCTACTCCTACCCTACTCCGCCTACACCATTTGGCGCTTAAGGCACTACAAGACAGATGCTCCTATCCCCTTTGTGCACTTGCCATGCCCTACCATCTCTTCATAGGGCGCCAGCCCATCCATCTTGCGTGAACTAAATGGTGCTAGTTATGTTCGTTTGTCACGTATGGTACCATCCTCTGATGTCGCTGATACACCTATCATAAACGATTACTCGACGCGGCCTGTAACTCGTTGATAACGGACTCCTGCTGTCTGCTCCACTGACTGTCTCCGGACAGCATGGTAAACCCCAGGATCTTCTTCTCAAACATTCTTACATGGTTCTACTTCGTACACCCATTCCTGAACTCCGGATTTACCTGAGCTAATTCCCCTGGGCTTATGAACGTTTTACTAACCACCATACCTAGCTCTTATTTTGTCAGTAATAATTCCGTCCTTATAATCAACCCCCGTTCACTTTACCTAAATTGCATTACATCCAAACTAATTCCTTTACAGTTTTTTCAACCTTCGTATGTATCATTGAAACTAGACTTTCTCCTAGCACACATGATGTCCTTATCTCACTTCCGGAATACACTGTCTCCCATTCGGTCGTTCCCGCCGCCATAGATTTGGCTGCCTCATATAACCTAGAACCGAGATGGGCGTTTGCTCCACCAACAATCTACGACTGGCAGACACACCAGAGTCCGTTTGGCTTTCTGTTGTTGTTCAACCACCTTCATCATCTGGTGTTTACAATGCCCCCTTTACACTTCACTAGCTTGATTAGCCCAATGCTTGCGTTTCTTCCGTAACTTGAAGCTCTATCTCGAGAAAATAGATTACATGTTGGTGATCGAAAAGTTCCTAAGATCTTATGGTCACAAAACAAAACCTCCGTGCGCATTTCCTTCTGCTTAGTTTAATTTCGACGGTTAGGACTTAAGACACCAGAAGTTACGACATCCAGCAAGCGCATTCTACACCTCTGACAATGACCTGGCCAACGGTTATCTGCGTCCCGCTGCTGGAGTTGGCCTGATGTTCCCGTTGTATTGTCAATTGCAGCTTGATGAGTAACCAACCTATCCCCTACTCCCACCTTAAGCTGATTCAGCCTTTTCCCTGGCATCCGGTAAGGCCGGGCGGTCAGATAACAAATGTCATGTAGATTGCTTTATTTATATTTCGTCCGTTTACAATACCGGGCTGTGTATTACTCCTATCTAACTTGATATTCTTGAGGCGTTTGGCAAGTTCCTCATGGCGCGCTACCCATTAAAATAGGGTTCACAGGGTTTCGTGGAACGTTTCTGCGTTGATTCATTTCTAACCTCACAGAAAGAACCAGGGTAAATGAAAGCGAAAATTCTCCCCACCATCAGTTCCCAGCACCAGCGGAGTTATCCAGGTTAGTATGCTTGGCCCCTTACTGTTCCCGCTATATATCTATAATGTCAGTGATTCAATCATTCATGTATCATTTTTCTATTTGTGGACGACACTCAGAAACAGTGATTCTGTTTCTACTCTAGATGACATTCCGTCGGATCTATTCCTCGGACCCAGTAAATCGGGTTTAATCTTCGCCACTCCAAAATGCCCAGCTCCGTCGCATCGATACCGGATTCCACATGAGATTTTGATTCTTAATAGACTCTCTATTTGTACTCTTCCCGAATTGGGAGACCTAGGTCTTAGGTAGGCCTTTGCGTCTAGTTTTCCTTAAAAAGCGTAATACAAAAGGTCTAAGCCCTGCTTATTTCACCGATCATTCTAAAAAAAGAAGCTCTCAGCTCCATGGCACAATAGCGAGCGCGGAAAATTAAGACTAAACTGGTTACAATTTCACCGTTGGATTAAGGAGTCAGTCAGAATCCTTAAGTTGGCATTTTTTAGCCAGTTTTAAAGGGCCATTAGCCTACCGGTGACTCTCCACTAGTTCATAATAAATGCAAAATCTACCAATGAATTCCGCATGTGACAGAGATTACTGCCGACAACATTGGCCACATGGCCAAAAGCCTCAAATCACAGTAGGGTTTTACTATGCCAAGTCCATTTGCTTTTGGGAGGCAATAAAATCCTTTTAGGCGCCTCAAACAACGACATGATGAAATGGTGCGCAGACCAAATTATCATCATTTGTGTTTGATGCCCAATGACTGCTTGCATTTTGTTTCACTTACTACATTCAGGCAGAATGCTGTGTAAGTATTGAGCGCAATATTACTTCTACCGATGACAATTTACAGCTAGACACTCACCTATGCCAGCGTTGCATGGGACGATTACAGACCCCGGTGAAAAGAGTGTGATCAATGCTAAATCTTCGCGGATTTCACTAAACTCCTGAAAGAACACTTCATTTTAAGGTTCGCAGTTATGATGTTTCATCGGCTTCTGGGTCATGAACAAGTAACGGTTGTTGTACTGAATACGGTGCTTACTTGTTTATATAAAAGTCACGAGGTTTGTACTGTTGGGGATTTGGGCAGATAAAGAGACCATGGTTTTTAATAATGAAATTTAAACCACGTGACATCTTCTTATGCAAGGCCTGCTAAACCCCGGTAGCGTAGTTCGCAAATACAATACAAATATGTTTTCTATGCATCACGCACAAAATGTTTGCTATGGGAACCGAAAAATTTGGTGGTCACCTCCGACCTATACAGATGGTATTCGACAGCACTTAGTATCTCGGGTTTTCAGAGCATCTGGTTGCTCTAATCAGTTAGGCAAACCCCAGCAGGCAATCTAGTTTCAAGAGAGTAAATTCACCGTAGTGAACCCTTTGAGCATTTAACTGCACACGTTTCTTCCGCAGGTGGACAGCATCAAACCCACTATCCTTCTACCCCCTTTCTCCGGATTACTTCTTATACTCGACCCCGCTGTTTTCCGCGTCTTCCTCACGCATGTGCTATTCACCCGCAATCGCTCGTAATCTTCTGAAAACTGACATTTCAAACAAAATTAGACGAACTTTTTGCACTACTTACGTTACCACATGCTCTCGGATATCTAGATTACTTTGGACTTGAAACAATTCGTGAAATTAGTTAGTCGCACGTCCCGATACCTTTGGGGTCTGCATCACTTTCGTGCGGGGGCTTGAAACATCTTATTGACAAGTCTCAAGAATTCGTAATTCTTGTCTTGCGATGTCACACATCACTCCACTGGGCCCTACCACATCCGCGAAGTATGATGCAGCATAGGTATCACGAAACTGAAGAATCTGATTGATTATATTTGAAATCGAGTTCAGTCTTTAACAAGGGCTCCGTGCGATGTGATGGATTCTGTGCATTCAATATTGCAAACTGTCCCGACCGCTTAAAATGTATTACATATAAGTGCGTTTTGGCAAACATTATGCTATTAAGCATTAACACATAACGCACAGAAAAGGTGAGAAATCAACTGTGATATATTTCAGCAGAACAATTATCTGCAAAACATTTTTGCATTAAGCGAATTACTGATGGTCTAGTGATGCATCCTCCTTCTCGTGCTTGTTCACCCCGTGGACTAGCCTCATGTGCCTTCTGAGGCTGGCTAAGTACGTGAACCCTCTCATGCACTGGCTGCACATAAATGGGTTCTCACTTGTGTGCTTTGCCTTGATGTGCTTCCTCAGGCTGGATTTTTCGGAGAAGGTGCAACCACATTCCTCACAAATAGCGCTTGCTGTATCCGTATGGACGTGTTTCATATGTTCTCGGAGACGCTTCAAATTTTTAAAGCACTTTTCGCAGTCAACACACTTGTATCCCGTTTGCTGCAACTCTTTGGATTGTTCTTTTGATAATCTAGTCCGCGAGGTTGTCTCTCCCGGATGATTCTGTTTAATGTGCCGGTATAATGCGAACTGATGCACGTAAGCGCAAGGGCAAAGATTACACTGGTAATCACGGACGGTTGAGTGCGATCTGTGATGTTTTGCCAAGAAAGATGGGTTTGGAAATGACTTCGAACAGTCTGCACATTGATAAGCTTTACAGTTCCTGTCTTGTTCTGTTTTTCTTGCCGATTCATTTTGGGTTGCTTTGTTCCCTCCTAAAATCTCTGCACTGGTTTGAGTGTGTGGCACGGTAGAGCAGAAGGACTCAGAGGGAATATTGGACTGCACGTTGTTCCCGGTCACCTCGTTTGTCGTGTGTGGTACGATATTCAACGTGTCACCTAAAGGAGGAAATGGTTATTGTTATTTCAAAAGACTGGTATTTCTATTCATTTTGGAGACAGAAAAGCAAGCCTACGACGGGGTACCGGATTATATGGCGAAACAGATGTGTAGCTAAGACGATACCATGTATGGTAATTGATTACTTATTGATTGATAATAGTTTGACAGTATTTGTTTTCCCGTTAAACAGGAATATTCTATGTGTAGAGCATAAACAAAACATCTGAGAGCAAGCTTCTTTGTCTGGCGAAAGGTTGCCAAATTATTTGGGAATGTACTGAACAGGGAAAGATTGGTGAGCACTGTTTTAGCAGACAAGAACAAACAGAATAATTCCGGCTATTTGGTTTGTTCAGGGAGATTGGCGATTTGGTTGCAAACGTTTCATCACAAATCGAGTTGACATTTAAAGGGCTTGTTACGGAAAATGATGGAGCTTGGCGATGGGTTGATGATTCTGCTTTGAGTATTTTTTGCTCAATTACATTTGCTGCTAGCTAAAGCTGAAGTTCGGACATATTATTTTTGTTTAGTCGTGTGCATCTGTTAGGGGGCATTTTTAACATGTGTCCCGATGAGACCACGCGACCTTTCAGTTTAGCCTCCATCGGCCTCCTACTCTGGTTGATGGTAGAGCGCAATACGTCCATGACAATTCTGCGTTGCAGTTCTTGATTTGACTCAGAGTAATTCCTTGTAATTTCTTGTCACTCGGATATTTGGCTACTTTCGTCCGTCTTATTTAGTGATACTGATGTAGTGCAATACGTCCGTTCATCGAATATGTTATGGAGAACCAAGGTAACGGAAAGGCACTCCGGTGTGATGTTTTTCTGTATGCACATATATTTGCGATTTTCAGACTAAAGTTGATCATCAAGTATGAACACCAAAATTAAGGGTCACGTAACCTGACGTCTTCTACTTGCCCATGTTCCACACATTTTTGTGTGCACATCATTTTGTAGTTGTTGCAGCTGATTTGGTGCATCGCTGTTTGTTCCTTGTTTGTTCTTCGGATTTGAAATAAATATTCTTTAAGTAGCCTTCGTATTTTGGGCTTTGCGGTGCTTTTTTAAGCATGATTTTTATTTTAGATATCATTTGTGCCTTCGCTATTAGGGTTGTAGGGTAAATCCAGGTCAAAAATTATGAGTTCTGGGATTGTCAACTTCTCCTGCGTCAATCTTTGTAAAGCACTAAAAAAACAGTATAACGCATCAACTTACTCAGAGGGGCGTACTCGTCTAATAGGGCGTTTAGCTGCCCAACTGCACAAGATGCAAAACACGGTAGATTTTGTTGTAAAAGTGTTTGACTACATGCAAATGCAAAAATTATGCAGCTTGGAAAGCCCGGCATGTATGTTTAATTGGCTGTGATTGATTCGACAGCAATGACAATCAGCAATTCATCTCTATAACGGAAAACTGAAGAGTGTTAACCCATCACCTGAGTTTGTTTGATTATGAGAGAACTATTCAGTAAGAGGTAAACTGATTTTTTTCGGAAAGGCTTCCGATAAAACACCGGATGAATTAACTCGCAACGAAGGATAATTTTCGTGGCAGTTTGGCGGTTGTCACAATTTGATGAGTTCCGCAAAATGAATAAATGGTCTTTGGCTGTCGAGTAACTTGCGGCTGTTTTATGAGTAATTTGGTGTATTAGGAGGAAATCAAACCGCATATTACAAACATAGTAGCAAATATAATATGAGAAACGTTTGCGCATCACAGTGATTTTAGTTTACCGCGAACCATGGCTTTATGTGACATGGAACAATAAAAGCGCTTCACAGGTGACATAACGAAATTCACACAGGTTCATATGTTTTGATAAAAAACAAACTCACGGCTGTCCCGGGCGATTACCAGATTTTGTAAGCAACACACTGCTAGTGAAAATACCTCAAAACTAAAGGGCAACATGCCAGTGGGGTACCGCACCAACTACCTGCTTCAGAAATTTTGGTTTGAGTTTATGAGTTGTCAAAATATTTTTATGTATCGCTATCAATCCATTACTGACTTAATTAGCTGTTGCATGCGAACAGCTGTGGTGCATAGTGGTTGCCAATCAGCAAAACCTAGCTTAATTAGCTTGTCTGTTATTCACAAATGTGTCTTTCAAGCTCAGCATTTATTGGGAACCGCGATGGCCTCACTGGAACCCAAAAATAGGAAATCTTCTGTGGCAGGGCGTCTGGGTAAAAATGTCGGATGATATTAAAGATGGGGATTGGTAAAGTATGTGTTATGCAGTGGAGGAGGAAATCTAAGAATTGGATTAGGCGCTTAGGGGCATTTTGGCTCTTATTCATTAAGTTAAAATTTAGCATTGTAAGACTGCCAAGCTGCAAGTAAACAAAATTAGCAGGGACATGTCTTCTGAATGATTTCGCAAAAGTTCAGATTTCCCAAGGCAGCTGACATATAGATCACAGGTTATTATGTTGTCCACCAAAATATTTTCAAAGATCATGCAAACTGATGTGTTTTTTATGTCGTATAGGTCAGATGTTATTCAAATCAGATTACGCTTTTACAGCAAACCCCTGTTTGCTCAATTTTAGCACGCTTAATCAAAATGCAAATCCTTCAAGATTGCCCTTGCGCTAAACTCTATTCACTTTCTCAGTCCAGTGCGTTTCGGCACAATCTTCGGATTGTTTTGACACCAAAGTGTACTGTACGGCGTGCATATTCTTTCGACATATTTGTAATGCTTTTGTTCACAGATCTCCCGTTTGCAGATGCTTCAAGTCTCTCTAAAGTTCAGCGTTAATTGCATTAACTGTCACACGCTAAACGCCATATTAACCATGCCGTCTGATCCGCAGTAAAACTACAAATATGAAAACGGATACTCGCCTGTACAAAGATCAGATTTAATGATGCCTGTGAGCAAATGCAGGATATCATTGAGAAAAAAAGTCACCTTTATTTGGTTACAACTGTTTGGAATCTATTTGGTAAGTGGCCTGCCATGTATTGCCCCTAGTGATATTGTAGTTGGAAAATGGAGGGATATTCTACTTCAATGGATGATACTTGCGTTTTTGCTTTGGAACTGGTAATCAAAGTAGATAAAGTTTTAATATTAAATTATTCACCGTAGGAGGAAGCTTCACTGTTGCACGAGATGCTGGAACTCATTTGCTTCGGTCACTATGGTGGTTTACTGAGGACGTAGTTGGCGGGGTTACTTGGACATCTTTTACGCCTTATTTTCACCTTGCTGAATATTCGGACCCCATGATGAAACTGAAACAGTTTTTGCATGAGCTCGGCATCCATCAAAAACGAACGTATCTGAACGCGACAACCCCCAGTGACACGGTTCCATTTATACAGTCTTTTGATTGTCGAATCACAGGTCCTCTGAAAAGGATGTTTCACTCGTAGGCGGCGATATCTTTGGATGCATAGCTGAATGACGGGAGTTCGGAAAGTTCATTGCAGTACTCAGCTGCGCACTACGAGTAATCCGAGAAAAAATCCATTAAAATTCGACTCGTGGACAAGGATGCTATGAATAATAATAATAATAATGGAGCTGCATTACAAATTAGGCCCAGTTCGCTCTAAGGATCTTGAGTATATAGCAAATCTTTGAGTTGTTATTCTGCTCCGTAATTTAAGTGAGAGGAGACTAACTTTTCACCACAAAACTTCAGTTTAATGGAGACTGGTTCACTCGCATTCAGTCGAAGCCATCTCATTTCATTTCGGTTCAGTTCATATCAGTTCACTTCAGTCAAGTTCATTTTAGTTCAGTTCCGTTTTCTTCCTATTCAGCTGGATTCAGGCAGCTTGATTCATTTAAGTTTTTAGCAATGCAGTGGATTTCGGTAATTTTCTCTCACAATGCAGTGATTATGCTTCTGCTTTGGTTACCAATGATGTGGTGGGTGCGGAAATAAATGTTTCTTTATAACAATCTGATAATTCATTATGGTTTTCTTGATTTCTACTATAGGATGCTATTTTATCTTCCCCAGATTGCTCAGGAACACGTGAGGGGTAGGTCTCCTTACTTCAGTCTTATACTGTCTCGTTTGAGTGCGTAGCTTTTAGATAATCTAAATGAGAACGCTTCCGGGTTGCCCGTTTTCCAAAAACTTTCGCACAGTCGAACGTATTTCATCTCGATCTGTCTGAAATCCTCAAGACTTCAGCTGTTTGTTTGCAAATTAGGAATGGTATAATTGGTAGATGAGAATGCAGCCACACATGGTCGTTTGTAGTACAGCTCAATTTGCACCTGTCCACTTGGTACTCTATTGATAAGGCCACCAGAAAATGACAGCAATGCGTTGTTCCCAACTATGAATTATTGAAACTCCAAGAAATTCAGTGTGCTGCATAGGACGCCGTATTTTTGAAACCCAGCATGAGTTATTCAACTCCAAAGAAACTGTTAAACTGCAGTCAACTTTTGCCACTCAGTGAAGGAGTTGTATTGATTGTTTGCTCGTAATGTGCAAACTGTAGTCACTTGTCATTACCTAGTTCGCATTAATTGCATATGATTCCATCGAGAACACCAAAATATTCCTCTACTGCCAACAACCTCTAAGGAATTCACACACAGAATAATGAAATTTTTAACATAAAAACTGGATGCATTTGTTTATTTCACAGATAATAGTGTTGGAAACTAGCCGATACACTGTGATCCTTTTATTTCTACTAAAACATTGATACATGTAAACATATTGAATTGAAACTCAATAGTCATTCCTTAATTTATTATTTCCATAAATTAGGTCAACGTTTTTAATTAAGCCAATTTAAACATAGAAATCCTGTACTAACAATGAATCATATGTTTTTCGCTCAGTATGCAGCACATCCTCATGAACAGGAAGCAGCCGCGTATTAAACTAAGGAGCAGCAACAGAGAGAAAGGAATAATGTTTTTCAAACGCGCTTCGTGTTTCGCTCAGAGCAGACTTCACAGTCAAACTCTGTGTGCATGACCCCTCTTATTATCCGAAGGTTAGGCTACCAAAAGATACACATAAGAGATGTAAGTCCCGTCAACACCCCGGGACAACTTACGTAATCCCAAATTGTTTGCGTTGACATAGTTGTTTCATCCATAGACAAATGTGACGTGGAAGAGCCAATACCAGCTGTAATTGTTGCCCCACCATTTCTTTTGTGGCCAGTAGAAAGTGAACTAGAGCACCATACCATGGCAAGTTGTTTTGTGTAAACAGAGACATTACTTTCAGCCGATTTGCTGCCGGGCTGAAAACGTATATGGCATGCTCCTCTCTGTAAATGCACATACTTGGCGTTCAGAATGTCCTGCACTTCATCTGTCATCAACATGCTGTCAAAGCATTGTGTCACGCATGATACGCAATTTGCATCTTTCTGCAACAATAACATCAGCAATATCAATGGCGATCACATCAAACAATGTTTATAATTATTAGTCAAATGTTTTAAAAAAGACTGACGTCAACGTGCGTTTTCTTAACGTCTTCGGGCGTAATGTCATCAGGCCTCTCAAATCTGCGACAATGGTAAGATTCTGTGCAAGCGCTCACACCCAGGGTGATTGGAACATCCATCCTAAACTCACCGCACCTGGGTAGCTTATAGAGGAAAGAGTCATTTGTCTGTTTCCCAAATCATTGATCTCTGAGGAATTGGAATGTTGTGTGACAGTATCCCAAGTGTAAAAAGCATCCTCGCAAATTTTGTGTGGACAGCATTATTGACCGTCTGGTTGCTGCGGATTAGTCCAAACTTCAGTTTAAAATGTAAGCCAACTATAGAAAAACTGGCGGTATTGCGGTTCCAAAACAACGTCAACGTGCGTGATTAGATGCTCAATACCAAACGTTGAACTGGAAGGTCCTAACGGCCATTATTATTGTGTGGCTGGATAATAATTGAAAGTGACTTTTTTGGAAAACGCAGTGTTACTCACACCATTAACAATCCCATGTATGTTTGAGGGAATTTGCACATAGCATGAACACGAAGAAATTTCCAATTAGTCAAACGAAGGGACGTATAAAACGTAAAAAAACTTTGTGCTGCACCGTTATCATATCAAATTCGTCTACCGGAGTAAGCACACGTCAACATTAAAGTAAAATCCATTATTCGAACGCGGTAATTTCAAGACACCAAATACAAAGAATTCAAAAAGTGTGTGTTGAAAATAAAACACGTATCGGCGGACCGTTTGTATTGCACAAACCGCTCACTTATGTGATAAGGGGGATTGTACAACCAAATAATTAGGGGGGGGGGGTTCTTCGGAATAACTTTGGTCGCACACGTTTATCAAAATTGGAATGCCGTTTATAGCATTTGGTAGCAAATTGGCCAAGTGAAACCTAATACAATTACATGTGTTCCAGACTAGATGGAAGAAGATCGCGATTTTCGGCTGCTGTGCAACAAAGGGTCTTATAAGAATAAGGGTAACCTACCTAAAAGGAATAAAATAATTCCCGCTAATTGTTTTAGACAGTTCAACGTTTGACTGAGAATAATATAGCTACGAATGACGGCCACATTAATTTCTCGAAGAAAGACACGTTCAAATACGACTGGGTATATTTGGTCCAAAACATTGGCGAGGATGCAAGGACGCGAGGATAGAAAGTTAACCCGCTGTCAAGTTATTCCTACTGCACTTCCTTATGAAAAACCTAATCACTGTTCGGCTGAAATATAACGTCTACGCCCCGAGTGTCTTGCCAACCTAAGGTGTATTACTTGAGTCTATGTACCACTTGTCGGTTTTCTTCCACACCTGCATTTAAATCCGGTAGGTTCACAGATGAAACCTTCGCTAACATCATCAGGGAGACATTATTCGGTCGCTACATCGGTTCATCTACATGCCGGAGACGTCATTGATCATCCTGCAGTCATAGTCAACACGTGCTTCTTATTTGATGATTATGTCCGCCTTTAGGAAAAGTGATATATTGTAACTTTCTGCAACACCGAGGCAATCTCCATATATTGAATAATAAGAAAACGTAGCTTTACTACAAACGTGCAGTTATATTGTGAACGTTGGAAAATCCACCTCCAGTAGAAGTGCGCATTAAGTTGAACAAGTTTTTCTAAGGTTTATTTGTTTTTTTCAACCGAGGTGTGCGGATTTCGGATGTCAGACCACACACCCCAAGTGGAAATGGCCCTTCGTTTGGATCGAGTCAGTTAAGCAACTACGTAGGAGAATTGTATTTTTGTGGAGGTACTGGGCCGGATGCTACTAAAAGTTTGAAGGTTGATGGCACATCTGGTTAATAGTGGTTTACGATTACAATTTCCAGTCAGTTAGGGATTGTGGACCGTCCATCGTTTTCCGGTTTGTAACGTTCACATCTTTTCCTTTAATAATACGGTTTTGAAAAATAGGCGAGTTCAATCTTACAAATAAACTAACGCAAAGTACACTAAAGTAAATCAAGCATACATTACACAATTTCAGGCAAAAAAACACTTGCCAATGTTTAATTTGTGTAATAAATCGGACTACTGAAATGGATAAAAGACGCAAGCATATCACCTACACCATGATTATTAAAAATCGTATCTAGATTCAAGTCATCGCTGGAGAGGAAGCAACATCCTCTGTCCTGGGCGTGAGTTGAAACGGGGCCACACAAAACCACTAATGGGACAAATCCACCAAGGAAAATGCACGGCTGAATTCGGAAACGTGACACAGATTTGGCACGGAACTGATTAGACACACACTGCAGAGATAAACTATTACGGATATATTTTAGAACAAACAGTCAGAACAGAAGCCGGTTACACTGTGACACATCAATTATTAATGTCGCGACTGAAAGCCGGAATGTTGAGTCCCACCAGATATAATGCTGATATTCGGCTATGTTTGTGTGTCTTACTGTCGCTTCCCCAGTTGGGCGAATGGATGTCGGTTATTGCACAGATGCTTGAGAGTTCAATAGCGCGTAAGCAGGCCTCCGGGCATCTGGTACAGTTTTTGAAAAGTGAATCCGTGTGTTGTTGACAGCTGTCAACGCTGCCATACACAAACTTCAAGAATACAAAAGTACGCATTTTTCAACGAGGCTTGCATAAAGAGTTGACTTATTGTGCTACCTCAGCGGTTCATTGTGCAAACCGTTTCATAATTAGAAGACAACCTATGAAACATGTTGAGCGTATAGTTTAGGATACCTGACAACCTGTGCATTTTCCAGCCGCTTGACCAGGCCAGGAAAGGATCCCATCGAAACAAACTGGGAGCGCATGTCATGGCTCACGAGCGTGTAACACAATGAGTTACTCTAGATGAGAAGGGAATTCTCTGAAACCATAAGGCGTGTTGGAAAATTTAACCGTTTCGCAGACAAAGATAGTTGGATGTACGTTTTGAGCTACAGGGCATTGATTGAACAAGGGCAACCATTGTCTGGTACATCCATTTTTTATAAATATATTATTGCATCGATTCACCCCGAAGGAGGTTGCGTAAGGAACTTTCGGGAAAACACCGTCAAAATCTGTTGCCAAGCGACCCGTACACAACACTTGGGGAGCTGGCATTTCAAGGAATCATAAACTGGAAGTTCTGCATATACATCTCACCGCTCATACGGTGATTCTTTGTGAAGCTCACCCAATCCATCCTTCTGTGCATTGACTTCCAAGTTGGAATATGTGCAGTTAATAAGAGAATTCCTGCATGGGGACACTCATCTGCCATCTATGGTCCACCAATACAACTGGATTGTAATAATTAACCAACTCATGGTGCGTTTTTACTTGAAAAGTATGATATAATGCGCTCATACCATCTAATCCAATATTCCCCAAACAGTGTATTTGCTCATGCTGGTCACACAAAGAGGTTGTCGAAATCCGAAATAAAACAGGGTTTATGGAAATATACTGCGGACCGTTTTTGGTCGATCGTTTGGATCCATGTTTTCATCCTTCTGGTGTGGGATTTACAGCGATAGCATTAAAGTCAACCAGGCCTGTCGTGGCTTCTGTCGAATGTGAAATTTTTCACGTTTGTGAATCCTATGGGCGTGGTTCAAGTGTTTTTTTCATAATCCTTGTTGATTGTTCGTTTTCCCTCATTGACACAATTTATTTCATCAAAATCTTCCTTACAAGATCTAACTCCACGATGCCATCCAGAAGAAAATAATAAGGAAAACAAAAAACTGGTGAGCCAGGTACGTCCGTTTTATCGTTATATTAATTAAATTTTTCGCCTTGTTTATGTGTTTGCACAGCTGGTCTTTCCAGTCATCATTAAAATTGTGTACGCTAGGTTATACGTACCAGTTCTTCTGACAGAAACCTAGACAATATTAAGTAAAGCATGTCTAGGGAATGAAACAAGGTCATCTCACGTGATGAATAATTGAAGTGCTCAAGATGGTGTACCATCATACCGGTGCTAAACAGTGTGCCCGTACCATTACACAGATTCTCTTCAAACAATGAGGTCATCCTTTGGAAACGCATAAGCCCACTGAACTTACGATACGCTGCGGGAGTGACTGTAGTGGTAAAAGTGATTGTCTCCCATTCATCTAGTTGATGGAATATATATATATATATATATGTATATATATATATATATATACGTATATGCTTGATTTACTTGTCACTGGTAAGAAAAATGCATGCCAAATCTGACAGCTTTTATACATGGTGGTTAAATGACTGATGCTACGACAGAGCTCCTCCACTTCCATGCATAGCTACCCAATTTTTGAACAAACGAAACAACAAATCGCCTACAAATTCTGGCTGTACGTTCCACACACACCCGTCTTCCGGTGATTGTAGCTGTAGCAGCTGGAATCAATGTGTTTATGGCACACGGTGTATAGCTGTTAAAATGACTGATTGATTGATTGCTTTGCGGTGCCGATATCCATTTGCAGGAGCTGGCGTGAAGACTCCAGGATTTCAATTAATCCGCAAAGTATAAACATGGACCTGAAAGGACATCTGGAAGGTCATCAACTTAGATCAGGAACAGAAGTGGTCCCTGAGGAACTCCCAAAAAACTGGTGCGGAGAATTTAAGGTGGAGCCTACTTTCACTCGGAATGCTCTACCTGATACGAACTACTCCTTGTATCCCACAAGACACGAGATTGTGGAGCAGCGGGACAGGTAGGGCTCGAGTGAATGTTTTTGAGTGGTTGAAAAATATAGCATCCAATTTTACTTCCTTGCCAATAGCCTGTGTTAAGCTCCCCACAATTGCGAAGATCTCCGTCACGCACGAAAGGTTTAGCAAGAATCCATGTTGCGCTGGGAACATCAGGTTAGTGGTACTGCTTTGGTTTATTTTGGCCTGCTTCAGAACGCGATCCATTGCCTACCGCAGCATGCCAGTGAGACTAAAAGGGCTGTGTGTGCCAGGCGGTCACAGCGTAAAAGTCACTTCCTTCTGAGCTCACAAAAATTGACCTTCATCGTAAGACTAACGAAACTTCACGCATACATGCTTTGCCGATGTGAGCAACGTTTCTTTCAGGATCCCTGAATGGACCTCATTTGGCGGCCACGCGCTTTGAAAGTTTGTCTTTTGCTACAGTTGACGAACGGCGTTCTCTGTAACGACCAAGACGGGTAAGAGCCCCTCAAGTGTACGCCTTGATAGATGTGGATATCAAGAGATCACTGGGTACAGAATACAGCCTGCAGGGTTTTAACTTTAGGCTTCAGACACCACCATTGGGTTACTGTTGGATTCCCCGTTTAAGTTCCTGAATGAGGTGGCGGAGAAGTTATTTCTTCACCGTTGTTTCATGTGCTTTAATACTGAACCCGTTTTTCCAGGCGAGGTCCAGTGACGTGGCCTGTTTGTGAATATTCAACTCACAGGTTCCTGATTAAAAGGGTTTCCGCGTTTTAGGAAGTTATAGCTCATCTTCTCTCTCAGTTTTTCTTTTTATAGATTAGCTGCGTCATCATTTACATAAAGCGCCAAATTGTTCTATCCACCGTCTAGTCCAGTTGACTGCGCGAGACGCTTTTTGGGACGAACATGGCGTACGCTTTGTGTCTTTTTTCAAAGACTGGTCATGTGCGCCTCCTACAGTGCAGCTGGTCCCAGTTTATGCTGATCAAGAGGGATATACATTTCTCAAAAGTCTGCACGGCAGAAGTTTTGAATCCACCTTTCGGGTTCCTTGTATCCGGCACAGCAACAGATAAAATAAAAGGTCAGCACACAGTGGTCACTATATCCGCGTAGAACACTAACCACTATTTGATCAGCGAAGTGTTTTTCATTGGTGGCAACAAAATCTTTTTGGGATGGTATTTGGCTGACGCGGCATGTAGGATTGCGGCGACATGTTTAGTCCGAGCACTCTGTTTCACGACGTTGGTTAGCGGCGATGCAAAATGTTCATTATACTCGATGCGCTGAAACTACACCCAGAAGGACTTGTGTGGGTCCAAGTCATCTACCTGCGAGGAAGCGGTAGCTGAAGGAGATTGGCCCAAGTGTGTGTATAATGAACTGGTCAGCTTCGGGTGACTTTGGGGGTCAAAGTTTGAAACCAAGGTGAGAAGAAGAAAAACGACCCCAAGCCACGGGAGTTGAAGCATCAGAGCTTCACAAAAATGTGCAGGGGTGGTTTTAGAGAAGACATTCGAGATGCACGCATCCACGTGTAAGTACAGCTCAACTCCGACCACCCTCCCGCGTTTCGAGGCAGCCCGAAAAATGGAGTAGGCGTCTATCATGACCTCCGTGTAAGAGGTGTCTGGTGCGAAGCAAGATTCGGTGAGTGCGATTATAGACGGTTGTTCAGGGAAAGCGAATTGCCTAATATCACGATTCTTGTTGAAATGAGTGAGATAGGTTTCGGATAAGCATTTCAACACTATATTTGCTGCATCCAAAAGTGGAGAGCGGAGAGGTGTGCTAGAAGAGTGTTTAGCGGATCAAATAGCTGCACTCTAGGTATGAGGTCAAGTCCCCAAAGAATGCCGCTGCGTCGTAATTTCTACTTCCTGGGTGGGTATCTGCAAGAATGTTCTTTGCTTGCAGCGGGGGTTTCGCCCCGAAATTATCAGGTTTGTTTGTCTTCTGCAAGGTTATCTTTTCGACGCCTGGATTCGTTCTTCTTCAGGGCTTTGTGGTAAACTTAAGTCCGTTGGGTTTCTGTGGCTTTCTGACACGGTGGGATGGTGTTTCTGTGGGACCCCATCGCGTGACCTGTGCGTTGGATGAAATCAACCAAGATTAGTAATTTGATGACAATCCTGATAGCCTCGTTTACGCAGAATACTACACACAGAATCTATTAAGCGGGTTAAAATCCGAGAGGTGTTCGTGGCTTATATGACCGCAGTCGCTATTTTTAAATTTTTGTGCACTTCCCGGTAGTCTGTGACCAACGGGGCCAACTCGGTTTCCGCGGGATTTTCGTTAAACTGGTATCGGTTCCGTGATGATGGCTATCGGGGTCAGAAGTAGCATCTGAGTCCACAATCGGACAGAGTAGTTTGACGGATTTGAGCTGGTGGCTGGCATTTTCCCATTTTTAGCGGTGGTGGAGCTCTCGCAATAGTCGCGGACGTCTAGATCCACGGTTGTGGTTGCTCTGTCGGAGCATTTTGATGCTTGTCTCCGCACGGATGACATAATCCAAGTTGGGACTTGTGGACTGGGTGTTGTGTTCACCCCTGCGCTTTTTTCGTCTGCTAAGAAAATCATCGACGTTTGTTAAACGTACGTTGGTTAATGTGTCCTCTCAAATCTTGCCTCACCCTGAGCATCATTGTCGTCGGTATTTTGAGAGTTTTCGGCTGATGAGTAGAAACTGCAATCTGGCGCTGCCGAAAGTTCCATCAGTGGGCTTTGAAGAGCGCAAGGGTGCATAACTACTATCTGTTTGGTCATAAGCCTGGAATTGGCTGCTCTGCTGCCGAATGAAAGCTCGTTCCACAGCTCCCCTCTGGGAATACTCCGACCTTTGATCTTTGAAAAGGGATTTCAATACTGTCGGCATGCTATAAGATCCAATCTACACCAGTTGAGGAAGAACGCGTGACTAAAATCCCAAACGTTTGCTTGTTTCCCTTTTTGCTTAACCCTATTCATATTTGGGCTATGTCACGTGACTATCAAAGAACAATTTTGCTAATTTTAATGGCGTGATTATTGTGAGAACGAACCCTAGATAATCCTTTCGGAATCGGTCATGTGCATGTCCCCTAAATGTGTCGCGGCTGTCCTTAGTGCCGAATCAGAGAGCTGGACAACTTTTTGCAGCCAAAGAGCCCGGGATGCAGTGCGCTAGGTAACCGTTTACGGGACAGCGTTCGCCATTCATTTTCATAGGCAGATTCGTTCTCAATGTTTGCATCTTCCGGATCTCGCAAAAAAACTACCCCATCTTCCTTGAGCATCTCAACTAAAAGCGATCATTTGCACTGGCCCTTCAGACGCAAAAGTGAAGAGCTGGCCTTGTTATCGTGGGCTGTCTTGCTAGCCGTGGAAGGCATAGCACCCCCCCAAGACACAGGCAGTCTTTGCAGACAAACCGATCAGGAGATTTGAATAATTGGCCTGTGTGATCATCCTACAAGCCCTTACATTTAAACTTTCACAAGGCCGGGTAAGTATGACATTGCATTCACGCCCTACATTTTTTGAACAAGCATTTCGTCCATGTATGTTGAGCCGCAGCGATAAATGTAGAAGAGAGCCCACGATTGGGAGTACGTGGATGTACCGAAGGAGTGGAGCACAGCCCGACAGCGGCTATCTCGATCAGGTTATCTTGGAGTGGAAAATTCAACAAAATGACACGCCTTTCCTCTGGTAATAGATTAACCAGCGAAAAAATTGTTCCAAAAACGAAACAAATTATTAGTGCAACGCAATCCAGCAGGCACCGCGCTCCTCTATAGCAGAGACTGCCGCTAATCTCCTACCAATGTCACAATATTTCATTTCTCATGGGCGGGTTCCCGATCTTATCAGAAACACACAACTAAACTGAAAGTAGTGTTTTCAGCTCAAATTAGGAAAAATTGACAGCAAGGTAACTCCCCATTTATGAAGTATGTAAACAATTACAAACAGCAGTTCATTAGGTGCAGGAATGTTCAACTTCCGGTTGCGTTACTTTCAGTCGTGAGTTGGTTTGTTGACCCCGAATATCAAATTGAGGAATTTGGTGCGAAGTTCTAAAGTCCGATTTATACGAGGGTAAACAGAGTTATACACCAAACTTCAAATGTCCCGTTCGTTCACCAGTAGGTCACTTACCTTCGTATTATGGTAACGATGTATGCGCACCGAACTACACCGGGCTGAATGTGGGTCGCGTTTGTTCGTCCGAGAACGACCTGGTTAATCTGATCGGTGGTGCAATTATCCGGAATTCACGAATAAACAATTCATTTCAGGTTCTGCAGACGGGGCACGAACAAACTTGCGCAAATGGGTCAGCTGAATGCATTCACGCAAATACACTAATAGTAATCTACCGGTGTCACAAGCAAGGGTCTTCGTGGCAAGGTTGTTGGAGGGAACAGTTGATGAAAGCAAGCATATATCAAGTGCACGGACGGAGCAAGCAAGCGAATGGGGGAACTATCATGAGGTCAACATATTTCCAATAATGACACTGTTGAAATCACCCAAGTAAATTCAACGTATATTGTGACCTAAAGGAAATTCTTGATTATATTATTTCTTTATGGTTGCTCAAACAACATAATTCGGCTCTCTGTCTCCATTTTTCTCTAAACTTCATCCTGCAGACTATGTTCAAAGACTGTGCGCCATTCACCTCGGTAGGCAGAAGAAACGTCTATCCCGGGAGTGCTGTTGTTAACTTGATGCACTGTTTTTGCTTCCCCTTACGGGCCCAGCCGCGAATTTGAGCAGCAGTTCTGTGCAATTGGAGCAATACTTGTATACTTTAAAGTCCCACTGAATTCTTCACACAGATGTGACATGTCGGATATTTTGACGCAGATAATCCTTTGCCCATCACTGCATGCAACCTCACAGTATCTCAAGCTTTCACCTCAATCATTATTTGACCCAAGAATAAGGGGCTCTCATCTTCTTTAAAATGAGGGAGAAACATTTCAACCATTCATCATTGCGGGCTTGCTCCTGGGGAGCTCGTGTAGCTCGCTGATGCAGTCGTTCGCAATTGGGCAAAAAGCACCAGCAAATTTCTGGAGGTATTCCCTTGCATTTCACTATTTTATACGCAGGAACCACTTCCCATTCTTTGGTTAACCATCGTTTTGCTTCTAAAAATTCATGGTTTAGTAATTATTACCCTTTAATTGCGGCTTCCACTGTGATTCATGGAGCATGATGTTACGTAGACAAAGCTGTCGGACACTCCTTGGCAAGACACGACTTTCGTTTTATTGAAGTTATACAGATGAATGGAAAATTGTGATCGGCAGTTCGTGTTTTGCCTATAAGTTCAGTGTGTTGCATTTTCCGATTTGTGCTTTTCGAATGGAACGACTGTTTTGTTAGTCCTGAATGCTAAATATATTTCCCGTGGTTGGCTTCTCATAACAGTTAATCACGAGTTCATCTTACATCCTTCTGCCTTATGATAATTTTCAACGCACTTTTTCCTTTGAAGAAAACGGGACAGGTACCCAAGTATATCATTTTGTATCGACAGCACTTTGAACGTCCAGTAAGCAGAGGGCTCCAAACAAATGTTTCCTATGCGTGTTGCAAGGCTTTCGCATGAGTTCATTTGATTGTGCGGTCAGTAACTTGAAAGCGAGACTTATGATCCTATACAAACTATGTATTCTTTATTTTGGAATAGAGGATCTATTCTACACCACACGTTGAGTACTATATTTTACTGTCCATGTTGTCACTATTCGTAGGAGACAAATTACCGTAAACCTATTTCAAGTGACACAGAGAACCGTGGTTCGGATTCCAGTATGTATATCTGCAAAAGTGAGTAGACAAATCACCGTTACTCTCAAATCGGTGCTTTGGTATGATCGCATTTGTGAACTAGTCTCATATGCCTTTTGAGACTGCTTAAATACTTGAATGCCCTATGACAGCGATTACACGTAAATGGGTCTTCATTCGTATGCTGTGCCCTGATATGTTCATTCAAAGCGGATGTTCCAGAGAATTCGGAACCACATTTCTCACAAATTGCTCGTCCTAGATCCGTGTGAACGTGCTTTTGATGGGCTCAGAGGCAATGGGAATTCGCGAAGCGTTTCTGGCACTCGTTGCATTTGTATCCCGTTTGCATCATTTGTTTCTTTTTCATGGTTGATATTCTGGCCGGCAAACTAACTTCTCAATGATTCTCTCTCAAATGGCGATATAATGCGGATGGATGCATGTACGCCCGTGGGCGTAGTTGACAATGAAAGTTCTGGGCAGCTGAGTGTGTCCTGTGGTGTTTAGCCAAGGAAGAGGGGTACGGAAAAGTGTACGCGCATTCTGGACATTGATGCGACTTATAGAATTTGCCTGGCTCCGTTGTATCGGTTGATCCGTTGCGCGACTGCGGCTCACGCATGGTAGAGCGATGAACTTGACTAGTAACATTAGGCTGCACGGTTTTCTCAGTTTCTCCGAAATTTGTTGGGGTCACCATGTTTGGCGCAGTCGCTGAAAGAGAAATTATGAATGCGGTTGGTTAATTTTTACTACTAGAAAACCTGTGTATCTTTAGTTATTTAAAAATGTGCACGTCATCCTTAGACTCAATTACCGCAATGATCGGTTATGGAATAATATGTTTTTAATTGTCTAATTCCAAGTTGACAACAGTTTACTAGATTGCTAATGTCAAACTAGCCTAATTCAACAGCAATACTATGCAGAACAATGTTTGGGGACGGGTAGGTTATCTGTCTTCTCATAAGATCCATTGATGCCCCCCAATGCGTGCAAAACCTTTCAAGCCCAAAGCTGTTTTTCTAGCATTATCCACTTACTTTCAGTCTGCGTAAAAGATACTGGTTTAATATTTCTACAGACCAGCTGTTTACCCATCAGAAATTTGTGATGGTCAGGACAACCCAGCTCAACAATGTTTTCACGTTGTCTTCCCATGTTCAACCGTATTCGACCAGTTAAAGTGAACATCTCATATTTTGTTGAAGAAACACTCTTTGGGCGAAATAATTGACAAAGAGACACCATAGATACAGTAGTATGATTGGACCAACGGTGAACATTTGGATAGCTGGCGCGATCGGAATAACACCAAAAGTATACATGAAATTGGGTAAACTCATTACATAAAACCACAATATATTGGACTTTCAAAAGTTTTCCTCAACTGAATACACACGCCAACGTTATGAACAAATAAACTCAAGTGATTGTGGGTGATATCAGCAGAAACTGTGAGACTGTCACCAGCGAACCTTCGCGAGATAATCCTTAGTCCTTCCCATTTTGTTACAACCGCCTGTGAAAAGTTATTCTGGTACCTGTTGAGCTGAAATTATTCAGAATAAATGATTCTCTGCACAAGTTTTGATCGTGGTAGCAATGCGCGTGATCAAATTAGGTATCAACGGTATTAACTGATGTGTTTTACCGTGAGGAGATTTACGCGCATGGTGTGAAAGACCTTCTGGATAGAACAACGTCACGGTGAGGAAAGGTTTGTTTTATGGTGGTTCCCCGGAAGCATAAATGCACAAGTTGCAGCCACGAGTTTTCCTGTTGATGCAGAGTGATATTTGAAACCACATTTACTATCAGCAACGTCGCAAATGATACAGAATTGTTAAGCCGCCGGATTCATAACCTGAGTATGATGTCTTTTTGCAGTTATCGATTGCTGCGAACCCCGGAAGAATCACGTTCTTTGATGTACATTAACACAAAAGAATTTTGCTACAACTTGTATCCGCTAGCAGTTTGGAACCTTGCGTTACTCCGGAATTTCTGTTTATCCCAAAAAATTTATAAATGCTCTAAATTCGGATCGTGAATTTGCAGACACCCACTCAGTATTTCTTCTAGCTCGGTGCCTGCAGTTTGGAAAGTCAATTCTATTTTTCTTAGGGAGACACTTGAATTATACAATATGATTGGTCGACTTACCCAATGAGACATACTCCTCAAATACGACATTTAACTGCCAAACTGCAAAACGTGGAAAGCATGATAAGTAGTATGTTCAAGGTAACTTTAAAATACTTGAGTCCAAAGACTGGATGCGACTAGACCGTCATTGCACACCGCATAAATAAAAAATTCACTTGGTTAGCCGGACATTATCAACCGCTAACCAATTGCAGAACTCCAGCAAAACAATGAGAAGTTAGGAGCCTTGTTATATTATATCTTGGAGGATTTCAAGTATGTTTTGTTGACCCATCAAACGTGTCTCGCTGATACAGGGCATCTTACCAGGTTTGTTTTATTCGGACGCATTTAGTTAACATAAAAATATCTAGAGTTTCAGCAGGGAGTCAGCATGTAACACGCTTTGGTTATTTTGTGAAATTGCGACCGCATTGTTGTTGGTCCCGTCTGGCAGCCTGAAAACTTTTCATAAGCAATCCTGACGACATAGCCAGCTCGCGATTTTTTCCGATTTCATTCAGATGCGGTCTCGAATTATAATTCGGCGAGCGAAGCCGTGTTTTTCTTCAAGACCCAATAAGTTCCTCACAGTAAAACATTGAAGTCCACACGGAAGGAGAGGTTCGGATACACAGTCAACTCACGGTTGTTCCACTCGATTGCTTGATTCAGGAAACAAAGCATTGCTAGCACGACTACTCTCAAATCACCGAATAGCCGGCAAAATACAGCGTGCATCATCTGCCGACGTTGGAATTTTCAATGGGGCTGCATAGGTTCATAAATTGACTACTTGTACGAAACGTTATTTGCAAGTGAGCACCGGTTTGCAGTGGGCGCAGTTGGCTGTCACATAGGAACAAATGAGATCAATATTTGCACACCAATTGTGGACGACTAACTAGCCTAAATTATTCACTATTCCTATTTGTATATCCAGTAAAGTGCTGCATACTAAAGTGTTAGAATAATCACATGGTACAAGTAGGTTCATTGTATTTGAAAGGGTTTTATATAATGCAAACAGCCGCACTCATTCCAGCTGGGTATTCAGCATTGTGCGTTTTAACCGGACTAGTGGGTTTGGAAGATATCCCAATCACTCGTTCGCTGGACTGCCTACTCGTTTTTATGACAACGTTTGAAAGCAACATTGACGTTTCCAACAGGTATTTCTTACGTTTTGAAATATTCCGTTTATTGATGATAAAACGTTTGCACCTACGTTGCCCAGCTAAGCAAAGGAACATACTGGCCAATTTTCATCTTTTTCGTCCAGTGTTGCGCGCAACAAATGCTACTCATTGAACGCGGCAGCTTTGAGGCCTGTTAGTTGTATTTAGTACGATTAGTGACCAGCTGTTTGCGTAATATCGCTCACGTCATCTCATTTAATTGCATTCGGAAGGTAGTCAACACCTCCGAACCTTAACCGTCCCACACAGGGCTTGGCAGCAAGGGCCTTGCCGGCCAACTGTCCAAAAGTACTACATGTCCTAGACGTCGTAACCTGAGGGTTACTCATGAAACTCTCACGAAACCGATCTGCGGCAATTAGATACTACCGGCTTGGTGTAGCTTATGAGTGAAAAATCAAGGTTCTCGTCAGCGGAAGACAATAAATGATCTCAACTAACAAGCATTGTTAGCTATGGAGATACCACGCAAATTCACTTCAAACAGTTTCACAAATGTCTTACTCGATCCCAGGCATTGTCATTAACCGGAACGAAACGATTTCTAACAAACGTGATAGACATTTGTTCTTTACACTCTAAAAAACCCTAATATCTAGAAGTTTCACGTTTGCAAGAATGCCTAACTATTGCTTTTAGAGAAAGCTGAATTATTAGTTGGTGAAAAATGATAACTAAATATGGGAAGTCAGTGGGTTGGGTATGACGTTTTCTCCGGCCGCTGCATACAAATGCAACATGCTTATATCATCGCCACGTAAATATTGTCCTAAAATATCCTAGATGGCGAGAAATGCCGACATTATGTAGACGAAGCTTGAGGAGCCTGTAAAGTTGACAATTCCACTCCTGAAATTTCGACAATAATTTCGCAACAACAACAACCGTGTGCTGTTGGATTCAGTTTGCGACCGCGGCATTACAACGAAGTGAGACTGGTGACAATTGAGACTTTCTTCTCCTCTCTACTCATCTGATAAGCTGTCAGAGTTTGTGACAAAAGCTCCTCTTATCGTCTAGCACAAGGCCACTATGAATGCGCAGTTCTTACCCTTGCACTCGCAAAAACATTGCGAAACCAGAGACAAGTATGCCTCCAAGGATGATGTGGCAGTCTTGAAACGCTGAAGTTTTCATTCTTGATTTTCATTTGCAGACAGTGTATTAAACGATGCATTTGCTGAAGTGATATGATTCTCAGCTATTTCTAACACGTCAAAAATGTAGACGACGGAAATTTATCCTAATACGAAACTGCCAATTTGCAAACAATAGTGAGTAATATGCAAACATTTTATGAAAGACTTGGTATCAGCCTGGCACCGGAACTTTGCGGTTTAGGAACAATCCAAAATTGTCCGGCCTCAGTGTATGTGGGTATGCATTTCTGAAAAAAATGTGCTAACTGTGACTGTTAATTAACCAATTGTTTGGGACACAATTGATTGGCCGCCTTAAGCCATAGTTTAAGATAATCTGTGATAGTTTGCGTATCCTCGAAACTCCTGAAGATTATAAAAACGCAAAGTGCCAATTAGGAGAAAACCTTTTGAATTCACATATCCTGAGAATGTTGCTGGCATTTGGATTTGGACCTTGATAAATGAAACGAACACCGATAATTTTGGTAGCTGCATCACAGTACGTGATAGTAATCAGCAGAACAATCACATAAATAACTCAAACGATAATTAAAGGGGAATCCGGAATCTGGCAGAAGAAAGTTTACTGAGTGACGTTAACTAGATTGTGCCTAACCAATTACATTAGATGAATCCTTGATAATGAACGTTCCTAACTTCGGTTCAGTTACATTCTTCCACCTCCCACTTATTTTAGCTCAGTCCAGTTTTCTCATTGTTGAGGTGACAATCCCCGTTGCAGATCCATCCGACACCGGAATAAGCAAACTGTGGTATATGTGGGAACCGTTTTTATCTTCGCGCCATCAATACTGTAGCCTGTGAGGTATGCCAGCGTAGACACTAATGGAGAGTGAAATTCTTTGTAGTCCATCTGACGTGCTACACACTTGCTTGCTTTTATCTTCACAAAACCTGCGCAGTTTTGGAGTTGCCAATGGACGCAGCCAAAAAAATTTCACTCACAGCTGCTACGTCTCCGGAGCATAAATTAAGCTAGTTTGGACTGCGAAAATGTACACTGTACACTTGCGAGCCAAGATGGTATACAGTCGGCGCAACAAATGTTGAATTTTGGAAAACGCCGAACTGGCCAAACCGAAACAACAACTACCCACGATATCAGTTCATCTGCGAAAAAAACGAAATTGGTTTTGGACAATCTCGCACCTACGCGGCACATGCCACTAACCACGAGAAAATGTTTAACCCCACCTCAACCGCCTCGTTCTAAACCGCTGAACATATCGTTTGGATTTAACCAACTTAACTTCCTGCCACAATTTCGGTTTGCCTCTTCCACAAGTTCAACTTCCTTTACGGTTTTCAGTTGGCCCTATGCATATGCACTATTTCCCCATCAAGATTATCCTTTACACCTGACCTCCCTACATCAGTAACACCAGTGAATCTACTGAGTTTCAGTTAAAACCATATTTTTGGCACAAAACTTGCCACTTCTCTCCACATCGAATTCTTCAATATCCATCTCCATTTTGCAATTTGTGACCCTAGCCATTTACTCGATCGCCCAAGGTCTCTCAGGGCCAGCAACGGTTTTCAGTTTTAGTTCAGGTCAGCGGGCTTCATCTTTGAACTAGTCGTACCTCATGCCAATTTTCTTTTTTTGGTTCCCACAACTGTGGTGAATTTTCACGTATTAAACATGCCCGTTGTGTTGTTACCTGCCGCGTTCAGGTTGTAACGATCCGATCGTGCCTCAATCGGCATGTTCCCTACAAGTTGGGAAATAAACCTATTATTATTTTTATTCTTATTACGTCGGATAATGACTGCTGTTTGTGACGTTGCCCCTTTGCCAAGCAATCTCCTGTGCCCACAACCCCCTTAGTCATGCTTTTATTCTGACTGTAACAGTATGATAATGCCTGACGGTATGCCATCCACCAGTTGGAAATAAGCACAATAATAATTATTATTATTATTATTTTTATAGTGCGGAGCGCATACCAACATGTACTGAATTTATCAGGTTATTGCGGATAGCTTGCTTTTCCAAACGATGTGGTCCTAAAATGGCTACATCACAATCGTACTCAGTGTTTCTGAGCAAGCCCTGGGGCATTTCAACTGCCCGAGAAACACCAAAAAGGCTCAAGTAGCAAATCAAGTAAAATGTTAGAGATACACGGCAACGTAGGACAGCGCTGATGACAACGCTGTAGAGAATCAGGCATGCGGGCTTTCAAACCAATTATAAATTTATGGAGAACGCAAATAGTCTTCCGAAATACCCATAACTTCTGAATGTAGAAACAGCATGAACTTCGGGAATGTGTTTTTGTGCCTGTGGCCTGAAAGGTTTGCACTAAAGTACCAAGGAACATCCGGAAAATTAAGACCGTCATGAGGATATCCAGAAAGTTTCTGCGCGATCCTCGATCGATATATGGGATGCAGTGATTTGCAACGAGGAACCCAGATTTGTTTGTATACATACTTAACGCAGGTGCATTGGAGTGAAGTCGACGATAAAGACAAGTTAGAATCAGGTTTTCTTCAGAGTGCACGACGCAGCTCATTTAAGCCCGGGGATTGTCTGCGGCCAACGAATTGGATTTTACACCTGAATTCCGCTAGCGATGTCAGAATGTTTTTAGCGTTCGATTTGGGTTCACTTGGCCGATTAACTGGTAATTGTTGGAATTTAGGGGGCCGGTTCTTCAAAGTGATAGAAACCATATTTTTGTGAAGGAATCGAGGTATACAATTTATTTGCTACCTTCTACTTCGACAGACAGAATGTGTAGAAAATGATGCGAAAGCACCTCTGTGGGCTGACAGCGCCACTGGCATACTTCAGCTTGTTCCTCGATTTTGGTATCAGCACACAAGCATTTCTCCCAACTTCAAACATAAATATTCCGGGTCAGGATCACCAGAAAACGGAATGGTAAATCGCGGGCAAAGTGGGTTCCTTCCGAATGGTTTAAGGTACATGATTGTGCTGGGATCCTACATGTATGCTAAGGAGAAAAAACATTGATTGGGAGAATTTATAAGGTGTGTGAACGCGACGCGCTTTGAATTTTTAACATAGATTGCTCACGTTCAGCCTCCAAAGCGGGACAAATACACTACAGTAAGCAAACGTATATTTTAACTAATTTTTCTGGTTGGAAGTTCTGATGTATAGTGAATAGCACGCGACTGACAGCAGAATGGGCCGGTGGAAACTAAAATGAGTCAGTTAATGGAGGCCTAGTAAGTGGGAGAGCATTCTTTTGCCGTCAAAAACGGAGTGGCTTTGTTTTGTTTACTCGCGCTTGAGCGCGTGTGTCGCCATTTGTCGAAAACAAGATTTTGTCGGGTGACACCCACACCAGATGCTGCCTAAACCAGCATGCATTGGTTGTTGGGGAGGCTATAAGAAGCGTTCCCGGATCTAATGAATGACTGAACGTTCCTCTTTGTCTTGACCACACTGCGATAGGAATAGAATTTCCTAGTCTCAGGCTCAGTGAGTTTTGATTCTCACCAAGCACTTCGGCATAGAAATTTACGATTTTCTGTTACACGCATGGATTGTGCAGTTATTATACCGGATTTTCAATCATTTCTTTCAACTCAGCAGCGCTGGCTTCAAGGATGAGCCCCATGTCTTCTAAAACGACCTTAACAACTTTACCCTTCTGATAAGAAAAAGAGTGCAAAATTACTCCAAAACCTCATTTTGGTAAGGCTCTTTATATTATGATGGCTACTCGTTTGTCGTCGGGATGTTTCAAGTTAGTGGTCATGATAAACTTCAGTAGAAACCAACGGAATTGCCACCGGTGGAGCGTCCTATTCGTTGCAAGTTTTACATCTGAAAATTGCGGAATGGTAATTCTTTAATTTGGAATACATCCTAAGCTGCCTCGCTCGTGTTGCAGGCACCCATCAGATTAGTCACTTGCCAGCTTTGATGGCTTACATTTTTGCTGAACAGTTAGCGGTAAAACGGAGGGCGACATATATGGACTGGTAATCACCAAACACGATCGCAAAAGAGTATACGGCATTTGCGTCTTCCGCAACTAAAATCATTGCTTAGCTGATATGATACCAGTACACACAGCTCACGCTGTCGAGTCACGTTTTTTGACTAATGGTTGCGTCACGATGATTAGCTTCAAAGTTGAGAAAAATATATTGCGAATGTTTATCTTGAAATAGCTGTCCATGAAATACTAAAAGAAGCCTGATTCCTGCGTCAGTAATCGGAAGCGATATATTTTGAGACAGGTATTGAAACGTCGGTATACAAAAGCCCGGAGCAATTAGCAAAATGCAACGAACCAGCTAGCGGGTATCGTGGACGTCAGTGTTGAGTACAGTTACTTCGGAACGTTAAAATGAATTGGTGTCAAATAAATTGCATTTCGAAAATAAGCGTACAACTACGCAAGTGGGTTTTTTGTTGCTACAAGGATATTTTAACTACGCACGACGAAAACAGAATCCGAGTACTTGTCAACCTGCAGTTGGTCCATCAATGTACTTGCACTAGTTCAAAATCATGCTTTATTCTACCCCAGCTAGGATTTGGGTTCGCGAGATTATCTTGTGCGTAAACACACCAGATTCGCCTTATCTGAAATCAGTTCCCTTAAGCTTTTCGCTGCCTCTGTTGTATTTACCCTTACATGATAACAAACAGAAATGCTCAAGAGCAGAAACATTTTTGGAAAGCATCATAAGTACACATACACTTAGTCTATGGGCTGAATTCAACTAACAGCTCAATCCAATCCGTAATCTCCTAGATGCACTGGAGAGCTAGGAAAAAAATTTGTGACTGTTTCGATTCAGATATGATTGTTCAAATGGCCATTGTGAAATTTGTTTAGATAGTCTATTAGATAGTCGATGATGTTTGCGTGGCTGGTCGAAATTTTGTTTGACCTAATACACTCACTTATGGTATTTTACTGGAGGAATTTTATTAACTAACTAAATAACTGTGCTATTGCAATAGAATCGATCTGATTATTCGGCTAAACCATCATCTATTGTTTGCATTCACGAACTCATTTCTTTCGGGGATGATCATTGCAGCTATTTGCTTAACCAGGTGGAATTTAACGTTCAAAAACCTATCGAAAATGGCTATGAGAACAAGGCAACTTATCGATGGGTAACTATTCGGAATTTTCAGTTAATTCACTAATGACAAATAACAAAATAAAGTAATCATCTAAACTGTGAAAAAGTCATTGAACTTACATTTATGTGTGCTTTGTTGGATAGATGCGCAATGGAGAAAAGTAAATAAACCAGTTGCATCACGAAACGGAAGCATTTCAAGGGCTATGAAAAAGCGCATGGGCTTACTAGTGGAAGAAATCACTAGACGCCGAGCTTTTGAGACGGTGTTTCTTGGAGTTCTACAATAGCCTGCTTACACATGCCGACTATTTCTTGTAAGAAAATAAGTTCTTTTGCACCACATTGTTGAAATAACCAGATGGATACCCACACGCCAGTGGATGTAGGTTTTTGTTGTATCTTACCGCTAACTGCATTCCAGGGACGTAGTGCCGGAAAAACTCGCCGACAAGGAATAGAACGGCTTTGTAGCTAAAAAGATAGCACAACAGCCTCGCGCTATTTATCAAGGGAGCACTATCTGACTCTGATTCAACGCTGTCCGATCGGTGTTTGGTGACGTTTGAGGGTCTCAGTAGGTTTGGGGCATTCTGGGATACTTTTCGGTATCTGGCTGATTAAGATAACGAAGAAATATGTCCCAACAAGCTTTCCGTGGGCGTATTTTACCGCACGCAGTATTCCTGCATGATAATATGCATCGAATCAAAAGGAGTTAACTGTGTGGATGAAAAACAATCTACCTCCGCAGTTTGGGGTTTTTACCACTTTGTATTGCAGGACGGATCGTAAGGATTTAGTAGTCTGTGTTTGATGATACAAATACTTCCAAGACAAAGTAGCTTACTGGTGACCGCGGTCATGGACTCTGATTTCATCTGAAAACTTCCAGAGGTCGATAGCAGAACTCAGTAGCGTGCTACCAGTTAGCCATGAAATTTTTGCTGACGCCAAATATTAAAGCGCCGAGGTAATCTGATGACAGACATTCTGGTGCATATAACACTTTGCGAGCTACTTGTCTGTTGAACGTAGAGATAAATACGTATAAAATCAATGCCAGGAGACCACTTAAATTGATGAAAGCATTTCGAACGAATGATTTCAAAAAACCGATTGTGCATAAAGGACACCTTATATTATATTGCCACTGCTGGTTTAATAAGACAAAACAAACAAACAAAATATATTGTACTGCGTAATTCCCTCGGATATCATAATTCATCTGGAAATTCGGAGTAAATTTTCAAAAACATCACCCGGTGTATTCCGGCACTACAAACCTTATGCTGGGCGGTGGTGAAACATTGAGATCTCAGTTGTAAATGCCGCAGGGTAATCTCTACCATACTGTTTCTTATGGCCTTACCTGGTAGCAACCTATCCCATGGATGGTTTCGTAGCCATGGCGATAGCGTGCAACCGTGCGTGACAGCACTGAATTTTCACTAGGGGTGTTGGAAGCAGGCATATGCCCACGCAGTAAAATGCCGTAACTTAGTTGGGATATAAGTTATCGCCCGGCAACGCCGTAGTTTTTTATAGCCAGCAAGAAAATTCAAGCAGATTCGACCATGCTATATGTTGAGGAGGGGATGGATTTGTTTATTACTTATATTCGACCGATTTACCTTTTTCATCAAATTTCTGCACTAGTCTAATGGGAGGCTGAGACAGGTTGTACACGTGAACGCTCTTTTACACTGGTTATTTATGAGTTGGTGTTGTTTGTATGCTCAGCCCTCAAGCGAGTTTTTTAAGAGGATTTCTCGAATAAATCTCGACCGCCTCCTTCGCAAACTGCAGCCTTAAACACATGTTTTTTATTCCGTCATAGATAATACACACTGGAGTAGCATTTTCAGCAATTGTCGCATTTGCAACCCATTTGCTGGATTTGCTTCGGTTGCGCGCTCGACGATTTTTCAACAATCCGGCTTGATTAGGTTGATTTTTTCTTCATGCGTGGAAACATGCGACACTGATAATCGTCCGAGACCAAGTGCGCCTTGCGATTATTTGCCAGTGAGGGTGAATTTGGGAAAGTCTTATACATTAGCGTTTGGGAAAAGATACGTTTTATAGTTCTGTTCTTGTTTTGTTGTGCCAGGTGATCCATTTGCTGAGTGCATTTTTCCCCTCAACAAAGGGCTGTTAATTACGCGACGTAATTATTTATGTTTCGCTATTCCTCAGACTAATTCATTACCCTTCCGGGGACTGCTCAACTTTCAAGACGGAACTATTGTATTTTATACAAAGGCGACTCTGTATTAACTGTTTTTCTACGTTAACTATTTCCATGACTCGATTTATTCACATTTATTTCTGGGTGTGTTGTTGAGTATATTGTCCCACTTTGAACTACAGAACATCTTTCCTGTTCAATTTGTCCGATAACATACTGCTTTTTCTGTGCCATCCTGTGTTGCTAACTGACCAAGGTTCAATCTAGCCGTAAGCTTTCCTTTATTTCTGCTCACTGCTTACTGTTAATTTCTTATGGAATCACGGTCTACCTATCTATACTGTTTGTCCACATCTAATTCAGTAGATTGTTTCATGCTCAATTGCGACCACTGAACAAATGCAGGTGAAGTTCGTAGAATTCAAAATCGCCAGCCTCAAAGGACTCGCCGATACTTGTTGGGCAAGATACTGTTATAAGCCTTCTAAATAGTCATTTCTGTAATGCTAACACAAGGCAAGACGATCGGCTTCTTGAAACCGCTTATTTAGCGCGAACGTGTATGGGGCCTGTCGCGCAACGGCTGCCGAAGTTTGATGGAAACTCCGCCGAGTACCACAATTTTATACACAGTTTTATGTCCACTATTGCCCGACTTACTCGTAATCCGGCAGACCGATTCCCATACCTGGTACATCATTGTGAAGCAGAGGCAGCCCAAGCCATTAGACGTTGTAGCGTCCTGGAACCCGAGGACAGCTACGCAGAAGCAACACGTATATTTGATCGCACGTTTGGTGATCCCACATCATTGCAACTACCTCAATAGAGGAACTGAGAGAAGGGCCGACCCTAATGGTGGATGATCATGAAGCTTTAACCAGTTTGGCTGGGCTACGTTGAAACAGCTGCTGCATCCCAGTAATCTTAATTCTTGTCGGACCATTGAGGCTATCGTAGCTAGATTACCCGGCAGCATGACGACTGAATGGTTTAACTGGGCAGCTAACTCATTCAAGTTCAAGCGTGATCCAACATTCGACGAACTGGCGAATTTCACAAACAACAAGGCCGACACAGCAGCAGCTCAACAGGTATGCGCTGTAGGACGGAGGTATATGCGCCCCCAGCCAAACCCAGTGAGGCCCCAACCGGCACACAAATCTCCACTATATAAAGCAGCCATCCTGACGACGCAGATAGACAACAAAAGATCAGGTTAGGTTAGGATATCAATAAAATGTGCACAGTATGGACCATCTCACTACCTGGATCAGAGTTTGTTGAAGTGCCAGTTGTAAGTAGAATTGTCTATTTAGGCCGACTCCTAGTATGTTAGTTATGTTTAAAACCGAACCGTCAGGCTAAATATGTCGATCTAGATATGCTCGTGGGTTCCAGTTATGTGTGGGGAAGCATCATCCACTTTTGCAACGACCGAGCTCTTCCATGACGGGAAACGAACCGGAACCACGTGAGATTGTATGAAAATGTGTACACTATAGCATAGCAGACGGCCCCAAGCCAAATTTATCGCTTGCATTAGTGCCAGTCCGAATTCGAGGACCAAAAGAGCACGCCGTTATCCGCGTCTTTTTGGACAACGGTGCTAGTACGACCCTGATTCATAGTTCACGTCTTCCAAAACTGGGATTGAACGGCACACCAGCGTCATTAATTATTAAAACTATCAATGGAGTGTGTGCCACAAGATCTGCATCAGTTTCGTTCTTCTTGTAATCGCATGATTCTGAGGAAGTAGTGCCCGTTCATCATGCTTGGATTGTCGACTGCATGCCCTGTTTACGATCATTCGCACCGCGTCCCGAACAGTCATAGAAGTGGAAACACCTTAAGGAAATAACGTTTCCACAAGTAAAGCGGATGGGCATAGGTCTCATCACCGGTTGTGATGTCCCTAAGGCAAATTGGGTGCTAGAGCAAAGGTTCGGGGACCTGCAAGACCCTTATGCCGTTAGAGGACCGTTGGGAATACGGAGGCGCCAGGTCACAGTATCGCCTTCAGAAAACAGGCATAAAACCGTTGGGTTTGTAAGGCAAACCAATATAACAGATATCACTTTCTGACACAAATGTATCGTGACACGTTTATGAATTTTCAGTTGGTGATCGAAGTAACGGCTACTTCCTTCTGTCTATACCACTAAGCGCGCTTACCTGGCGTAATTGCTGGATGCGTACATAAACTCTGCGTCAAATTTTACCGACGGTGCTTCCGCACAACTTTGAAAATGTCATGTATGATTCGTTTTTAGTATGTACTCTGAAACCCGAGTTTGCCGTGCAAACTCAACGGCCTTGTCTGTTTTTTGAAGACGCCTGCTTATTCGCTAAAACATACATCTGGTGATATGGTGTTCATACTTCAAACACACTCTGCTGATCTCGTATATCGTCATGGTACATCACTTAAAGATGCATGATTTTAGTGTATTTTAGATGTTTCCAAATATGATCAGAATTTCAGCACTTTTGCTGTACAGTTCTTAACGATAACAATGAAACGAACAGTTTGTTTGTGTTCCTTGAATACATACTTGTAATAGCTTGATTATACTATCGGGTTGCTGCCGCCGCCGCGAGTACTTAGAATTGACCGGCATTACCAATTTGCCCTGAAATGATATAATTTGAGCTTCTCGGATCGATTTTGGCCATATCCGCTGGTTTACAATGTGTGCAAAATGAAACGTTGTTTTGTTTTATTGTAACACTGGGAATCGTATCAAAGCACACAATTTGCCAAAAGAGTACGCGCATTATTAATTTAGCTTGAGCATTTTCCGAATATGCTGAAATACCCGCACTGCAGACGGGAAGTTGTCTTTCCCACATGTTGAAACGTTCGATGTTAGTGCTGCGCCAGTTAACGAAATCCATGTGCTTATAGTAACTGCGACGATCTAACTAAATGTAAAACAATCCGTAACAGATGTATCACACCCTTTCAAGCGTAAATGCACAAGGTAAAACCTTTAGTTTTGGTTGCAGGGAATTAACTCCAAAGATGGCGCGCACTGGTTGCGTTGTTTCGATTCTGCGGAACCCCTTGTGGCGGTGATTTTGGGGGTAACATTATATTCAGGAAATCTCGGGTGGATATTTAATGAGTTTCACCTACTTTTCAACGTGCCGAATAAGACAAAATTTATTCTGCTTGCTGAACTGACAATGATAAAACGAGAGCTCACTAAGCTGGACATTCTATGTCAACACGCCTTCCTACGATCGTAATTCAAAGTGAAAAAGTCTTTTGTAACGAGGTTGAATACATGAGGGGTTAGGAATATTCGACTGATAATCCGGGCGCTGAAGGAAAGAATTTTGTCTGAACCAATTACGCTAAATTTGCCGCGTAAAAATGAATTTTTTTGTTCTAAGAGCCAATGCATATTTCAGTGATATTTGGTCGCATGTGGCGCTATTTTGTAACGTGGTTAGCCAAAAAACAATACTTTCTAACCATCTATGGGGTGGAGGCTGTGAGAAATAAACTACTCAGGAGGATATCAATTGATCGAGTCCAGATGATTTGATAGTTTGATATTCCACGAAATTTTAGTGATGCGGGCATTAGGTTTGCCCAAATGTGAGGAAAACGCAAAGTTCAATGGATCGACAATAAATACTTTGCCTGATTTATAGTTTCAAAATCACAAACAGACAAATGCGTACTTTGCAGCCCGTTGAAATAACGCAATTTAGCATAGGTAATTCGTTCAAAATTACGTATCCACAGCAGACGATTTTGTCGTTTGGACAGAATGTCACAACGCTTATGCTTAACTACAACGTTTAAAATTTAGAGACCCCAACCCATGTAATAAAGCTCTGGACGTCATCCTTCATCAAGGAAAAACTTTATTTTATTGAGCGATTAAGCACCAAAATTGAAAGGCACATAAGCCAATAACTGGATAAAATGTACAATCCCGGTTGTAGCAGAGCTAACACGGAGGACTTAATGTTGATATATGAGCGACACAGAAACGTATCCGTGAGATCCAGCTCGTCCATTAATGTAGGCACATTGTGGTCGAACGGATTTCCAGGGCGCTATTATCCGGTTTGCAACACAGACCAGTTAGCTTTTAGTGGGATATGTTTTACCACTTGTTTCATAAAATGCGGAAAGGCGAGGCTCAAATTTCAATGACTGCCGTCACTGTGTAAATAGTTTACTCCCGGTGATGCGAAATCGTGAGACAGAAATTCTGGAGGGCAACCGGTAGCTTGGATATTATGGTGCAGTTCACCTAAACTTCCCCTAGGATACTGCATGCCAAAATGATTCAGCTTACTAAATATTTGGAACAAGATCTGAATTAAAGGATTTAGGCAACTTTGAGTATAGAGGAATGTCCTCGGAAATATACTACGAAAATGGGCTTTTAAAAATTGCAAAATTGTTGAATTTGGAAGATCTTCCGACTGGCACAATATTTTGGCATTTGAGATTTGATTGTATCCAAATATATACCTACATGTTTTGCAGTAAAAACTCGTGGATGTATACAAAATGACTAAGGGAGTTTACTTCACCTTACTAATCAGTGCGAATATAAACGCCTTCCAATGGGGAAAATTGAAAGTGTAATTTAAAAGAGCGTCTGGTAACACACGTCTCTAGCGCTTGTGGATAAAAGACCCCAGAATAGTGCATGTTGAAGAAAGGGCGCGCAAAGAAGCTTGCTTTCTGTCGTTTGCCTTCACCCAGTAACAGTACAACTCATGTTTTATTTACCATATTGTTGATCATGCCAGAACGAGATTCAGCGAAACTTTAACCCAAGAAAACCGACGGTGTGTTCCGAAATATAGCACAACATATGCACACGGTTAGTCAATTTCAACACACCAACTATGAGCCAAGAAGGAGGATAAATGCCATTTTGCAGTGCGTTTTAACGTTGAGTCGTTGAGCTGCTGAAGTTTAACCAACCGGTTCCAGGCAGCTTCGATCTGCTAGCTAGTTAAAAATTATCCGCTTGTGCGGATGCATGTTGCTTCTCTTGCTACGTGGGTAATGTGTACGCTTCTTATTGACTTTCAAATGTTAACATTGTTCATAACAACGCAAACATTCGTTTTTGGTTCATATAGGCTTATTATTTCTCAAACCAAATTAGCAGAAAATGGTGGTTATGTGTTAGCTGAAACATGATCGCCATTGCCTATTGTGTTATCGCTGGACCGAAATTCCGAGGGAGGTTCCCAGGGCACACTTTCGTCAGAAAAGCCATTTATTAAGTAACCGGTGAGAAAATCCAAAAAATAATGATGCATTCATCTTTTTAGGAATTTTGCTTTATTTGTCGGATATTTTTGGTGTAAATTCTGGTTTGTGAAGTTCTGTCCAGTTTCTGCTTGTAAACTAGATTTTGATGGAACATTTTTTTTCTTGGCCGTGCAGATTACTTCTTACAGTATAACATGTGAAAAACGCTATTAATAGAGGTTTGATTGGTTATTCAATAGAACTATACAATATCCTTCTTTTAGTACATTTTTTCTGACTGAAACACACAAATCTCATTCACGCTGACTCTGGAAAACTTAGGGTTATAAGAAATCAGATAAAATGCCGTATTTCGATAACATGATGCTTGCGTTACACAACTTGCTGCATTCTACTTAAAACAAAACCCCTCGGTTATCACCCGCAAGAACATGACAAGCAGAAAAACAGACCAAATATATTGCCAGGCAAAAAATACACGTTGGGTGTTATGTAATTCGCAAAAACGTAGATTCAAAATAGCCATCCAATATGAACCACGTGATGACGTCCACGCATCCAGAATTATCTGAAATATCTTGGGGATCAAAAGAAGGTGGCGAAATTAATTGCGGTTTCATATATGCACGTTGGAGTGCAAAGCTTTTTAGTCCATTCAAACACTTTAGCACGTATAATACCAGCGCACATTATGTTTTCCTTATTCCCTCCCAACAGGTTCAGATACAACAATTAGCCTTTGCGGATAAAATTTTGCATGCAATTTGTCATGATCCACGAAACCACCTCACTTCCAGATGCACCGGTTGAAGGCTAATCAATGGTTGGTTTGGGAAAAGAATTCCGGGTTTGCCTAATATGTGCATATAGGGAAAGTTCCTTTACAAATCGTTGGAAAGACCATTAGAATGTGGCATTCTTAAATAGAATCTAGTGAAAGTCTTATGTCGTCCACAGATTGGAAGGACTTTGGGATTTTTTGAGCTTTGTGTGATAGTTATGACCATCGTAATTATCAAGGTAATGTGCATGGCTGACAGAGCACAGATCCTGCTTAAAAATCACATTCAGTCAGTAAAGTGAATGTATTGACCACAAGCCTTATGGTTACTTGCAACGGAAACGATATAGCCTTTTTTCCAGTTATGAGCAAACGGAACACTTGCGAGCAACGAACGCCGGTCGCCCACTTACCTGGTGCAAGTCGGCAACAGGGCCGGAGCAACGACCCGAGAAATAGAGAACGGCCGGACCGAGAGTGCTGGTGAGAAAAAAATCACACATTGGGTACATTTTCGTTCTGAATATATTTTTGTATAGCGGATAATCCACTTGCATGTAAAAGTTACCAAATGGAAATACTTGCTGTACTAGCTAGTAGTAGGTTTTGGTATGTATCGCCATTTTGTCGTCATTTTAACCGCAAACCATGCTGAAAATACTGCCAAGGTTGTGTTTAGCCACCATCACGATAGTACCGTACATGTATGTGTTCGAGCGCGTTGTAAATAAACAGGTGGAGTAGGCCAGTACGTTTTTGGGGCATTTTCCGTGAAGCTGTCTGGCTGAAAGCGCAGGCAATCAGGGAAGAGGCAAGCCTGTGATAACTTACAATTAGTGGCTGATAAATTTCTATCTGCATGCAACTATAAGACAACTAAGCGAGACGATCCACGTCGGCATCCTGATTCAAGCGTTATAAAACGGCCCGTAGCCTGGTGAGTCATCAACAACTAGCAGAAGCACGATTCTGCCGTTCATTAGTTACTCGTCCGCTGTGCAGCCGGAAAACTGGGATCATGAGACGGCTTCATGTATATCCGCGTGGGAAGTTCACCCATTTTACCGGTCTTGTTGGAGTAGGTCTTATTTTCTCGACGTAATGTGGCAAAATGTTATTATTTTGAAAATAATTTAGCCTCCAAAGAAACCACTTGGCAATCAGCTCAACTGATACAAGAATATCCAATATGAATACTACACCAAGATATCAGGTATGTTACAATTTTAACCACTGTGAAATATTTGAAAACAACTCGATTGCCAAGGTATGGTTTGTTCATCAAAGAATGCGCGCTTGTGTACTTAAGGCGGATTATATTTCTGGCCATCGAAATTTCGATGGTGGCGAGCACGGGTATTCGTTTTGCAGGGCTTGACTTTCGACTGAGGAAACGGTTGCACGTGAGATGGGGCCTACTTTGTAGAAGCGCACATTTGCATACCAAATAAACTGAGCCGAACTCATTTCCTACAGAGGAGAATGTTGTTGGCTCAGGTACTACGTCCCACTAGGTGCCGTAACAACGCAATAATGACGTAACCTTGATTGGTGATGAAACGCAATGCAATCAGTTTGCCCAGCTCAACGAACAAATTAACGACCATGAAACAAGCTCATCATGGTTCTTGTGTTCTGTCTATGGATCGAAATAGTCGGTAACAAATCGAACTCAACTAAACCATAAGCAAGTCTCAACATGGGTGCGACTGACGAAGTGCCACACCCTGGTACTGATTGCGGAAAATACAGTCACGCACAATCCCATCAAGTAGGCACAATGGTGAAACTTCACATGCCCTTTTTGCTATTCAACTCAACTTGAAAAATCAACACAATTACCAAAGATACATTTCCGTAACATCAGTGGGCATTGAATGACGTGGTAATATGTACTGGAAACAGATAATTGGTTGTTATTTATCTACGTTGCATGGAGAGTTTGAAGCTCCAGCGTGTGATTAGGTTTGCTGCACCGGGTAGAGGCTGATCAATTGCGTTGCGTCGGATAAAAATGGCAACGTACACAAATAGACAGAGAACACTATCACTCATCAGTTCTGTTGTCCGGTACCTTTGAACTGGCACAAACAACTCACCACACCCTTTAGGTTTGCTAATAGTTTTGTTAAATGGGATATATATATATATCATTAGGTATCGGTGGGTATCGTATGAAATTCCTAACGGAAAAACTCCAAAATGTAACAGACAATGTATGACAGGTAGAAAATAAATTTGTGTTTCTTTGTGAACTACAATTTTTAAGACGGGTGATATTTTGTTAGCTAGACGTTTATAACTATGCCCCAATCCTAACATTCGCTGAGCTTGATACACATGCAATGTTAAATCATGGTGATAGTATTCCGGCTTTGGCAGTTTACTTCCGCTTTTCAGACAACACAAATATTTTAGGCCGTCGGGGGGGGGGCAAAAGTCTGTCAGTTGTCTATGGAGTGAACTGCAGGAAGTCAGGTATTTAGCTTTAGGTGAAGATGCCCCATAGTTCTGGAACACATGCGGGTAGCCAAAAGTATCACGCTTGCGCTCTAACACGGGAAAACTGTGACCTTACACGACATTGATTTACGGAAAATGCGACGAGTTGCCCTTTGAGATGGAAGTTAAGCATGAGAACTTTATTCAAACCCGGCAAATAAAATTTCAAGGTCAGGTGTTGTAGAATTTTTTTGGTATTCTAGCCCATCCATAGGTCTTTAAACATTTTTTATACTAGGTAACTATTTATTTTCGGTGGTCCCCCAATGAGCTGCGATCACAAAGGCCAACAGGTCTCCCTTTTTCAGTAGGCCTATTCTTGCCAGTGGTGGACCCCAGCTGGTCGAGCACGTTAGTCCTCATCTACATAATCGTCCCTGTTGAAGTGCTGCCACTGTCCCGCGCATCCACAGTCCTATCTAAACTACCAGGTCACATAGGTGGCTAAGATTGACTGAGACCCTTGCAATAAAACCTAGAGTTTTACCGCTATCGTAGAGCTCTCTTAACCGTACTCTCCCAAATCAATTATTCCTCAACCTGCTCCGGTTATCACATTATGACACCGCTCCCGTCATCCTCCTCAAAGCGGTTGCTAGACCCCGAATCCCCATCATCTAACTCCCTAGTGTGTTCAAAGAAGCGCCTCACAGCCAGAAGACCCAGCTCTCAACCCCCTCACCTTTCGAGGCCGGCAAAGACTGTTTTCCAAGCAACCTCAGATTGTTCAGTAGTACTAACTGACATATCTTTGCCTCTTCAACCTGGCAACACTCTTCTCTCACAGCTGCCAGTGGGATCTCAGGTCTTGAAAGACCTAGAAAATCTCAGAACACGTCTGCACACGATGGAAAATGAAATGTCCTCCCTCCGAACCGTACAGTCTATTGCATGTCTGCTAAATCCTGACGCACCACGCGATCAAACCAATCTGGAAAAAGCGTCAATTCTTATTGACACGATTGCGTCTGAGATTTGTCAACGCGTCCAATGCCGGCATCAGGTCCTAATATTCAACGCACCTGATCGAATTCCGGTTGAACATACCAAAACTGCCATCCTGACTGCATGTGGCATGTTTGGCACCATGTGCACAGCTCGACGGCTCCGAAAGCTGAAACCATCCTTGTGCTGTCCAATAATGATGCAATTCCAGGATGAAAACGATGCCGCGCGTCTGCTTACATTCCAGGCTCTTCTCTCCTCTACCAAAAAATTCCAAACCATAAAAATTAAAGCTGCCCGTACTCGAATGCAAAGACAGCTTACCAAGAAGTTACCTGAACCTGTTGCATCATCAGCCGGCAGTACTTGCGTTGTCGCTCCCACGGTACCCTTAGACTCTCAATGCTCTGTGATTACTCCCAGCACTGAACCCGCACTACGTTATTCAGCAACCTCTGCCTTACAAAACCCTGAGCCCCCCATCGCACCCACAAATGGACTTTTTGCTTTACCACCCATGAAAACTGCAAATATCTCCATCAGCCCAGTAGAACTCTCACCAGCTCCTGAAACGACTGATGCGGTAAGTCTGCCAACCAGAGCAATGACTACACCAGTTGTAGACAGCACACGTTCTCGTCACAGACCCCCTGACCTGCTGTCTCTCCGCATTCCACCTCCGCCGAAGTATGCCTTCGGTCTCAAACATTTACTGTTGAGGCCACGATACGTAACGCACCCTCAACTGCATCCCCGAAAATCTGACCCTTCGTATGCTGTCGTAACTAAACCCGTTGGGCCATTAACTACCAGTACGTACGTTGACACCCCCACTGAACCCTTATACTCTCAGTGCTCTGTGATTGCTCCCAGCACTGGGCCCACACCAAACTATCCGGTAGCTTCTTGCTTCACAGCCTTACAAGACCCTGAGCCCTCCATCGCTCCTACAAATGGACTTTCTGCCTCACCATCCGCGAAAACTGCAAATGCCCCCGTCAACCCAGTAGAACTCCCTCCTGGTGCTGACGCGGTGCTGACGACTGACGCGGCACGTCTCCCAGCCAGAGCAATGACTATGCCAGACAATGACAGCACTGGGGCCCGTCACAGACCTCCTGACCTGCTGTCTCTCCGCGTTCCACCTCCGACAAAATACGCCTTCGGACTGAAACATTTAACGTCTAGGTCGCGATACGTGAGGCACCCTCAACTACAACCTGGAGAATCGGTCCCTTGTTCTTCACAAGATAACTGGACTTTGCTCCGGCTTCCCCACAATTACATGGCAAGTTCTTCAAACCGCACGTACCGCGAGCTTGGCAAAACCTCACATCCCCAAATACCGGCGGCCAGCTCAGACCCTTATGTGCTTCCACCACCCTGCTCACCCACTTCCGTCCCAACTGTAGACCATTTTCGGATGCCGCCCATCCCCCCACACCCACCGCCTTTTTCTGCACCATGCCACTCTCCACACATCCTGCCGATGCGAATGATTTCGTGTCCCAAAACCCTTCCCGACTCCCAAACCCTTCCAACTGCACCCCAGCCTTCCAGAGATATTCCCTACCCCATAATGAACCTCATACTCTATCTTCTGCCGTGGATTCAAACCTACTTCACCCACCATTCACCCCCCCTGCCCCCAGTGGTGAATGCACTTCGACCTATTCCGGACACATGCCTAGTCAACTCTACTTCGTGTACCCTTAACCCCCCTATCCATTTCTCCCTAGTACCAAACTCCACCATAAACCAGATTAGTAAATTCCTAATTAGTATGATGTGCCCGGCAGTGGACCTATCAATGATGCTGTTCAACGCTCGCTCACTGCTGCCAAAAGTCCATACTCTCCGTGCCATTATCGCCTTTGCGCAACCAAGTTTGATTTGTGTGACTGAGACATGGCTCTCAGTTGAAACTCCAGACACGGCTGTTTCAATCCCTGGTTATAATGTCCACCGCTCTGACAGGTGGAACTCAAGGGGTGGAGGCTGTGCCATCTATTCCAAATCGGAACTCCGCGCAACCCCCATTGATGATTCCAGCCTAGAAGGGATTCCAGAGGCCATCTGGATCTCCGTAGAACAGACCAAACGACCTGTACTAATAGGTTGTATCTATCTACCACCGGCTCCCTCCCCCGCTTCGATAACTGACTTGTCCCGTATTCTCTCCACTGCATATGCCCTTTCCTATTCGTCTAAATTCGTGCTGGGTGACTTCAACCTACCGGATATTTCCTGGTCTCCTATTTTGGGTCCTACTCGTTATGCCTCGCTGCTTGCCCAACTTAGTGTAGAGGGTTGGTCCCAGATTGTACGCAGCCCCACTCGTGGCCAACATACCTTGGACCTAATATTCTCAAACGAGGGTCATCTGGCTACGGCCGCAGTTGGTCCATGCTTCCCAGGTAGCGATCACTGCGTCGTTTCGTGCAACGCAGTCAGGTATGGAGAAACTGTTTCTCTGAGTCCTTCATTCTTTCACCTCCTAACTCCGGATATTTTGCGGGCCTTTTCATCCCTGCTGGCCTCCCGGGACTGGAACGACTTCTTTCTCTCGACAAACACACAACGCATTTGTGATATCTTCTACCGAAACCTATTGACCTCTCTTCACCTTGCTTCTCCCATTAAGAGTTTTCACCCTGATATCTCCCGCCATGATAAGTTATTGAAAACCTTGGACAATAAAATCCTCCGAGCTGGCAGAGAATATCGGAAAACTCGGGACTTCTCATTAATACTCCTCATCAGCAAACTTTCAACTAACCGAGAGTCCTTACGGGTATCCCTCGAATGCCGTGAAGAGAACACCACTCTCAGGGACCCGTCTCGCTGTAAGTTACTGAGCCGCCTATTCCGTGGGCGCTGTACCCCAAACAGTCACTCAGTTACTTGTCTGCGTTCCACCGACGGTAGTTTTATCACCGATCCTGTAAATATAGCTGACCACCTGAACGCTTACTTTGCCAGCTGCTACTTGCCCTCTCCTTCCAAACTCAATCCCACAAGCCCTGCTACACATTTCACATCTCCACAACAGAGTAACCTCCCCTCACTTAGCAACATGACCATCTCCCTAGCTGATGTATCAGCCCTTCTTCAAACCCTCAAGGACTCCACCGTGCCGGGGGCCGACGGCATACCATCACGTGCCCTGAGTCAAGGCGGTCAAGATGTAAAAACCCTTGTCTTAAATCTTTTTAATCATTCAATCGAATGTGGAATCGTCCCCTCCCAGTGGAAGCGATCTGTCGTTCGCCCCCTTCTTAAATCCGGATCGAGGCAAACTACTTCCAACTACAGAGGGATCCATCATACCCCCTTTTTAATGCGAACCCTTGAACGGCTGGACAAAGGCTCGTTAATCAGGTTCCTCCTAGCTACAAATGCCATAGATGCTCGACAGTACGGATTCCTATCTCAGAGTTCCGTCAATGGCTGCCAACTTCACTTCTTTGAGACCGTCACAGCAGCCTATGATGCCGGACACTATTGTTACGGTCTATATGGACATCGAGAAAGCCTTTGACCAGATCCCTCACGCATCCCTACTGCAAAAACTTAACTCTGTTGGCATCACTGGGTCCTTATTTCAGTAGTTCACCTCCTATCTATCTGATAGGTCACAGATAATACAAATAGGTGACAAACAATCATCCCCACTACCGATCACCAGTGGAGTCATTCAGGGGAGAGTGCCAGGTCCCATCCTCTTCCTACTATATAGCAACGACGTCTTCGACGCCGTATCCCATGGCAAACCCTTCCTTTTCGCGGACGATATAAAAATCACTTACACATTTCCCCCCTCTGCTAAAGATCTTGCCCTCCGCCAGGTCCAACAAGACTTAGACTCTCTGACTCGCTGGTCAAGTGCCTATAGCCTAAACTTCTTTTTTTCTAAGTCCCATATAACTTTCTGCCGCTGCTCCGTGCCAGCTGATATGTTCACAATTAATGGGAACCCCGTCGCTCATTCCACAGAGATCAAAGACCTTGGTCTCAGATACTCTTGCACCTTTAATTTTTCTCATCAAGTCCAGTTCCAGGTTGCCCGGGCACGTAGGTTCTGCTTTCTAATATTACGCTCCTTCCATCTTCGAGACACAAAGGTCGCAATTTTCAAGCTATGCGTGCGACCAATTGTGGAATTCTGTCCTGCTTTCTCTTCCCTCTATACCCAAAGTTGTAAGCTGGCACTCGAGAACGTCCAACGATCATTCACCAAAAAGTTATTCCCACGGACTAGTCCTCTCTCCTACCGCTCCCGCTGTATAATCTTAGGCCTTGAGCCACTATGGCTCAGACGGTTAAAGCTAAATTTAACTCTACTACACCGTCTTTTGCACCAAAAAGCTTTTATAGCAGAGGCTAGGCCAAGCGTAAAATTATGTGCGCGCTATAAAATCCGTAATTCCAGCAACCTCTTAGTGTGCCCTCAAGCGCGTACAAACCTGCGCCACTACTTCTTCCTGGTCTACTACACTCGCATCTGGAACAGTCTTCCCGATCGGTTTCGAGATATCACACACCAACATACGTTTTCGCAGTCTGTAGATAACTTCCTTACGTGTGAAGCCGCAGCCACCCTACTCAATACCCAATTATCCCCTGATCTCCTTTATGAACGGGGTCCAGACCACCTCTGAGTTTGACGAAGGTATATTTAGTGGACGCAAAAAATAAATAAATAGTTAAAACAAAAAATTTAAAAAATAAGCCGCACCCTTACTATACTGTGCTACCTCTTGACTTGCTTGAAGCAACTTATAGCACGTTCCTCCCAGCTAAGTCCCTGCCCTGGACTACTCTATCCGCTCTGATTAATGAGTGGTGCCTCGTCTTGCCTAACCCTACCCAACATAAACCAAGGAAAGAACAGAGTTTGTCATACCTGAGGACGTATTATACGCCACGCAACCCATTCAACACACGCACACAACATTGCGGTACGCCTCTGTTTGGCTCGATAGCTCACGCTCCGTCATCGTTTAGCCATGGATCACACACTCTGGACATCTCCGTTCTGTGCCTATTGTTCCAATGGTAGCTGCCGTCTCATTTGCCTCCGCGACTTGCCTCTTCCAGCGGCTGTATGTCGTTTGCTTGTTCGAAATGACTGAGCTGTTTTACTGGCCTGGCTTTCCCCCGACTAGATAAAATATCTGGTAGCTGGAGTTTATATTATTGCACAAGCCGCAATTATGACTGCATAGTGGCATGCCGCCTTGCAGATCTGGTAGCATGCACGAGGGATGAAAACCTCGTGTGGTGGTCGGTACGTCCTGCAGGGAGGGTCGCCCTGTTGCGTTGCACCATGGTGCGTTCGTATACCCATCACCCCTCCAGTAGCACGGGTGCTTCGCCCATCGCCGGTGGTTCTGAGCATGGCCTTTAATTCAGGAAACCAATAAAAGAGGACTGTTGTTTCTGTTTGTTGCCGCTGGGCTGGACTCGTCCCGGTTGTCATTTAACTGGCAAAGCCATAAGCTACAGACGAATATAAAAAAGGAGAAGAAACTGGACTTTTGTCTGTAAAAAAAGGAGAAAGATATTCGTAAAAAAACACAGATGGGATAGCCTGAAGACTCTGTGATGCCCATGGTTTACATCGATGTACGGAGCTGCAGCTGCCTTCGTCATATTGGGGTTGTACCGCACCAAAGCCCACTTAGTCGGCCAAACAACACACACGCACGTACCTGCTTCTCCCAGTAGCGAACATATACAATGAGAAATATATGTAAACAGAGGTTCCTAACCCTCTGCTACCAGCATGCAAGACGAGTGTCCAAAGACTATTTATTCGCCATGCACCACTTGTTAAGTTGAAGCTGATAGCAGTGCTTCTGGGACTGGTGACAATTTCTTACCTACGCTTACTTTCTCTCCTAGGTTATTTTGCTGCCCAATTTAAGTAACAAATGCCAGATAAGCTAGCCCATCATCTCGGAAGTTAACCCTCGTCAGTACTTATACTTCTGATTTCCCCAACCACACTACCTCTCTGCGTGCTTATGTCGGTTTGCACTGTATCTCTCGTAATTCAATATCATATGTTAGCAAACCCAACCCTTGCTTGGTTGCTAGTTGACTAAGTGCAAATCCATCCCTATCCACTCTCACATACTCACTCACTGTCACCACCCTAATAGCGGTAGATGTCAAGTCTTTCTCTCTATATATATTAATGCACATTATCCCATCTGATGTCTCCTCAGACTCACCATGCTTTGCTAACCTCATCCCATTCCCTTGTCTTCCCAAGCATAGAACTTCGACAATATCAGGTATGGACGACCTGGTTGGCTGTTATCCACTCCACCTGGCCTATAAATCTACACCCACAGGGATCCCCAACTGGACCGAAAAAATCCTAAAAGATCCCGCTGCTCAGAGAATTGCACATCCCAGCACAATGACCTTTTATGTGACGTCCGTTACGGGGCTGTCCGAAAACTGAAGTATGTCAGGCCAATGATGGCACGGCACTGCCATACCCAGTTTGATAGCATACCCGCAACTATTCCCTTCCAATTCTCGACTGTACCCTCCCGCCCACTCGTTCTATTAACTGCAAATACGAATAAGCTCCCCACCTGGCCCCAGCTGCCTGCATGATCTGTTCATTCCAAACTGCTGAACCTGTCGTTCGAATTTAACCATTTCGCTGGATTTTCAGTCTGTGCTCCCAACGAAAATCAGTAATTTTCTATACAGCTCGCGTTCTGGCTCGTGTGTTGGCACCATCTCACTCTTCCAAGGAACTATTATGCCCGGCTCCACAACAGCGACACCAGTGAGTCTCTACAGTTTCACTGTACACCATGACCCTGGGGTTCTTGTTGCCATCTATGCGTTTTGCTACTCCCTCCACTTCATCATCCCCACTTACGCTTTTTGTAACCTTGGCCATGAGCTCAACAGTCCAAGGTCAGGAGGCCTCAGCAGTGGTTTTGGGTTTTAGTTCAACTTGACCGGCTGGAGACGCCAACTATACTGTTTCACCAGATCTGATGTTCTGATTCCTCATTTTCAAAAATTTACACTCTTCTTGTCATGTGTCAAACGGGAAGCCTCTGGTTTTGCCCTCCCTCGCTTTGTTTTTGGCCCGCCACCTTCAAATCCTACCGACCTGATCTTGCTCGATGTTCTCTCCAAAAAAAGCATAGTAACTGCCTCCCTTCCCGTGCCGGTTTAGTGATGACCACGTCTACATCGGCTAACGCCCCCCGCCTATGACGCTGTCCCTTTTCCCAAAATCCCTGTACCCACAATCCCCGCCAGTCATGCCTTTATTCTGGCTGTAACCTGATGATCACGCCTGACGGCATGCCACCCACAAGTTGGGAATAAACATTATTATTATTATTATTATGTTTAGCATTATGCCCTATTTTATCCTAAAATTGTAGGCACAGGACACACATAGGGAGTGTAAATTATCGTCTGTCCAAAACTTACTTTTTCTGAAGCACGCACTCACTTGGAAAATGCGAGTGATGTGTTTAGCGCGGAGACAAACGGGAATATTAGCTGTAACACACGCACCCACGCATAAGAGTGATTTTCTTCTGGCAATGAATGTTTCGACACCAAGTAAAATACGACCATTTACCCTGGACCGATATGCATATATCACACAAAATATATTGTAGAGGATATCCTTGAGATTAGTTCAATGTTACGGATGCATGTAATTGATATTATCGTTAAAATTTTCCCAGCAAGAGTGGCACAGGAACATAGCTAATACCAAGTGTTTTTTTTAAAGAAACTGCGTTTTTCCAAGGGAGGCACTCTAGTGTCCCTAAAAGCGGAGTACAAGCTCCTTTGTCGACAGGTTTGCCTAAGCAGATGAGGAAAAACCCTAGAAGTGACTCCGTGTACATTGATGTGTATTTACATGATGTCACCAAATTAACACTTCCGGGAAAAAAAACTTACGTGCTTGTCCTGTGTATGTATTATGAAGAGACATGATATAAACGAAATAATCCAAGCAGAACGTAGTGATTTGGATATTTGCAAGTTAAAGCTCATACAAGCGCTTTAAACTCTGTCAGTAGGTGCCAACTAAACACACCATTCTTTGGGTGCCAGGTACTGAAAACCAAATTAATTAAATTTAGGCACCTACTGATAGTGTCAATTTTTTTTCCCAAAAGCACGTTCTGGTAAATATAAGGAGTGCAACAGCTGCCCACCATTTACGAGCGATCGAGCCATCGTCGGTTTTTTGACAGACTGCAGTAACCCAGCCTGTTTGATTTTGAGTCGCGCACGCCTTAATCACATTAGACCAAGAGGGTAGTAGCCTGTAGATAATCATGTTATCTAAAAAGTGTTTCAGCTTTTCGTAGAAGTAAAACTATACATCCGGCTAAACATTGGTATTAGCCAGTGGGCTTTCAGGCATTGTGTTGAAAACAAAGATCTTGTTTAAAAATGCTCAATATAATGACCATCTAACCGTAATACTTGGAGATGGCTGCGTCCATGTAGTTTGCAGTAGATCATGTTTTCCAGAACTTTTTGAAAAAAAGTGAATCTCACTTTTACTATTGCACTTTTGTGCCTGAAAAAGGAATTCCAGGGCAATGTAAAAGATGAAAAACGTAATTTTATTGCGACCATCGACTTCCAGTGTCTGACAGTTTGCTTATAAAACTCAGACATGTTTCTCAGTATATGTGATTGTTCAGTAGGTTGTCATGTGCAACAAAATCTCCAGATGGCGCCACAAAAAGAAAACACTCACTCGCTGTAACCATGAGAGTTTTTCGAAAATTGGATGTAAATGTGGCCGGTCCATCAATAATTGTTTTCACGCGGCCAGGTGCACCTGGATAGACTGCACTTAGATTAATAGATTTCTTCAAGCAATATATGGCCATATATATTTAGAAAACCAACCTTCCTCTAGTTTTTCTGATGGAGTGTGTTATTGAATGAAAGTAAAGTATTAGTAAACATGTGAAGCTAGCCGAAATGGTCATATTGTGAAGCAAACGGTTTGCTGTGTTATGTGTTTTCATTTGGAGTTCTAAAAATGGGTCTATTCATGGTCTACTTGGCTTCTTTTGGCTAAAGATTTTATTGAATATGATACCGTTATACTCAATAAGGCGCACTTACTCCCTATTTTTATGAGGGACGCAAAAAAACAGAACGGGTAATGCTAAATTTAAATACACACGGCAAGAATTCTTGAAATTTGGAATGAGCGCATTAATTGTTGCTGTAATCTTGATAACGTTCTCACGAGTATTCTGTTGTAGTGGATATAAAAGGTTTTCTAAAATAAATAGTGAGCGCTATACGACTTTAAGCATGCGTCCCTAGAAAACCACCAAGTTATTAAAAGCTTGGGTGATGTGATGAGGTTTTGGGATATTCCGAAATTTAGGCATTGTGTTGAATGAAAGAAGTTATTGATACGCGTGTGTCCTTCTTGTTTTTGTGCATCACAGAAAGAGTGGCATAACAATTTGCTCATACACCAAGAACGGAAAACAACGACGGTAAATCTACCTGCACTTCGTTTTGGAAAACAATACCCATGCAATTACATATCTGCAATATATAGAAATTTATAGCAGTCTAGCGATTTTGGAATGGGGCCATAGCTTACGTTCTTGAGTACATTTTGTATCTTTATTAATTCAAAATATCAAAGAAAACCATGTGGTTAAATCAAATATAGGGTCATAATTGTCTACTTACGAAGTAAGCAGATTATACAACCATACGTTGATGAAATATAATCGCGTATTGAGGTGTACAGCAAATTATTCAACCATAGTAGCATTTTCCAAAAATAGTTCACTTACTTTTCTTTTGGCACGCCTCTGTTGGGGAGTTTGAACGATAGTAAGGCGAGTAAAACAACACTCAAATGTGAAAATATGTTTGGCAAATTGTTGTTATTTGAAGGTCATGGCGTAACTCTAAAAGAATGACATGCTTGAAACAGCTGTGTGGATTTTCGTGGAAACACCAAATAATAATCGCAGAACGAACGTTGTCATTCATAAGATCGTTTAATAATACAGTTCCTTCAATAAACGCAAGATGATTCCTCGGTGAGAAACGTTTTTTTACATTTCGTGTAAATGAAATATTGAACTAAAAAGAATTCGCATGCACTGCCAAAATCTTTAAGGATAAACAACTAGTGTCATATTTCGTTACTTTTTTCTGACGTCGCCTTTTACATTTATGAACACCAGATCACAGCAACGTAGCAAAAAATCAGAATCCTTCAAGCTTTCTGCTGCAGTAAGTGGCTGATAACCGGCTACAGATATTTTGTTATCCATGTTTCATGCAGTTTTAAGATCTGACTGATAGTCGGGGGAGTTTTAAGGTTTCTCGAAATACTTGAGTTTTATCTGTTTTACCTATGCGACATTAAATATTCCTTCATCGTGTAACAAAAGCAGGCACTAACCTTCTTTTAGTTTGCCTGGGTGAGATTTTAAAATACAAGATTTATTAGATAGCCCACCATGGAAGTACTCCATTTATGAGGACATACCTTTTTATTTACATGATACTAAAAACCGGGCATCCCAAACAAAATGTACGTACTTTCTGAATTAATGCACGTCAAATGCAGTAAACGGGAAAATAGTTATGCTTTACGAAGCAGACAATTTGGATGCTTTGTGTTTAAAACCCACAGTGCATTACGAGTTCAGTTAATCCGTACCGTCTTCCGAGAATAGGAAATCCCTCATGTGTATTTTTGTCGATTGATGAATGATGTTGATTGATGGATGGAGTTTCTGTGATGAAATGTGTAGATTTGCTTGTCTAAAGTAATTCCACCAAAGTGGTTCACATTTGTGTGGCCTATATACTTGACATTTCTGAATATTCCAAAATTAGGTCAAAAGCTATCTGTAAATGCGCCTGCATGGCAAAAAACGTACCTTTGTCTGTGCACTCGACCACTGGAGTTATTCATGTAGAAATCGGGGTAAGTCAATGTCCCTTATTATTTACAAGGACAACTCTATTTTATGAACTCTTTTAACCAGCTTGTTGCCTCTCAGTGTACCCAACTATTAAGTAAAAAAAGAAATTTGATAGACATTTTGTGAAGTGAGGGTGTTATGGGATAATACGTTTGACATAATTTAACAAAATTTGATCAAACCAAAGTTAAAATTGTACTGGAAGAAACGTTTGGAACAACACTAGTTGAACCAGCTTTATTAATCTCGAACATACCGTATGTTTTAGGTACCAGTGATGCACACTTATAAGGCTGAACGTAATTCTAACATTCTTTGCAAGGTTATATTGCAATTTATCGCCAACTCCAGATTTTACACATTTGGTCAGTTGCATTGTAGTTGCAATATCAAGCCAGCAAATTAAGCAAAACCATTTTCATTGTATCATGGGTGACTGTCGAACAGCCGAGGGTCTATGTTTGTGTTCGAATGAAGTGTTGCAAACGGTGTGAACGTACCGGCTTTCTCTGTTTATACGAGATATTGAAGTAGACGTAAATTATCGAACACATTGCGGGAAGCGGAACGTTTCTTATGAACCAACATAATCGGGGAAAAAAATTAGCTACACTGTGGGACAGTAGGAGTGTGACTGAGAAAAAAACCTCTATATAACGGTGGTAGTACTACCTGTGCACAAAAGATAGTTAATCTCCATATTTGAAAAGTCTGTTCAATGGAATCCCAAAGCGCTGGGGTCTTAAGAATTTTTTACATATACGTGAAACAAGGCTTAAAAATGGGGGCTAGATATCCCAACATTGCAACCTGTGATGCATTGTGCAGTTTTCAATTCCAAAATAAATTGAAACTCGCTTTCTTTATCACATGTTTTTCCTTGAGAGTTGGCAAGACAGCGCAAAGCATACAAATAGGACTTTATGTATGTAAAACCTGAACAATGTTTTATTCTCTCTTCTGTTTTGAGGTGAGAGGACAGCCTAGAAAACCTTACTGAGTAGAAATACGAACAAATTTATATTACGTATATGCCTTAGATTTTGATTGTACGGCAGTGTTTATTGATTTTCACACATTCTATGAAATGTTTTCCTGCAAGCTGTAGGCATGTATACGGCACTGGCTTTCTATTTGTATTTTTGTTTACAAATTTGAACCTGACAAATGCTGTTTTATCTGGATGGAACATTAGCGTTTGCAAGACAAAATACCCCTCACTGGGCAGAATAGTTCGTTCCGAATCGCCTACATCTGTTTCGTTCTTGTTTAAGGAGATAACGATACCTGACTATTTGAACGTTTGCGTATTGTAGTTCAGACTTACTGGTCAACTTAATTCGACCAACTGTTTTTGCGTACAGGAGTGACAGAAAGAATACGCCGAGTCTGAGTTTTATTGGCAAGTGAGACGTGTATTTCAGGTAAACAAAAGTGATATACATTGCACATTAACACGTCATAGTCTACAATAGTTTTCTTTGATATTTCGAATCTGGATTGTCGATCACATAGACAAGCGCTCACGTCAGGTTTAGCGCAATGCAAGTTAGATTTTGATTCCAGGCGATTTTGCTACTTTCAAACTAATTCTACTTCTGCAACTTCAAGGACGTATTCAAATAATCACACCGCGTAAACTCACTTCCGATTATAGCATTACTAACAGTATCAGTTTTGCTTCATTATGTTAATTGTAACCTATATCCTAATAAGCGACACCGTGTTAAGTATTTGGGGTGAAAGCAGTTTGCAAAAAAAATGTCCACCACAGTACGCCTAAATTGTGTAGTAGTTGTATAGTAACGGAGTTATGCACATTTTTACCATAAAATGTATGACAAATAGTTTCACCGCACTTTAAATTTCCCGTTCGAGAGATTGAGTCATACGGTAAAATCCCTGGTAGAATGTTGCCGCATATTGTGCTACGTGGACGTGTTAAGGTCTTTCAGACTTAGTGGTCTGTCCATCGTTCATACCCTCGATAGGTATGTGCTTTACTCATCATTGATATCTTAACTAGGCGCAAAAAAGTATAAAAAAACTGTAGATCGTGGGCAAGGCAAACCCAGCAGCGTACACTTGCAGGTAAGTGAGTTTATCAAAAGTTTAAAATATCCTCAGTTAAACAGGATGACAGAAGAACGAACTTATGATTGACATATGCAACATTCATATCTGCACCACGCAAATCAACTGGGATACAAACGATTGACAGTATCACGATGGTTATTTGAAGAGTAAATCGCATTTCACACACGTTTTTTAATGAGTTCCTTGCCTGATTTCCTCGGATATTTATGTTCCTTGATAATTGATTTTTATCCATTTTTCTAGTAGCGTGTTGTAAAATGAGTGTTTTGTCACACTTGTGAACCCTTACTTAAAATGACAATGACAGTGAAGCATGACTCATTTCGTCCTTTAGTGGTGTGAACGTATCTAATTGGCAAGCATTTTCATTGGCCGGCAACGGTCCGGAGGTAACCTTGGCGGACCCGCGTCGTGCTGCAAAACCGCTTGTCACGTAATCCAGTAACCCACCAATTGGGGACAATTCTATAGTAACATCCAATACGAATCTCTTGCCAAACAAGCTCGACCCTTTTGCTTCATTTTATAATGCTAACTACTTTCATGTGTGCGAAAATGCTTGCATGTCTCTGGTTTGAGCTAATCTGGAACACAAATGAAGCTCTGTGGGTTCAACTGAATTGACAGCTTCAAACTCTGTTGGCAAAAAATCATCGAATTACCCTAACATAGTGAATTGGTTACAAATCTCAACTTCGAACACTTTAGAAGGAACAACTCAGTTTCGCGGCAGCTTAAATCATGCACATGTGTTTGTCTTCCCCACAGTTGTCTCATATATTGGTGGCAATTTTACGCTGACTGTCACATTTTGCCCACACTGACCCATTCCATGGCATGTGAATTTCATGTCATTAATGGTCAACGGGCTTTCTACGATTGATGAGCTTGAAATGACCGAACGTTGGTGTTCGGAATTTAGTCCCCAGAAGCTGGTAAAAATGAGTTATGTATTTTCATGATTCAAATTTTGATTTCTGGACTGGATGAATTCTATAACTTTGCAAAGTTTTACAGACATTTCAGCCAGCATTAACATTTAATGTACGTGCTGAAAAAATTCGTTAAGTAATGCCCGAGACGCAAACTTTCTGGGTGTTAGTCAGCATTATATTTTGTATCAAAAGAAAATACGGTTTATTAGTGTGAATTATCTGTTCGCAAATTTGTGGGCAATTAGGCAAGTAAATTCATGTAGCACTTGTGTTCGCTGACCATCATTTAGGTGAGATTTAGATGTCACCTTCCTTTAGCCCGGAAGACATTGTATGAGAAAGTCTCCTTAAAACTTATACCGAAGCAGTGGATGGTTTTTTCCACCTGCCAATCTATTCCAATCCTTTTTGAGTGTAGAAAATAAGATTTATGATAAACATTTAATCGCGCGAGGAAAAATTAAGACTTTATTGAAAAAATATGTCCATGATCACTTTGCGTGCATCATTTAAATTTGTATTAGTTTGGTAACAAATGAGAATAAAGCAGTTGCAGATTTTACGCTTGCATTTGGAGTTAAACAATAATTATTATAACCAGTAAGTCCGAATTTTTTGACAAATGTTTACCCTTCTAGATTTAAACACAAACATGGTGTTATAAGGTTGGAACTTAAGCTCTGTCAAGCTGAGCCGCACCCAAAGTAGTCATCCCGGAATAATGCTCTTTATTGAGTAACTTGGGAGTGCAGGCGGCGAATGGCGAAAGGCGAAATTATCTTCGTATATCCTGAGCCCGTCGGAATGGATGCGAGATAATGTTACTCAGATTGACATAGATTGCTATGCGTTTGACACGGGAAAGTAAGTGAAGGTTTGTTTTTTTGTTGATATATTGGATGGGTTTTGTTTTCGGACTAAGTTCTTAGGTGTGAATTTCTAGGCTACTCGTTAGAAAACACTGGGGTACCAAAATCAAATCGGATTTGTCGGGCTTCTGGAGGACGGTAGATACCTGCGGGTTAGATATCTGCGCAGCTTGTTAAGATCAGTTTTAAGACAAACGTGATACTGGTGAAGAGAAAGCCACATGCCACGTCAAACATGTAGTTGAGAATCTACAGAGAAGCATCCAGTGAAAAATGATAATATGAAATACGATGTAAAAATCTTGCATCATGACTGTCACTGCTTTTCGTTTTGGCTGTTTTGAAGTCTCGATCAGTTAGAAGTTTTGGGAGAAAGCCCCACAAACAGAAACGTCTTTGTACTTTGGGTGCAGTTACGGAAACTTTGTTGTGAGCAACTGTAAGTTCATTAACATCAGCTTGGGCAAAATGTATCCGGTTAGCTCAGCAGATTAATACTTGGATCTCAAACGCAGATAACGGATAAGATTTGAATGACTCTACGATAATGGTTAGTAGTTTCCTTATACCTGTTCATGTTTTACAGCGTAGAGTGAGGTGCGCGGAGGTGCTTTGACCCTGATCGGTATTATACAAACTTACCAAGCGGAAGATGAATGCGGGAACTAAAGTATTGTTTGTGTCTGGTATGTGAGACCATGCTGATTGCTTCTGTGCCCGGCCTCTTTTCCGGACCGTATGAGGTAGCGAGGTGTTTGTGTGGGGGCCAAGCTTTTCTGAGCGAAACAGCACTAGTTTGATGCAGATTTTTAACACCTTTGATATAGTTTGTCCTTAAAATCTGCTGGCGCAACTACTGGCAAGCCTTTAGAAACAAGCAGGGTAAAAAACATACTTTTACAAATTTATTGGTCTGTAACTATGGATATTATGGAAAGTATGAAGCTAATTAGACATCAATTAACATAAATAAAATAGAACTGCCGTTCAACTATACATCTACTATGTTTGCCCAGAGGGCTGTTTGTTCCCGTTACTTACGTTAAGGAACCCAAATTATTCTCCAGCTAACAGGAGAGCATGTTACCCATTGTGGGAGATTTCACACAACGATTCTGGTTAGGCAGCAGACAAGATAGATTTTACTCAGGTGATCGAGGCAAAGAGTCAAAACGAGGAACCCGTATTGTTTTGCCAACATACAGGAAAGTCTTTAATCCACTTAAAACCGAGCGTGATATACTTTTTTTACGGTGTTTTCACTGTATGACAACAACTTGTACACTGTTAGCCGTTGATTATCCGATAGGGTTTCAGAGTAAGCCGCCAGATTATATAGGTGAAAACGTTTGATATTGTTTTAAAGCTTTATGTTTATAGTATCCCAACCTTCCAGTTCTTTCGTTTTGTAAACAAAAAACCTTATTAGGTGCAACACAATTCCTCGTTTTTTTCACCTCTCCGCCCATACCACTTTTCTTGTTTTGGCCTAAACGTATACCGCCCATTTACCTAGTCATCACAAGTCTAGTTTAAATCAACCCCGTGGGAATCTTCATCATGTGGTCACTTTGCCGTTAATTGGCAAAACCTCTGGGTGGGTGTAATTTTTGTTACCCTTTTATGTGTGCAGAGTAGTATTTTAGATTAACATTTTCAACCTAGTGTTTGAAAGATGGTGTAATCCTACGATTTGTGGTCCGTACAATTACAGTATTTTATCATTATATTCACAGTACCGCCTTTGTTGATAAACCTCCAGTAAAACCATTTGATGTTTGGTGTTTCGTACATAAAATAGCGGATATTTCGTGATTGATGGAAATACAATGACACAACTTGAAGGAGTTAAACGATGTTAGCTTGTGTTATTCATTTTACAATTATCTGGCAGCAGAAAATGCGAGGCTCAAGTTTAGCGTTCTCTTTCATGAATAAAAAGGCGGTTTTGACTTCGGATGAAGCGATGTAGAAGCATGTCCTGTTTATTGACTTGCAGATGCTTTCAACGATAAAATAGATTTCGGTTAGAAAAACTGAAAGTATAATGGGAGGCACGGTGCTGAGACGGTGCCACTATTTTGAAGATAAAAACTCCCGTTTCTGGTGCTTGATCATTCATGTCACCAGCTGAACCCAGAACTCACCAACCAACCGACCGGTTACTCGTTGCTGCATAAATAAAGGAAATGACGGGAAGTGTCTCTACATTCCTGCGTGCAGTATGCGCATTTTTGCACTGAGAAATTACTATGTGTTCATCTGCTGCAAGAAAAAGGATCCCACCCATATTCAGGGCATAAAATATATATTGATTACATGAAATAACAAGCCTAACTCATGGGTTCAGACAATCTAATGGGCAAGCTAAGGATACCCTGAGCGGATGGGTGGAGAGAGGAACTCAAAACGCTCACTTGAAGAGCAAAATCGCCTCGGCACATAAATTGTACTCACCTATGGGGTCAGTGGCCTTGTCTTTTGAAAGTTGATTGGTCAGCACGAGAGACAGGTTGATGGGAATAAATCTGTTTCATGGTGACCAAATGAACATCGACATTTCCTTTAGCTTTGTATGGTCTTTTGAAAAGGCCACAGTTTTAAAGGCTCAACTGTGGCTGATTTTATGCTCTGGGCGCCGCTTTCGACTGCGTCGATCACCAGAAAATCTGGTGGTTTCTAAAGATCTGGGATATGTCTCAGGAAATTCCACTTCTACTAAAAGCAACAAATCTTCGGGGAGCTTTTGTGAGCGTTTCTTTGAATACACCAGAGTGGCACCTGAATTCACATCGTCTAATGTTCCGAGCAAATGCTGCACACTTATAATAATAATAACAATAATGATAATAATGTTTATTCCCAACTGGTTGGTGGCATACCGTCAAGCATGATCATAATGATACAGTCAGAAAAACAAAATGACTGGCGGTGTTTGTGGGTACAGGGTAATGCTCGGAAAGGGGACATTGTCATAAACATTGGGCATTAATAATAAAAATAGTAACTTGCAGGAAGCATGCTGATTGAGACATGATCAGGTCGTTACAACATGAACGCGGCAGGTAACAACACAACGGGCATGCTTATTACGTGAAAAGTCACAACAGCTGTGGGAACCGAAAAAAAGGAGGACAATGGGTATGAAGCAAGACTAGTTCAAAGATGAGGCCTGCCAACCTGAACTAAAACTGAAATCCGTTGCAGGCCAACGTTTATCTATGAAGTTACCTGTGAAATACCATTTGAAGCTTCTCTGCTCCCCTCTAACTTTTTGAAGAACGAACCTTTATATGGGCGTTTCCTCCTCTTCAGTGCGTTTGCAGGTGTTGAGTCAGCCTGGTTCCGACTCCTCACACATATATAAGCGTTTTTGGTTGACATTTTAGTCTGAAATTCACACTTGTTATTCTGACGATAGAGCATGATATTTGAGGGCTTTTCCGATTCACCGTTCACATCACGCTTGGTAGATTCTCTCTCGCGTGTTCACATCAGTCAACCGGGGAAGAGTTCTGCTCTTCTTAGCTCTGCACATCATTCACGATGCCAATTATGAACTACAGATATCTGGAGCACATGGTGTGCATGTTATCACAATCTTATCACTCTGCGATGGACTACTCCTAATTCGTTGCTTAATAGCACTTACTGAGATGACTCTACTCCTTTGATGCTATTGTCTTGTTTAGACAGGCAAGCTGAATTAGTTGCAACCGAGCATCCCAGCTCTCAGGATTCGATAGCCTTCCCATTGCTTTTGCATAGCCCTGTAGCTGGAACTGTGGCAGCTGACACAATGACACCCTTGATATGTGTTCCTGAACAACCAAACTGAGCAAATGAAAATTCTGCTGTCCAAATGATTTTAAAAGCGACAAGGAGTGCAAAGCGGTATCAACATTGACCATTTGTCACTGCGGGTGGATTAGTTAAGGTGACTTATCAAATGAATAATCGTCATTTACATTGTGAAAAGAGGTAAGGCAAGCACAACTAAAGCGAATCAAAAGGTTCTTAAGCATTCTCACTTACCTTGCTACGGGTGCTACTAGGCTAACAATGGTAAAGACGCTAAGCAGAAAGCTATATTGGCCTCAAGGATATCTTCGATTTTTGTAAAAAGCGAGATTCCCATAGCAACAAATAGTTATTTCCCAACACGTCGTCCAGGAAAAGGCGCACGCTACTGTGCACCTTTGCAGACTTATTCCGGTAACTAATAACATCAGAGATTTATGTTGACCCGCGAGGTTTGCACCGAGACCGGGGAAAGAACCCTGACTGTCCGGGTAGTTAAGAGTGTCAAGCCGGATTTCAAGGTGGTGAATTGTGTAGAGAATGTGTTTTGGATTTTTCTAGTAAACACATACAGGGTTCAGTTTTTCGTCGTTGTTGGCCACCTAGAAATGTTCACTGAGTAGGAAACAAACAAACATTCTTCCTGAAAGTCCGTTGATTTCTTTTTGCTTGCCCACACATTATGGCATCCGATTGCAGACGTGCACGTGAACATTTTAGATGATACTCATTATCATTATAAGACTCACTTACCTGATCATGAAGAAAGCGACCACTGAGCCAGCACAAGGTTCACGTATCTGCCTCTGAATGGTGCACGTACGCTTAGTCCCTCGCCCACAACAACCCGAATAATTTCAGTTGACAATTTTCAAGGATTATGCGCCAGTAAACGGTAATGCTCAATGGAGCTATCCCACCAGCTTGCATCATGTGTCGTCCCAGTAAATTACCCAGGCTGAGCTTCTATGCAAACGCACAGTTTGCACAGCGCAGCCTTTGGTGCCATGTTGCATAGTTACCGTACTTCCATAAAGATATCGGACAGCAGTACTCTCATGTATGACACGAACATCAGTTAGCCATTTGATTCGGCTCCGTGTTCAAACGTGATTTTCTTAGTTTTGCATGACTCACTGTATGCTCCTGACTGACACAAACTAGAATTTATGTTCTCTGTGGACGCACTCACAAATCCCCGCTTTATATTGTGGACAGTGCGCAAGAGCTTAGTTTCCAAGTCATCACAAGTTAGCGTCAGAAAACAAGAAGTCGGTTTGCACGTCCAGGCCCCAGCAGGTTCTAAGAAAAGGAGCCGAAATTTAAGTTTCCTGACAACACTTGCTGTTTGTTAACAACAGGTTACATGCATGCAATGGACTTTACCTGAAATTTGCGCATTCTGTTTACAGGCTTGGAAAATATAGAAACAATGTGGGCTCTACTTTGCGATACTAGTACATCTTTTACAGCCCAAGCCCGAATTCTTCTAACTTGTAGCTCATCTCTTAGGGGCAGTAAAGGTAGTTCCAACCGACTATCGGTTCTACTTAAACCCGAGTGGCACGAAATGCACCAATTTGGATACCAATTTGATTCCGACGGTATGCTTAACTAAATTCCCGCTGGCTTACTCATTTTTTAATATTTTTCAATGTAATTTTTCACTTACACTCGCTCTCCTGTTTCTCTCAGTACGATGTTGGGCATGTTTTCCTAATGTCCATCAAATAAATCTGCATGTAACCGTGTTGAACCCAATTCCGCTGCCAAACACACTTTTGGATCTTCTTGACCGTCGGCAGGTGTGCACACGCGTTGTGTTTTCATCAACCTATTATTCCGGTTTGACTTAAATCATAAAACATTTGTGCACTCTTGGCATTCAGACAAGATAATCAAACGAATTTCAGCACATTCGTTCAAAGAATATCGTATATATAGTATATATAGTCGAGGTTTCCTCCGGTGGAGCGACCATATTACGTTTACCCGGGGCGTTTTCATATATAATATATAAAGGGTTCCTGACTGAGGCAAGGAAGCCACTACCATAACAAACGATTCAAAATCGTTGGAATCAAATCAGTAGCCAAATGAAAGCTGCATGTTTCACACCGCCAAATAACGTTTGCTGAAATAAGTCGTCGTCATACCTCACCACATGTCCCCGAGATTTGACATCAACAAGCACAGCCCTCTGCTGTTTGTGAATCAGTTGTCTATCTCCGGGATACCTTCTGCTGTGTTGCCTATTGTTACAGTGAACGTATTTGTCAGCAGCTTTCAGCCTACATCAGGATGTTTCGTTGGGTTAGCTCAGGATACAGTGTATTGGAAAACAAGGATTAATGCTTCGACAAGTTGGCTTTCCGGCAACCCTAGCAACCAGGTGATTTTACCTTTAAAATGATGAAGAAAACATGGGTAAAAACACTCTCTGAGATGTTCGTCTGTATATCCGCTTTTTGTGTATAATCTTTTTGCTACACAGGGCGAGGCGCATAAAGATGACTACAAACTTGTTTGAGATGAATTCTATCAAACTAATGCTGTCACATTATATGACGGTTTCGACGTTTCACACTTTAACGGAAACAAATTGAGCTTCTTCATTTTTTGATGTACTTGATTTGACCGGAAGTCAATTCAGAAAGGACAAATTAGCAAACGTTCCCATGTACTTGAAGGACCGAGCAGATAACTGACTAATATAAACAAAAGTATATTTCCCTCAATCGATGCGCAGAAAAGACTGCACAGGTAAGTCGATTTAGGATAAAAACTATTGGAGATTTTTCCATTGGGATGATTGCAGAGGACAACATCCAGCCGATATTGATCTGTATTCTTGGCCACAAATAAACCGGAGGTTGCTAAAGTTACCTTAAAGTTGGCATCCGTCACTTTTGGAAGTTGTTAGTATTGTTAATTTGTCGGCCAATCAAGAATAACCCGGTGCTGCGGAAACGTCAGGTCAAAATCTGAGTAATATCCGAAAACCACTTTCTTGGGAAAATGTCCAGGAGACCCATGCCTAGCTCAATTCAGGGAAATATGCCGCGATACCTGGACTGGCATAATAATCAAAACCTGGAGCCCTCTCCAAGAAACATGTTACATTCGGGAACATTTCAGACGGGGTTCTAAGCTCACATTCAGTTGCAACGATTGTTTGGTTGCAGAAGCCGGTTTAGATAATAATAATAATCGCAGCGAAAAACTAATGTAATTAGTTTTTATAAGCGACAAATCATCATAAACGTAATTGCTAAGAAACGTAGGAAGCCCACTTTTTTCATTAATGATTATCGATCAGGCTTGCACAGCCTTCAGGATCACAATGAGGAGTATTCGTACAAATGAGAATATGGAAATTATGAGGACAATGGGCACCAATACAATCCGTGTGCTTTACAATCGAGTAAATGGAACCGATGGTTTATATCTTGTTAGTAATGAGAAACGTGCCCCGCCTAGTGCACATCATGTTTGATATGTAATTGTTTCACGAACAGTCACTCCCTAACGCAACTGTAAAGTACAATATCCTCACCTTTTGAGAATACTTCAGATAAAGCGACGAGCCTAGAGGACTAACCAAGACAACTGATGAATAATGAATTGAACTTTAAGTGACTTTGAATTCCGCAGTTTCCACACGTCGTTCACTGCAGCCACAGGTTATTTGTGCTTCAGTGTGCCTGTGTAACATTGTGAGTTGTACTCTTTTGCATGACGGATGTGATCTCTGAGTCATCTGTGTGACTGACTTCATGTCCGTGATTGACGGTGAACGTACAATGAAGTTCCCAGTGATTCATATCATTTCCACAACGTACAAGGCGATACGTTGCGGTCTCATGCAAACCTGGTGCGTGATCGAATTTTACTGGACCTCGGAAATTGTCACGTCTCATTGGGCCTACGTACAATCCTCTGTTGTCCGACGTTCTGATATCTGCACGAACAAACGTTATTGCATTATGTATTCGAAGTCACAGTGTTAATGACTGGGGTTGCGCTTCCACAACAAAGACATCTGTAATATACAATACAATATACGATATATACAATACAGGTGTTAATTTGTCTTATACCTAATATTAATAAAGTGTCAACCGTACTAGCAAAAGTTTCTATTTGGTGAAGCATTACAATCATTACAACCGGTGCATTTCAGAGTTCTCAGTTTCAACGTTGACGCGTAACCGCAAGCATCTTCGTAGATATTTCGGTCTCGTCCATTAAAAACAGACACGTTACGCTCGGCGACCTTAAGATTTCCAAAGATTTCAAGATTTCTTTTCAAAAGCAACATCAGTAACTGGTAGCTCCCATGAAGTCAGCTTGAAAATTTATCAAGTTGAAGGAGGAAGGAAATTTTGAATAATCGGTAAAATATGATGAAACGATTTTTTTCAGTTTGTCTATGCGTAGGTATCTTGGTACGGGATACAGACGGTATTCAGTCACTGGACAGAATTTGCTGACATGCTGAGTGAGTCATCTAGGGTTCACTTTTGAGGTACTTTTCAAACCCCAAATGAAATGACCTTTTATGTCATCAACTTGTATTCATGATGCATGCCAATTTAAATACTTGAAACAAAATACAGGGCTTTTTCTGTATAAGGTATAGCTTGTTAAATAATCCAACTGTCGCTACACTACTTAATCCTTATTCCCATAAGCACAACAACTCACGCGTATTTTTAGCTAGTACAAATTACAATTGTTTAAAAGCTTTTTATTGAAGTGCCCCTCAAATCAAGAAGGAATTTGCGCAGATCCCTAGTTTCGAACTTTTCATTAGTATCAACTGGAGTCGTTCAATATTATTAACGAGCACAAATATCTAAGCCGCACAATTTAATGGGCCCCTTAAGGCAGCCTCTGCCAAAAGTAATTAGAAGCGCTTCAGTTGTTCCATGGTAGAAATATTAAAGAAGTGGCAGGACAACCAAGCCTGGTGGATTTCATTGTTTTTGTCAGATTTGCTCGATCATATCAATCACTGTCACCTTTATTAGTTGCATAATGCTTTACCGTTCCCATGCTGCTAATCACGAGACCGCTTCGGCTATGTCTGTCCGTCTTATGACGAAAACATTCTTCTGAAAATTAACCCATGACCCATATTCCCTTGTAGTACGTAGTGTTTGTGGTTTACAGGCTCATACGCATCCAATGGATTTTAGAAAATGAGCTCCTACGATATGAACGTTACCTTTTGTAGTGAAAATATGTGCTCGCATAAAGGAGTGGTGAAGGTTGGAAACACTTACCCAACTGAGCCATGCTAATATTTCCTTCACCGATGATTTTCCATATACACACGATGCGCTACCGTTTTGTAGAATCTGATAAAAACAACTTCCACGGGGCGGTCTGGTCCGGCAAACAAATGCACATCATTGAATGTTCTGCCAAGTGCATAGCTATAGTCTTGTAATTTGCTTGGATGGCTTAGCCACATAAACGCCAAAACGGTTACGTTATTAAGGCGCGATCGATTCGAATGGTAGCCAATGCAGGGAGAATGTTAACTCTTTGTCAACTTTGTTGAATGCGTCACCTGGTACCGGACATTTTTGTTATTGAGAAAGTGTCCGCTTTCATACCTGCGGGAAAATGTACTGCCATATTTTCACTAATTTGATATGGGTATATTTGTTCCAGACAATTAGAATTAGCTGAAGAAAAGCACCACCATAATTTTTACTCTGGATTATTTGTTTTTATTGGTTTTATTGGTTTTCACGCAAAACCGAGAACACAGTCAGGGTCGGCATGATCATGGACAATAACTTGGTACTGAAACAACTATGTGTGGAAATTACACACGATGGTAAAACCAGGTGTCTGAAATGTTGGCAGCTAATTCATTGAAACAGTTAGAAAACTTATGCGGTTTGTGATTGTTTTCAGTGCACTGCGGATGCTGCACGGTAGTTGGTGCAAGCCAAGCGCCTTTTACACACAGTTCATAAGTTGTCGAATATGTTTGCCAGAGTTGCTTCATCACAAAGATCGGGAGAATGCTGAGTAAAGTGGTGGCCGGGAGTGGTTTATATTAATAACTGGCGTACATCATTGCATCAATTTCTGTCTAAATATTTGACACGCAAGTCACAAAACCATGGTCCTGTAGCTGTGAAACTCTCACACTGAAGCTCAAAATATGGATAACATACTTTGAAACGACCCTCAATTGTTTTGTTCTTACCGTCTTTCGGGTGCTTCGAACAGCCGAGCCATACGGTTTTGAAATCATTCGTTTTTTACTTCTCCCACCATTAGATTATTGCCCAACTCCACTATAGTCGTCACTAAAAGAATTTGTACTATTTTATTCCGATTTATTTTGAACATTACAATTTTCAGTCAAACCCTTATGTACTCGAGGGTGCGTATAAAACACAGCCATTCATTGACGTGCTGTTTTCCCTGGCAGTGTCAGTAGTAACAAGGAACTTTATCGATTTGTTCTGCAAAAAATTAAGTGATGGTACATGAGGTGCTCCAGTCAAACATGGTGGGAGAATTGCCACTCAAATAGACCATATACAGCATCCATATTTGAAGTCACATGGAAACGCTATGAAGTTTCATTCGGCGACGTGCCTGTATAATAATAAAACAAGCCCTAATTTTATGACAATTTTTGAAAATTAGTTCATCTGTATTTAGTTCTGGAATTCACGAATCATACGTTTCCATCGTTCTTTGTTTCCTTTGTTGCATGCAAATCAGCCAGCGGAAACGCGGGATTATTTTATCAAAGATGTTTCACGGATGAGTTCCACGCCAATTTGAAAGCAAGTCTGGGCTGTCTCTGAGTTTTTTATGCAGTGTATGGAATGGCATATTTTAACTTGAATTCTGACAACCACTACCCCCTCTTTCATTACCAATATCAGGCTGCCGCTCCTCATTATAATAAATCGCCACTCCCTTTCAATCTTGCAATGGACTGCCTTGGACTGGCTTAATGAAATTGACGGTGGCCTCAAGGAAGATATTCAAGCAAATGTGTGTTGGTGCGAAATAAATTTGCCTGAACTTAAATCGTAGCCTATCATGACATCGCATAGTGCTCAGATAATGCTTTTGCCGGGCTAAACCCGCGCAATTACAGACTCCAATATATTTTCTCAGCATGTATGAGAGGATGGTTTGTTTCGGAGACAGGATAAGGAACCATGTTTGGAAACTCACGTCAGTGTTAAAACGTTACATTAGCCACATGTTTAGGACTTGACGTATCCTTCATGAATTGTCAAGGCTCTCGTCAGTGATGCAACAAGCAACTTGAAATGTCAAAAGACCACGTCCCGTGATGAGGGACTTGTCGAAAGTAGTCACGTGAACAGCGAAATTTTCAGGTGGTAAAGTATCTTGCTGTTTGCGATGAGCCAACGTTTCCCGCGGATATGATAATCCATCCTCTTTTGTGTTCTAAATAGCACTTTGGTTTGACTTCACTGCCAACTCGTGGTAAGTTTATGCCAACCGTAACGATAAACACTATTTATTCCAAAAGGAATCATGCCCACTTTTTGATCCAATAGCTTCTATATTAATTGATGGGCTTTCTTCATTTAACCACTAACTATGATATCGTTTTATATTGGGCGAGCCATATTTTGATGGAAATATGCAACAGCTGTATTCTCTTTGGAAACTGCCGGTTAAAACTATGTACGTAATCAAATATACAGTTTTTCTAAAGCTTATCGCGATAACCCCGTGGGCTTCAACAACTTCAATTGTTATAACGAACTTGACGGTTGGCCGGATTTGGGCGGGCAAAAAACTACCAATTCTGGTGAAGAGGGACTAGAAGTTCCATGCTGTAAACTACCATATTGTACAGTTTCGTGCTCTTTTATTCTGACGTTACGGGGCTGCTGGATAATAAATCATTTGCAAAAGGAGCAAACGCCCACACTGGCTACATAGCTGATGACACGATCACCTTAGACGTCTAATGCATTGCAACAGGATAAAGTGTATAAACATCCAGGGTTACAAAAATTTAGAATTTTATAAAATTTGCTACACCGGGAATTGTTTTGCTCTGCTTTTGACTTGTTGCGAAACGCGAAATTAATAACTGGGTACCAAGTGACAAATGTAGGAACTAGAGGTTAACCCAGATGGCTACGTGGCATCGAGAGTTTGCCTAATCCTTATTCACTATCTCGCGGAATTTCAGTGCGTTCAGATCAAACGAATTCTAGGCCAGTAGCATAAACACTGGGCCTTCCTGTCGCGTGTGGCTGACCAGAATTGTGTTAAACTCGCAGATGGAGACGATATAGCCTCACTTATTCATCAGTCACGGAAACTGCTGCAGGTGCTCACGTCTTAACTGCCCTTTGAGCGGCAAATTGTTATGATAAGGTAGCATTCATTTTGATAAAATGTTTTTTCTTTTGAGCTACTTACAGTTTTATGATAGTGTCAGCATATATCTTGTTTCATTTGAGATGCCCTTGAAATTTAGCACTTACATTCGGCCGACTTTTAAACAGAACTTATATCTATAAGCAGTATAAGTGCATCGGCTTATCCCTGAAAGATGTCAGAAGCACAATCATCAATAATTTTGGAAAATACGGTGAAATTAATCTATTCCGTAAGGCAGCGTCAATAACCATCATGGCGTATCTCACCAAATTACGGGAATCGTTCAACCCGCAAACACAAAGCAGCAAATATAACGGGTAACTACTAGGCACCAGCCACTGAATTGTACGAAGCAAACACGCACAAAGGTTGACTGTTTGATTTTTGCAAAAGCGCTTTCTGGTGATACCTAATTAATTTTCCTATAGACTACGGTGAAGTCTGATGTTTATCCATATCGTTTACATCCAGAATCCCAAAAGATGTAGAGGAGTCCCTAACTTTGCGAAATATTCCTGCGTATAGCGGTTTTTTTAAATTGCCGATTTAACTAGATAGAAACACTAGCAACATTTTCAAAAAGGGGTCTCCGGGCCTACTTTCATTCTGGTCAACACACGTCTGAAGCGCAACTATATGTCGATAAATAGGAAACGTCCATGCATTACCTTAACTTTTCTAACGTGAGCCCATTGACACTGATAAAATTTTCTGGTAGATTTTGGTAAAATTACAATTCCGAAAATAGTACACACGAACAACCGTGTCACAATTATCAAAATTTGTACTTTTTACTCCATATTGTGCCAAATTCATGAACGTTAACCACGAAAACATTTGTGCACCGAATCACCGGCATCAGTAACACAAATGCTTGTTCACATTTGGAATCCTATTCCACGTGGAAGAAGGCAGATGTGCAACAATAAATCAACACGGGTTATTAATCTACGGTGGTAAATCCTGAAACTGGATATTCCCCTCCGGTAAATAGTTTCCCGATAGGCATGCATGCCGTACAAGCTTCGCAGAACAAGGGAGAAAGTCTTTTTTCCCGAAATTTGCATAGCTCTCTCGGCTTGCCTTTAGTCCGTAGCCTTGTCAGTGCTGCACCTGACCGAGGACGGTATCTCCATAACGGTGGCGAGCAACAGGGCCAGGGTTGGGGACCGTAGATACCCACAGCCCATCTTAGTATACCTGCTTTGGAGTTAATAAGCCATTTACCTGGTAGGCTTTGAGAAGAGTATCATCTGAAAAACCAATATTCCAAGATTGTGATCGGAGTCTATAATAGAGACATGAACTATTGAGAACTTGAGCGCAGACCTTTACGTCATCACCAAAAGCTGTTTCCAGTCGTACAGGACCAAGCTCACATTGAATCCTCCGTTTTAATCTATTATTTATTGGTCCTTTTACGTAGTCGTAGGCGAAAGGACCCCAAAAAGTATCAGTGTCGCGCATCCAAAGAAGGAATCCCCCGTAGGTCTTAACCACACCAACCAATGTAACCGCGAACACAAACGCAGAAATATTGCATTGTGATGCTTAATTTAAGAATCCTTTAGCATAACCCGATAGCTCATCGACGCAGCATGGTGGCTGGATTACACCTGCCTTTTGGTAGATACGACAGGAAATATATAAATCTCGACAAGTCCATTTGTAATCCAGCGGGCCAGGAAGAATAATGCGATCAAGGGTCCAATGTTGAACCAAATGTGCTCTGGAATCTCCGCCAGAAACTTGGCCCCGAATCCCGGCGCGTTCACCAGCAACATGAAACAAAACATCAGTGCAAGCGACCGTTTGTAGAGTATAGTATTCCCGCAATTGTTTTTGTTTCAGAAGCATTTCCACATATGTCAGGGCTTCTGAAAACCCCGATCGGTACTCCAATAAGCGATGGACTAGGTCTCGGCGAACAAGAAAAGGAGAAGGTATGTAGTCAGAGTGGGCACAGGACTTTGAGGAAATATCGTCGCCAGGTTGTGTGAAGCGTAACGTTTTGAATTATTGACTGCAATGGAGAAATAAACCCGATTTAACTTCTGTTACCGTGCGAGTTGCACAAATATATTGATAAAGGAAACTTCCGTGTGGTTACTGCAGCCTGGAACGTTTTTTTTAAATGTTATCTATTTTATGCTTACTTTGCAGCGTCCAAATATCGTCATATCTGGCCTGATTGGGCGTGTGAAGGTACAAATTACTGACCCCAATGCAATCTGTGCATTTAATATTAAACGTTTACCAAGTTTGCTTATCATATACCGATTTATTTTTAGTGTGAGTAACACATGACCTACCTACAGAGAATAAGTTCCTGACGCTTCACTCATTGAGCCCACACTTGAGAGTCTTTATTAAAATTTGATGGGCGAAGAGGCAGAGCTTTGCACGTAGCACATGTTATAAATGCTAGTTGGAGTAGCAAATTAAACGTTTCCCGTTTTGTTGCATGCGCTGGTAACTGACGTGCTTGGCGGTGCTGATACTGTAGTGACACGAAATATCATCGAGCTGACGACATCGTTGGAAGTTATCCGTAACTCATTTTTATTCACGTGTTTTATCTGCCTAGTTATTTAAGTATTGTTAGGATAATTGTGTGCTACTCCCATGTACCAAAATTGTTCTGCTAACCGATTGAAGCACCTCGGGTTTGTATATTGATTTTGGTAACTTGATGTAGAGGGATCTTTACTTTTACCAAAGGAGGAGTGTAAGGAAAATTACTAAAGAAATAGGCGCGAATACCGGAATGGTCCTTCCCCGTCAAATAGCCACAACTTTCTCTCCTAAATTCTCCTAATCGTTTGTAAGTGCATGAGCTTTAAATATTATCAGGGTGATGTTTCCAATATATTTATAACAAGTTAACACGTCCTGAACGCGTCGGACACAGCTTTGTCACCTTCGGATGCTCGGCCGAATTTTTGTGGTTGCGGCACTTTCGGTGCAAATCTGTGTTTCTGATTGCACTTACGAGTTTTTATTTGCAGTAAGTTACACTGCAAAAAAATAATGAACTGTTTTTCTACCATGACAGTGATGTAACATTTCGTTATATTTAGCTTCTTTCAGTTGTGATGACTGTCGTAATACCATTGGGCCAGTATACCGTAAGATTCCGTTGACTACCAATCGGCGGGTTTCTTGTTTTGTTCCTCGAAGTTATCACATAGGACACGAGGGTTAGTAATGTGTTGGGGTTCACCATGTCAGCCCTAATTTTTGGAACATAATTTGGAATAACCCAAAAGTACTTTCGTGAACTCAACACGTTTGTATCCTGAAACTGCGTTGGTAGACATCGATTATGTCATTTCAGGTAAATTCTCAGTGCAATAGCATCCCTTCAAAATCAACGACAGTGCCCTCTCTTTCACCCATTTAACTTGGGAACATTTGGCATAATGTTGTGCATCATGTAAACCGGTAAAACTGGCAGCCCATATATACAACTGATTGATATCTCCCATGCTTTATATGTTAATTATTATCATTCTAGACATTAGTATTCGGGTTTTCATGGTCTACACACTGACATAATAATGTGATTGGCAAAACTTTTTCATTTTTCGGGATGCTAATTTGCATTCTTTATTCCAAGATCACCATACCAGATGATGATTGCAGATGATTTTGGCATATTTGTCATACAACCCTAGATGCATCATTAATCAGAACGCTGCCTCAGCATCTCGTCCTTCTAGAATTGCTGCGTAATTGTCCGTTTACAATGGTCACGGATGAATAAGACGCGATGAACAATTCTCATGCGCTTTCTTAAATCAGCGTTTTTATGGTTTTCTTCCGAACAGACAGAAGTAAACAGTTTTTATCAGATGATTCGTTTGGTGCGGATAACCCCGATTCTGCGCTAACTTCATGGGGCCACTATCCAAACTGGCATACTCTTCATCCTGATGTGTAGTTATTTTCAGCACGGTTTCTGAATATCATGCGTTATTTTTATTCGGATACGTGTGGCATCTGAATCCTGAGAGATTCCCACCAGAAGTAGCGCTCCGCAATTATGCCTAGTAGTTCCACTTCCGTTAGGTGCCTCCCGTGATGAGATACTGAAGCGCAAACGGGTAGGTCACCCAAACAGCACTGTTTAGATGCGTACAAGCACGTAATTTGCTGGTAAGGAATCTGCAGACTACACTTTTATGATTTTCAGCAATAACAAAAAGGGCAAGTATTACTCGAACTTATTCACTTAGTACTTCCACATGCGTCGCATGCACCCAGTGTGTCAAATCATGTTGCAGAACGTACAGCCTTTGAGCATAACTATGCAACTCCATGAGTGACACTGAGAGTTGTAGGACACTATACGTCTCGAGGAATTTGTACTGGCTCTGAAAGTGAAGACACATAAGAATAGCAAGACATTCAGGCTTAGAGAACGCGTATATCAGAATAAAATCAGACTGTAGTGATGTGGACCTACGCAGGATTCGGGACATCTTCAGTCCTCTGGGCACCGATGTCCCAGATCAACCACTAGCCACGATGGCTCGGCAGTGTCTTATGACTTATCTGCTGCTGCATGTGCTACATCCGATTCTACCAGTCTTTATGATATTATTATCATTCAGCACTTAGAAACTGTCATTCCTCCTTTAAACGTAGTACATAAGGAACTCTCAGCCACCACATGCTTACAAATCCATTCATGTTCGTTCTTGTGAATTCCAATGTTATACGGAGAGCAGGCTCATGTTCTACAACTGAGTGGATGAAGATTGTAGACAATTCAATCCCCCACGATCAAAGGACACTTGTCATATTTGCATACACGCCAAAAGTATCTACCACGTCATTTTGATACTTACCTGACGTAAAAAGTCACAGTGTGCCACAAAAAACTGTTTTGCGTATTTGAAGGTAAAATATGTATGACCTGAAAAGTTTGATTGGATAAAGCATAGCTGAAATGTACTGAAGTTTTTCGTGAACGAAATAATGTCGGTTATGTGTGGGATAAAAAACATCCAGATCAATCAACTGGAAATGCTGACGGCGCTGTATTAATGACATCACAAATCACGGGGCTGATGCTCCCTAATTTCAACAATTTGCCCAAAGGATGCCACGCGATGAAACAAAACTCACTTGACAACATCCAGCGTACCATCGGCTTTCAGGTTCTAGACGGACGGCCCCTTTAACCACATCTACCTTCAGGTCATTCATTACGCGGATCATGCGGTCTACGTCCGTGTTGTAGGTAAAGTCAACCATATTACGCCCGACCAGCATATATGTCGTACGAGCAAACCGGCTGAGCTGAAACCAAGCGGAACCATCCTCTTTCGGTAATCGTTGTATGAGAACGGAAGGTACTTTCTTACAGGAATGAAGTGAACGACCGACATTTCCCAACGCAAGTTGTATGTTGATGTTTGGGTAGAGATTCCGAATTCGCTCAACCAGGTAAAAAACTGCATCACGGGATTTCGCATAAAGCAGTATTTCCACCAAATCCTCCAGAGGAATCCGGTCACAACGTTTAGATTTAAACACTTCGTCTGCGATATCGCCCCCAGGGACAGACTTGCCATCAGCCCAGTATTCTTCGCAAACTTCGGACCTTTCGTTCACACTCGATTTGATGTGGTCAATCTCCTCCTCGCTTTGTACGCCCAAGCATTTCGGAATGTGCTCAAGCGACAAGCGGGTCTTCCAAGAGAATGCTGAGCGTTATGCTTTATGGACATCTTCTTTGAATAAATGGATTAGATTGTGACATGTTTCTTCCGTTCGCGCACTGGAACTAGAGTAGAAACTTAAGCGTGATTTTTTAAATGTCCCGTTCCTGTCAAGACACCATATCAAAATCCTCAACCGGCCTGACAGATTTCAAAAGCGTTCACTTAACGATGATCATATTTGCTATTTTTTTGTAAATATGTTCGAGGATGTTAACGTTTATCAATATCGACATGTTAGTCTCGTGTGAAAAAAGATATGCTCACTGTACGCAATTTTATGGTCTTTCCAGCCTGTATATTATTGTGGACTAACAGGGCCCAATGCTTGCATCCACTGGCCCAAATTATTTTCTCGAACCACGATAGTATTGCTTGCATGCTCGTCTTTATCAGTATTATGACCACAGAGGCGGACACTGGATTTGCCTGGCACGCCACAATATTCGACTCCTTAAAAGCTTTTGAACAGCCTTCCTGAAGCCTTTTATTCTATAACATGTAAGAATTCGTCATAAAGGATATATTGCTGTGCTAGTACAGAACACCCAAGTCATACCAAGCTATTGGGCCAAAACTGATAGCACGTACTGCACTTACATTCTTTTATAAGTGAAACCCATGCAGTATGTTGTTTCGAGGCCAAACATATCCACCTATCAGTTGAAGGCCATACACTTCTCGTGGTGGTTCAAACCTACGGTTTGCTGACCACCTGAGGTCCTCAACCTGCACTACCAGTCTCCCTCAAATAGATGCTTGCTTAACAAGTCACTAAACGCTAGGCTAAAGCCTACCTCCCAGATAAAACAAAATAATGCGATGGGTTTCGGAAAACTTTCCGAAAATCATGATAGTAGGGTTCAGTTTCAAATAAGCATGTAGTGCTGTAATTGCACCTGCACTTTTCATAAGGTGATTTTTACTCCCTACGGTGAAAAAAAAACATATTTAATTCTCTCCCCAAAAGGGATATACGGGTGTGTTCTATTGGTAACCGTCATCGGGCCTCCTGATGCTTTGTGGTGTGCAGGTAGCCCATAGGTAGCCCATACTGTGTCACGGAAGGATTGCTACGGGGCCAAGCTTCTTCAAAAGGCATCTAGGAAGATAAGCGCAGGAGTTGGACTTGCGGCTTGCTAAACGCATCAGAAAATGCTCGATTTTTTCGTTGGATGAGCGTCGCCAACGAAAAGGTATTAGCTGTTGGTACCTTCTGTCGACCCTTCTGAAAAAATTCTGGGAGGAGCGGATCTTCTCTGTTTTGAAGATTCCTGTTCCAGAACACAGTTACGAACTTCCAATTTCTTTCGTCATCAGAAAACCCCTCAAAGAAAATTTTAGAGTAGCTAAATCGAAAAATCTAGCAGCAACTATTACATTGTCAAGCTTCAGATTATACACACACTATGATACGTGGTGATTTTACGCGCTTTGCTAGCGCGTTGCAACATTCTATTTTTCTGTTCATAACACCAAAATTATATAAATCAGTTTTCCGTTCTGCGTCGTATGAAAGTTTCTCACTTACAAACACGTATCAGTTTCTTGCGGTCTGGCGGACTATCTGCCGGATATAAGCTCTAACATAGTGTCACATCTGATTGTGTACCCCGGAAAGTCTGATCATGAGGGTTGACCAACATGTTTCTCACCGTTGAGCCAGCAAACACACGGCGGGGACATGCTAAGAAGATTTTCAAGTTCAGAGCGCACATTATTATCAGGCAAATTTTTTTCACACTTCGGGTAGTAGCTGCGTGGAATAACCTTCATCCGATGGTTGTCCAGTCTCCTTCTAGAATCCAGTTCAAAGCACTATTAGACACCTTTTTATGTGAGTTCTCGTGCTGGCAAGCATACTGCCCCGCGCTGAGAACTTAAAGAGCAGTGCTACACCTTTTTTTCACTTGTGCCTTTCGGGTGTACGACAGCCGCTGAACGACAAGAACAAAACCGATCGGGGAAACGTAGGCAAAAGCCTCGATCTTGTGTGTCAATTCGTGAATCTGTGAATGATGCACGACAATTCGCAGTTATCCACCATTATTTTGATCAATAACGCTAGAACGCTTTGATATTACTGCATTTCCATGCAAACGTTGATGTGCAGTAGCTGGTCAATATGCCCTTTAGGAGATGAAGTGTAGCCCATGGATGAATACTAACTAGTTTAACTTGAGAAGTAAACCCGGGGAAGTCCTTCCAAGATTTATTTCACAGACCATAGATTTCGGGACCCCATTCCCATGCCATTCTCTTATGTTTAACGCGCCCACCTGGTCAACCAAAGGATTGCGAGACATACACACTACAACGAAGCGCTAATCACGATCGTGCCCATTATACCAGGTGAAAGGTGCATATTAATTAACCAATCACATCGAAGAATATCATATACTCTTGAAAAACCATATAAGCGCAGGAAGGCATGGAGGAAGTGCCCGCTTACCTGTGCACTGACGATTTCACCTCGACTGGGGACGAAAGTTATGCAAGTCTGCGAGCATATGAACAACCACCTAATCAACCGCCGAGTTTATAATATGCACGGATTCACGGTTAGTTTTAGCATCAACAAGCTCCTCAACCGTGAGTGTTAGAGGAAAGCGGTGTACCGTTACTCCTCCTAGCACTAACAAAATAAAAGCTTCCGAGATCTGGTTGCGGATCTTTTTGACTATGACTTAGTGCCAGAACAACCAGCCGATTGATTGTGGATACTCCTTTTAGACTACTCGCGCAAGTCATATATGCGAAGGAGATCAATTCTGAAATGCATAGAATCACTGTAGAGCCGGTCAATCGTAATTTGAAATCATCAGCCGTGTGCATTTCATGAAACGCAAAGTAGTCTTGGTCACAAAACCTTCATACTACTTTGTTTGTCTACCCGACCCTTTGGTCCCGAGATGCGTAATATTAGTGTATTTAACACACACTTAGTGGGTTAGGTCGCCACCCAATTTTTAACCAGGGAATATTTTATAAAGGCGTTATTATTGGGTCTGGTGTTAGTTGATTTACTATTATAACTGGATCGTGTGCCTGTTTTCCCTGTTCAAACCCTTCCTCTCATTGTATCCACTGTTTTTGCGTCTACCTCATGTATTACATATTCACCCGTTGTCCTTCACGAGCTTTTAACCCTTAAATTGTCGAATCAATTCTGACGAACTTTTCACGAGCGCTTTTTGACCACTTGAATTACTACATGCTCTGCGCACAACTTTGTCGGTAATTCAAGTCGTGTTGCCGTTCTTGCCGGGCTTTCATTGGACTTGCACAAATTTGTACAACAATTAGACGGAAATCCCTACAATTTAAGGTTTGTATCTCTTAAATTTTGTACGTGTAGTAATTCCTGGCTATGATACCCATAGATTCTCATTTATCTGTACCTAGCGGAGAATCATTTTACTGGTGCTGTCCAGTAATACGTGAATACAAATGGAATCAACTTATGCACACCAGTTTGGTAGAAGGCAGAAGTTGAAACAGTCAAGAGGGATATTAACAAAGTTGTTTAGTCCAGAGGCCAGGGGTTGTTGGGTTTTAGTAGCTGTCTTCAAGGTAGAAATCTACTCAAGCTGGTGGAAAAATAAGACATGTGTATTAGAAAGCAGAAATGTATGTTACCCGGCTGTAATTGGAAAATCACGCTAGCGAGGGTGTTTGTTTGGGAATCACTTCCACAAATGTGATTAGACTAAGGAACACAGGTCATCGCAGACCATTAGCGCAAGGTGAATACTCACAGATTATTCCTGTAAAAGCTGTTGCTTTGCCCATGTAGCTTTTAACATAACACTAGTGTTGCAAAATGATTTGTTGCAGCAAAATCTGACAATTTGCATCAGTCCGTCTATGGAACTCAGCAAACACAATTATATAATTCTCCTCACAGCTGCAGAGATAAACGTAGTTTTTCTAGCACGATGGTGGTATCGTTTAAAAAAAATAATTTCCTGCTGAGCGAATAGAACAACGACCTCGCATCTTCCAGAAGGATATCCAGTGAGAAATGTGGGCACTATTTAGTCAGATAATTCAGCAGAACCGGTTAGTTGCGTCAGCAAATACATCATGACCGGTAAGAATGTTCTACTTAATCGACTGCGGCGTAACGTTGAGTCCAACGGGTAAGCGCTGCTGAAAAATCTCCATACAGCAAGCCTTTTCCACAGGCTATGACATTTGATCATTTTGTTTGTATAGACACGAAGAAATGGCAAACATGCATACGAAATATTTGGCTCCCATGTCTGCAGACACCAAGAGATCTCCAAACATGCTAATTTGGGGCAGTTTATGTCATTAATAATGTCTCAACTACAAACCTGGGTACGGTTAAAAATATTTTCCGGGGGTTGTCAAACATTCTTCGGTCGATCACACTTGTCTTTTTATATGTGATGAATAGACTGAGACATGCCTCCGAAGCCGCTAAAACAAAGCTACACTGAAGTGATTTGACAGACCGCTTCAAGTCTTCAGTCCAAATTGTAAGAAAGAAAGAAACGTAAATAAAATTGCGGTGCATTAAACAGAGATAAATTGGTTTCATGAATTTACTGAGATTCCACGGGAGAGCTCTTATCACTGGCATCAAGATTTTTACTGATAAAATTTCTGGGCAATAGCATCATTGAGCAATGAACATCCTGTCAAAAAAGTGGTAAATTCGCGATTGTGAAATAGGGGAAAATCAGTCAGGAACTGATGTGAAACCCCTTGGCCTAAACTAGTCGCTCAGCTTTGTATCTGGCTTACTTATCGTCATCAGAAAGAAACCGCACTGCGCGGGCTCACGAATTTTCAGCCTCCACATTATGAGATGTGCGTCGAGTTGTTGGCATGCTCGTGCGGTTGAGGTACAAAAACCTGTGTGATTGTTCAGTTAAACTTGGGGATCATAGGCTCCGAAGGGTCTCATATTTAAGGCTTAAAGTAATCCTCATTGAGAGTAGTACAAATTTTGAAGGTTGAGGCACTGCGCTTTCTGGAAGTGATTTTGAGCCCGTAGCCCACCTGTCTTTAAAATTCGCAGAAATATGTATTGAAGCGCTTTTCTTATGCAATCGTTGATACTTACGCCATTTTCACTAAAAATTATGAATTCTGAAGGCGAAGCATGATGTCTTTCGTGATTCTTTAATATTCAGATTGTATCAGATATCTTGTGCTTTACTGAAAACGGATAAATCAGAGAAATCAGGCCACATATTCAAGAAATCTTCGGGCCTTTTTATTTGCCTCACTCTATTATTTTTTTCTTCGCAGTTGGCAATTTCCATTTCGCAAAGTTTTCAATGCACGGCAGACGATGGTATTCAAAACTCTGTGGTCTTCCTAGCGTTCGTCGATCAAAGTAAACTGTTGCGACGAGTGAACCTGGTTAATCGCATCAAAATCGGACGAAATTTAAACTAGATGCTAAAGTAGACATAAACACCAATCTGGGACAGACCGATTACTCCCGCTGCTGCCAAACAGTTAACTCCTCGTTGAAGTACGTGGTTATCCCCTGGTCATTATCACGGGTCTGACCAGCATAGTTAATTAGTATGGATAAATGCCACTCCAACAAATCAAAGAATTGAAGCTTTTATTCGTCATCACCGTCTTACTGATTCCAACATGTAGAGATTCGATTCTAGGTACCCCGTCTCAAATATTACTTCTGCAGTTTCTATCCGTAGATCTCACGTGAACACACTGATATTTGGCAAAATAGATTTTGTTCCAAACAGAGACTGGCGGCTTAAAGGTCGAGTTTACAATTTTGCCGTGCGCAGAAGCATAAAACAGCGCTACTACGTCACCGCATTTAGTTTTTTCACACACGGCAAGGGTCTCCTTGGCGATTATCCTTGAGTGGTTTGTTTTTTGTGGACAAATGCTCGCGAAGCAATGAATATTCGATAGGACCTCACAGTATTTGGAAGTATCTTTACATGAAATACGGACACACCGTTTCAACAAAATAATTTACGACACCATGTAAATGTATATATACCTTAGTACAAGTGTTCTTAAACTAACAAGATTCCTTTGAAATTAACAAGGTGCTATTCAGCAGGCAGGATAAAGTATTTATTCAGTACACACCCGAAATCTAAATTGTATACAGTACAATGTAGTGTAATAAAATACAATGGCATTACTTAAGCACAAATATAACTCCGCGAGTTGTGAGCAAATTTTAGGCGACGCAAGAACAAAACATCTGAGACAGTCAAGAACACTGAGTTTTGCACAACGGGACTAGTCTAGTTCAGTTGTGTCTACATGTCAATATTTATCTACTACCTGGTTCCTCAAGAATCCGAGTTTGTGTTTTCTACTCTAGCTTAGCAGCAGATGCGACCAATACTGAACTTTGCAGGATTGGGTTAAGAAAACGTGTCGAACCGGCCACTTTATCCGCTTAGTGTGGTGGACAAGCAGGTCCAACCTGGAAGCTGCGCTTAACTGTTGGTGTAAACAAGCGTGCATGAATACCTGTGTTGACTAAAGGAGCTTCATTATAACTGGGTTAATGCATGGGCAACTTCTGGTGTACTGGCGCTAGCTGTGTTACGCATTCGTAACTATTTCGCGTGGTTAATTTATAAGACGATTTCTATGTGTATCCAAAGAAGATAGAAACTGCGACCCCACACAGGACCATTTAATGCCATACTCTTGAATCTTCTTTTGTGAGATGAAATTACTAATGACTTAACATACTGAGCCGAAGTTGCAGATGTGATCAGCACATTCCGTCTCGTTTTTGTGACCGTTCACACATGCATAAAACAAATGCATACGTGATTTCAAAGTGAAACTTTTTATCTCTTCAATTTTCTAATTGCGAGCTGGCTCCAGACACTTTATAACTAGTGAGATATTTTTGTCTACACATTTGCGTGTTAATGTGAAATACGGAATATGGAACCATTTTGAAACGCTCAGAAAAAAATAATTAACTCGCCTTGTCTGAGATCCCTGCACTGCAGCTCATGCGTGTATGCTCACTTCATTACAACTGGATCACTATGGGCAGTTTCCACACAATGGTAGGAGGAAGTGCGTTTTAGCGGCATGTGTCCTCACATTGATCCATTTTTCGTCGAGGGGTAGGTAACATACTCGACATTCAAGCTGACGTAAGCCTGATAAATCCGGATCTGTCTTCCCAGTGGCCGCCACCGTGTGGAAGATATGTGTACGTGAAATACGTGATATACGTAATATCGCTGGGTTGCGTCTTCGCCAAATCGACCTTCAACTGGAGAAGTTACATCCCTTTCGCTTCCGCAACTGTCGTCTATCACGCAAAAATGAGGCTGTTAGGAATGGCATAAACTGTAGCGTAGTTTTTACCCACCTTGCTTTACTTGACAAACAAATTTGCACAAATCCTTCAACTGCAGCTGTACCTCTGACAACCCGAAATTTCTGATGTATAACAGCTACAACATGCGTGCAATTCCGGCTCATGTTGGTTCATATCAAGCAATGTCACTGGGTGTCCACTAGGGTAAATGATGTGATGTTTGTGGGATTGAGATGAAACTCTATCTTTCAGCCTTACCTCGATACGTATAATCCTTCAAGAATTATTGGCAAGAGTTCACGTAACGTGTTAACCGATTTCTGTCTTATCGAAAAGTGATTCTCAGGTGATGGAACTATATACCTGCTGAAAGGCGTGCCGTCGTACGTATTGCAATATTGAATGTTCTGTTGCTCTCAATTCATCGAGTCACAGAGAGCACAGTGACAGGACAAACTTCGCTTCTTTGTTCGACTCCGAGTGGAGGTACAATTCAAAATTGCATAATCCATACTAAGGCTTGTTTCAGTATGGTCCATTAAATATAGAAGTATATCAGTTTGTAAGCTGCTAATTCTTTCGAAACCGTTTAATTGAGAGCGTTGTACTCGTTTACATCGAGGTCCTGTGTATCATGGGCAAGGCATTCAATAAACAATTCACAGAAAGAATGGAAATCCGTACATGCGGCAAAAAGTGCTTCTCTGTTAGCATTCTAAAACCGCCAACGTTTTGGGGCGCCCACAACCTCTGCCAATTAAGCATCTGTCCTCTTGAGGAGGATGGCTCCGCACCGCCTTCCTGTTTGAGATAGTAAATATTTTATCCTGGCATTCAAGTTATTTTTTAGGGTGAAATTCACTTACTTTTTTCTCGCGGCTTTTCCACGAGTGCCTTCACATTGCTGGCATTCGCCACCCTCTCTAACGACCTCACGTTCTCAATTTTCTTATCGTCACCTTCATCCTCCTCGTCTTCACTGGCAGATTCCTCCATCATCTCGGAACATTCAGCTTCATCCGTTCCAAAATCCAATGTTACTTGGACTTCATAATCTGGCCCGTCGCCGTGCCTTGTGTGAGAGAAATTCAGTGGAGACCCGTTACCTCTGCATTTCGCTACTTCTTTAAACTTCACCTCTTTGCTAGAAAATATTAAAAACACTCCTACCAGCCGTTACGTTCTAACCTAGAATGTGGTCGTTTCGAAATTTTCTCTCTTGGGAGATTCAAAGATGTGTACCATGTTTTGGACGTCTTGTAGTAGTGCTACTTAAAATCACGTGAATCCATCTGAATAACACGCTTTAACCTGGCTGGTAGTTTAAACTTCTAATTTGGTCATTGATTGTGAGATAACTATCTTCTCTGGCAGCCAGCTTTACCAAGTGCAACGCTGTACAGTTTACCACTGGCATTTGCTGAACTGCCTAATGCTGGCTTAGCTGTCATTAGGCGATATCATCTTTCATTAATGTGACGCATGCATTCCTCGTTGAAGACTACAAAACGCTTCATATTGCATCTGGCTCAGAACATTTTGTCAGGATTCTACATAACCCCGCCTAATTCATGCATGCCAACATGCAGAGTTTTCCTTCCGGCGTCCACTGATGAATACCATATAGCAGGACCTCAGAATATAACAAAATATTGGTCCCGTATCTGGTTCAACTATAATCCCCACCCTAGTGTGAAATGATTTATACGAGACAGTTTGGTCACCATTTAAACTAAATTACCCGTGTGTGCCCTGGTCTCAATTTCAGAAATATTTATCTACACGAATTCATGAACATTTATGCTTTTATTTCACAAATCCTTGAAAGCTCATCGAGAGATTTGCCAAAGATGACGAATAACAAAGCCGGTGTCTATTCACCTTCAACTGTCAAACAACTTTTTCTTGTTTGCCACAGTTTAGGTCATAAAAACGTTTCCCTAAGGGGATGAGCAGAAAAAATCGTCCGAAAAATTATCACGTTACTAAATCTAGTGTGTTAATTAATAGCCCGTTCAACGAAGCCGCCAAATAATTAGTCAAAGGATTTTTGTAAAGGTAGGCGTAAGCCATGAACCGTGAGGTTCTGCGGTTGAGTGTATAGCGAGATCCCGGAACCTTCAATCCAAATTCGCAGTTTGTTTTTTCAAAAATCTTTCATCATTTGGGATACAATATTCTCACGTCTGTGACGATAAATCACTGACTAGAATCAGGATTTAACAGTAGTTTTATAATCCGAATAATTTATTTGATCTACAGTCACAAGGAAGCACTAATGACGGGGCCCAAGATGGAACCGTTTTCTTGGGAGACTACATCATACTGTGACAGATAACCGGTCAAGCGTGTGCAAAATAGAGGAGCTGTCCAGAACAGCAAGAATAGGATCAAATCTTTATGCACAAACGCTCACCTGTTACATATGCACGATTGCGAGCTACCGATCCCGGAGTGAACTAAAACATCAAAAGTGGAGGTCTCAGCATGTCGGGGAATCTGGTGATGCGTTGACGGCCATTTCATAATTTGTTTCCTCTAACACATAAAACAGCACTTGAGGATGCTACTCCCCATAGTTTCCCGTCGCATTATCCATCTCTCTTATATGTAGATGATATTCCATTTCACTGGAACAGGAAATTATGAGGCATTTTCATCAAAGTGACATCATCCGTTCTACCTGGAGTGTCCGGGGTAGCTGGACCAGACGCGCAGCCTAAGGCAGCTGTTCAGCGAGGTAAAAGACAACATCTTCGGGAATCAAAGTAATAGCCTGACCTATGACAAAAAAGTGCAACGCGCTGCAAGCCGCTATTATGAAGATTTCATTGAATTTTGTTACCGATAACATTCTTTTGGCTTCGCTTTTGCACCTTACGCCTGTGTGAATTTGAAACGGAATTCTCCTTCTATCACTTTCGATTACTGAAAACCTATCTGTTTATTCCAAATGTACTTGATGTATCAGATGTATTTGACAGTGTTATTTAAACTTTGAAACTTTTTGGTAAAGTGCGAACCAAAGTGCTGGGCACAGTAGCCTTCTCAATGAGTCGACCAGCTAAATTCCATGTTCGACTTGATTCCGCTCATTTTTCATGGGTATACAGCAAAAGCTTTCGTCGTTCTTCAAATAGAATACCATCCCAATGGGTTGACTTCATCCCGAGACTGTCATTTACGCAAAGGATGATGAAACCAAAATAAGAACAGAAATATGTGGGCCATTATTCCGTGCAAATTCAACAGAGCAGATTGACATAGAGACACTGCGATGCATCATATCTAGAATTATCAAAAGAATAATCATGAAATTCTTGCAAAGTTTTCAGGTTTCAAAATGCATCACAGACGTTCTCTGTGCACGTATAAACTCAAAGAAGCACTCATGAACGGTCACTGCCTTAGCTCTCTGGACAACTACAAATCACGTTTCCAACACACTGAATGGACAGCACCTTAGTTGAAAGATTTTGAAGTGAAGGCCACTCATTAGCGGATAATCACTTTAGACAACATCGGCGTATGACATGGCAAAGTTATAATGAACGGTGAAGCACCTGCATTAACTGACCGGCACATTAATCTAAATTGCTTTAGTTAACAATTTTGCAATCACACAGAAGCTGGACGAATACATTGGGTAAACTCTCTTCAGTGCTCGTTGTAACTGCCATGAAAGCTAGGCATTTCTCATGCAGGCTTTGGCCTTCGCACATTTCATGATTTTCAAGAACCAATCTGCGAATCATAGTCGTGTACCTTGCCGTCGCGTGCCTCAGTTATTTATTTCTTTTAATAGGTGTTAGGATAGCCAAATAACCTTCTGTTAGAATACACTATGTTATGTAACATAAGTGTGGATGATTTACACCTCCAGCAAATCACTTGCATCAGTCGATGGGTGGAACTGACCATGTAGATATCTAAGATACCGCGGCTAACATGGCCCAAGATGCAAAGTTTGTGAGAAAATGTATTTCTACGGAAAAAAGAAAGGAATCGATGAAAAGGAATTGTAGTCATACTTGTTTCATCAATCAAAGTTACCGAAGAAAGTTGATAACATATATTTTTCAGGCATTTCTTATCCAGAAACAGTACCCTGGACTTGAGTCTAACCTGTTTGCAAAGGAACTGAATGACCTGATCAAAATATATTCCAGATGATACCATGCTGTGGAGTGTAAAGTCGGAATATTGGGGTCGAATAAACAACATATTTGGAGTAACCAATAAAGTTTTCATAATGCTGAGCATTGCATAAAAAATAAGCAGCAATTGAAACCAACTCGCAAACCAACCAGATCGCGTCAAATCTCACACGGACGTTAAGGACATTCTCGACAGCCGGCGGGCAAATGTCTTTGCATTTTTTATTGTTCCATGAGCTTGTGGCATCCAGACATTTGCATAAAAATTTCACTTCAGTGTGATAGAAGGAATGTTCCTAAAATGGGAGAATGATGTACTATTTGCACTGGAAATACCCAACCGTCGAGAGAGAACGAGCATAGGTATTCCGAAGAGCATAAGACATCTATAGGAGACAGGAACAACTGGCATCTCCAAGCCCGTAACCCACCGAGTGCATAAGCTCACAGCGAAGCGTAAACAGACAGAGCCCTAAACACAGGTATCGGGTCACAAATGGATGTAGTCAATATGGTTAAAGGCGTAGACTAACAGCACACGATGGTCATACAACTTGATGAGGGGTATCAATAAGTGCGCACCGATGATTAGCCCGAAGGGGCAGTAAACAAATCGAATAAGGGTTATATAGACAGATCCTTCAGGCAAGACGTAGATGCATTAATCTTCAGGACTCCAGTGTAAGCTTCTAGTCTATAAATATTTTCCAGTCAATTCGGTAATTACTGAAAGCGGTGAAAAGTGAATGTCTGTATTTCACAATGGCTAGGTAAGTTTTGTTTTGCAGGAAATGAAGTATTAGAAGCAACAATGTGATAAATCCGAAATAAAGTGTCATGATATGCTTCTATTCGGCGGCAGACAACGCAATACTGGCAGCTCACAGAAAAATCCGTTTGTTCATCTCGATTTGTTGATGGCAAGTTATGCACGGCACATCGAAAGATGGGGGATCATCAAAATAACACTGACACTATTTTTTTAGGTTTATTCGGTTTTCGAACTCATACGAGGAACTGCAAAAGGGAGAAGGTTCGTGGAATACGCATACAAGATTTTTCAAACCAGCATAATTACACACCCAATTTTTGCTCCCAGGTGCCGCTCAAATTAAAAAAACATTATTTTTTCCTGTGCGCATTCTAGGTTTAATTATTTCCAAACATTTTTCTATTTTATTTAACCCTAGGACGCTTCTTCCAAAGATTCATCGATGGAAAAGTTAATGTAGGGTTTCCCTACCCTGAACGGAAAGCCGCTTGTTGTATCTGGGCGTGCATTGCCCACGTTGTTGTCCTGCCGCGCTTTCCATTTGCCACTAACGTTTTGTTATGTAACTGATGCAACTCCTCAATAGGTGACTTTTTGGTGGCCCCGACAAATCATTTTGTGCAAATTATGTGCACAAATTCCATTAATTTCAATCAGTTCTGGTGGTATTTTAGAGTGTGACTTGTCGCAGCTAGCGCGACTCCGTAGGACACTGCGGGGTACAATACTTATGGTGGTGGAACACCTACAACGCCTACATTTGAACAGCCGCTGTTGGGGTATTTTTACATGTACCATATGTGTGAACAAGCAGACGCTGCATTAGCGCGACTGAAGCAACATGATAAATAGCACCACAATAAAAATAGGCGGTTCATGTGGACACTTTTCTATAGCACGAAACCATGGCAGCTCTATGTTGAAGAATTTGGTCCTGCTATGTTCTAGGGTTTGAGAGTTTGTTTAACAACCTTGGGTTTTGCTAAGTACCGTTGATTTAAAATATTTTCGCGCATAGTCGCGTTATAGATTTGCTTTAGTATAACGCAAGCGTCTATTCACAAATCCTGATCATCCGCCCGATCAGTACTCGACTACCTGTCTTTTGTTACATTTTTCTGATGACCACGGGCATTCGATTGATTCAAGTGACAATATTTTATACTGCAAAAATCAAGTCTAAATGTGTGCTTCCTTTAGTAATTTCGAGTGACTGGTTATTCATTTTTAGTCCGCTGCGATCTCGCAAATAACCGTGCAACTTCTACAAGTTTTCGTACCGAGTACGATAATGCTTGGTCAGCTTGCCGGTGAAATTGCAGACAAGCAGGCAGCAGGATGCTTGTTACGTGTTTTCCAAAACAAACTAAGCTCGAAACTTCATATAAATCCTAGTGCATCATCCCTAAACTTCCGGTATTTGCATTTGGTCTAGAGAATTAAATCAATGTTCCTGTGAATTCAGTGCGATATTTCTCTCCTCATAAATTTTTCTCATCGTTATTTCCCTCTCATCTTTCAGTGTGTACGTTTCAAAAAATGCGTTCAATACCGTTGAGGACATTTGGCGTGGCACACCTTCGTTTTACGGGTGATAGATTCCTAAGTCGGAGAGCCCACGAGCACGTCACGGCGGATGCAAGCATATTGGAATCATCAGTATTGCGCACCACATCACAGGAATTATTACTATTAACAGCTACTTGCAATTTGTAGGTAGTGTAAACGATTTGTGGAATTCATTGTTCAAGAATCGTTCCGTAAATGACATCCGCCTATGCTGAAAAGACGACAAAAATTGTACACGTGTTGCATACTCATTAGCATGGGAGGAGCGCTTGCTTTCCAGTTACCTGTAACGGTCAAGACTTCAGACTTCTCGCGAAGTATGCTCATTCTGTGGGATGGGTTCCATGGTCAAGAGAGCGTTTGTAATAATCGCATTTGGGTGGCAGGATAGTAGGCCAGTCATGCTTGATCAGCTCAACAGATGCAACCTCGATAAAACATAGTTTTCGGTAGTGAATCCATATCTTTACTTGTCGGTATAACGTCACGCTTGATCGAAACGAATAGCATAATATGTCAGTAAAATGGTGTTAACGAAGATAACATATCACATTCTGGTGTTCAAGTTGCTCCCCTCCGGTGAACCGAAAACAACTTTCCAAACTGACGAATTTTCTCAACTTTTCCTTATTATGTTCATTAATTTCGGAGGCAAAGCTATGCTGTTTTAAGTTGAATGTCAATCATGTAAACAGCAGATTCCTCCACTGACAACCATCCAGGTTTAGACAAAGTGGCGATATGAATGTCGCCATAGTTTATGGGTATATATTCCTCTGAATGGGATATGGTTTGATTGTTTCTTATTTTTCGGAGAATAATAAATAAGCGCATCGTTCCAAAAACGCCCGTGAAATTTTGAACAACTGACTTGGCCACTAGTGAACTTGCCTTCAAGAGGCAAGCAACAAAATGTAGTTTGTTTGAAACATTCCGCTTGATGAAAAATTCTCATCGTTCTGACGCTCGCTGCATGTATATCCTCGCGGTAAGTGGGTTGGGAAATTGGCTTTCATTTGAAGCCAAAAACCGCAATGTTACACCAGCAGCCAAATCATCTTTTTTTTACCGTCATGACATGCCGAAACTTTGAGCAACAGATTAGCAACTGGAAAGATAGTCAGGCCATCTAGATCGCCAACCCCTACAGGCTTGACAATTTACACATTCATTCAGTGAGCGAAATCCACAGAACAAACATTAGATCGCGGTACATTTTTCCCGTCAGCAATCGCTAACAGAATAACTGCTGGACGAAATTAGTTTAAAATAACATTCATGGTTTTACTACCATGCCGAACTCACTCCCAAAAATATGTAAGAAGGCGCAAATAAAACACCTAAAACTATCTCACATGCATTTTGAGTAATATTTTCTGCAGTGAGCCAGTCGTCCTTAACCCAGACTAGCCTTTTACCTTAGCGGTAACTGTTAATATGAAACCATACAGTACAAGCAGCGGTAAATTCCGGTGAAGTAGACCTCTCAGTCAACTGCGACTTCATCAGATAGCTCCTGAAAAATCATGCGCACCATATGATTTTCCCCCTTTGTAAACTTGATGAAGTCCACGTGGTACACTTGTTATTTCTAAGCCTTCTCCACAGTTTGGAAAGCGTGACTATCACGGTCAAATATAGTTCACGATTCTAAAAGTCCATGGAACTCATTTTGTCCTCTTTGTTATTCTATCCTACAGCTTGATACCTCCCCCTAATCGCTCAGCTGTCTCTGCATAATCCATTTCATTGTGCTAGTTCTCATCTCTACATTACACAAGTTAGTGGCAGATAAAAAAGGTTGAGAGTTAATGTGAGCAAGAATATAATTGCAATCAATCAACATCCTTCAGCGATATTGAAGTGAGTCGACATGTGTGATCTTTCCGCAGAGGGGAGATTGGTGTACCGGAGTGCACTGAACCACTGAAATCCATGCATCGCGTGGGCACTGTCTGATAGTCGCTTCCGTGCGGTTTGTCTGACAACGTCTGTGAAGGAATCTCAAGAGCGGAAAGTTAATCGCTGCCTGACATCATCAAATGCATGTTTTACGATGTTCTTTTAACGCGAGACAAATGTTCTGATATAGTTGTGATTGCCTGAGGTCTCAATGCACAAATGGGGAGGTTTAGCACATCTGTGACTTAAAGAGGGAACCGACATGGACTGGACCCGTACGTAAGCGGAAGCTTGAATGTCAGGTGATAGGATACGTACAAAGGACTCACAATCTTAGTACTCCTGGATTTCCAATGCGACTCAACTTAGGTGACCGGTCTTTCCTTTCCGTCACACTCGCACTTCATGAAAAGACCCAGAAGTTTATGAACATAATACAATCTATGTATTTTTAGACGTATTTCGACGTGGGAGTGTATACGGATAGCTATCCGAAAGCCTTCGTATATAAGGCGGTGTCCGTCCGGAGTGCATACCCTCTCCATTCTTATTTAGTCTGATGGTCAATGGAATAATGAGACGAATACTGGAAGGTCATCAAAACCCTGGTCTTCAACTCAAATAAAAAACCATTCAGCTGTAGCAACCTTTTGGTGCCTAACTGCCACGCAACACGAAGAAAGCATGAGGGCTGGGATGGTGCCAGGTCGCCCAAGCTTAGACAGGGGAAGTCGAGGGGCCGGGTTCGAACCACGGACCCTCCGATCAGTAAATTCCGTTTTGACCACTTGATCCATCTTCAAATAGGCTCTGAAGAATACCTCGTTGATCTAAAACACGAAGATTACATCACTTACATTTTATGTAGCAGATGTAGGCCAATAGACAAATCTGCAAGGCTCAGATCAAGTTTGCTAATTCGCGACACCTATGACGTTAAAGAGGCTTATCCCTGAATCGCAAGAGACCTGTATGTCAGGAAACAGTGCAGCTGTTTTGCTGTATTACTGTGAGACTTATCCTATTTGAGCAGCGTAACGGAAAAGTCTCCTGGTGTTTAACAAACAGTTTCTCAGAACCCTAGCTCGTGTGGGCTAATGCCGGCGAATCCGTGACCAAACGATTAGAAAAGGAGTTTTTGGTTGTGCAACGGAGACGCTCATTGAAGAATGTATTTGGCGCCCGAAGCTGCCTTGGTTAGGCCATGCACTGTGCATACCGAATCACAGTCCACTGAAAAGCGTGCTGTTTTTCGTGCCAAATTGGCGTGTTGCAAGCAGAGAAGTGGCTGTCCCTTGACCCGGCATACGGGTATGAAAGAGACAAGGAACGTCTGTGTGCTCCTCATGTCGACTGATTTCCAGGATGAGAACCAACTGATTCATACAGTGCCTGGTTGGAGAAGCTGCTAGTTGATATCAATGGCGTTCCTGTTGCCAACTTCTATGCAGATTTTCAGGTTGAATGTCTGGATGTGTTGGCATCTCGGAATGATTGTAGTCAGCTAGCACTACGCCCCTTTCGCTTCCACTTATAGTGTGTTCTTTAAAATGAATCTGACATGGTTGTACGCATTGGGGTTGAAAATTATTTCATGCCATCCGTGACGATGATGATGTTGAACCACTCAAATGGTCAACGACTGAACAAGATGATCTCGGCTTACAGTTTATTCTACAAAAGCATCCATATATGACGGAAAAGTGACTGTCAGACTGTGCAGACAATATTTTTTTATTCCAAGGGAAAAGTGATCTGAAATTGATTATAATGCAGAAAAAATTCAGATTTTATGTCATGGTTTCTTTCTGTAAGCTCTGCTGAAAGTTAAGAAGTATACACTGGTCTCACTAGCAGGACGAAAACTCTATAGAAAACATGTATTATCAAGAGGAAGTTAAAAATATGCGAGTTAAAATAGCAAGCGTGCAGAAACCGTGCCAACCGCAATAACACGGCAGCAGAGTTGTATGTTTTGGTGTCATCAGTTTTTTGACTGTAATAAGACATACAAAGTGAGTAAAGTTTGTTCATTAGCTTGTTGAGTAACGTCAACGATAATTTCCTTGGAGAGATGGGTTTGAAATACAGGTGAGCGCCGACTGAAGAGACATAAACAAGTTTCAACAAGACATACTCACATACGATTGCTGCCAGGACTTAGCCGACGAACCACAGTGACGGCAGTGATGTTTTAGCAATGCTGGTGAGACCAACACGTTTGTTTTGAACACAAAGATTTATTAAATTACACGAGACCTCAAACCCGATGATTCTATCAAAGTCACTTTGTAAACGCTTGAGGTCCTCTGGTTCCTAAATGCACCACACATGAGTGATTCACTGTCGATGATGATTGCAAGCAGTTTGTTATATCCAGCTATTCTCCAATGACGAATAATTCCAATGGAGCTATTTCTGTCCGTCGAGTGAATGAATCATCCTTATTTCTGGTTGTCAGTACAAATAAATTATAAAATCACTCACGGGAACGGATTCCATTTTAACCCTCATTCATTGTTTGAGTGTTAGGTTGCAGCATCATTTAGGTTTGGGGGTCCGACTAAACGTCGCATTTACCACCCCAAAAATGTTGAACGCATTTCAGCTTGAACGCTGACTCAATAAGACATGCCCATGTGATTCTTCAAAACTATACTATCTCAACAAGACTCCCCGGATATGAAAACCACTGAAATGCTTTTCCTTCATGCCTTCCACAAGCATTTTATCAAATAATAAAATGAAACGGCGTTGTTAAGTTTAGGATGGCTTACACAAGCGACTTAAACAACCGATCTTAATATATCATAGTCATTCTCAAAATGGGTCGCCTATGACGAACACCTTTAGGCGGAATGCAGATGAATTGTTAGAACAGATTATTAGCACGAAAACAATGATCACATTCAGACATCACAATTCAGTGTTCTACTATGAAAGGTCGCCCACTGAGACAAAATCTGGTGATGCTCGCTGCTTGCAATGCGCGTTGTGGATATAGCACGCTGAATGAATCACACAAGGAAAGTCCTGCTTTAATGAGGATGGACGTGACTTACCTACCGCAATCACGTTTTCTAAGGTAAACTTGTGATATGAAGAATTGGAAATTCCAGCTACGGTTTTTTCCAGGGGGACAACGAACTTCACAGGTCCTGCTGGTCAGACGTTGTGTGCCCTTGAATTATCACTTGATCATTTGACCCAGAAATCTGTCAAAATTACACCGAATAACCAACGGCACATTTGCGACACAAATCATGCGGGATAGAGCGGCATGAACACCAAATTGTCGTTCAAAGTGAGATGACTTTTCACCGGTCTTCATACTTGGAACTCTGAAAGTAGAGGGATTAGATAGTAACCAACTGCAAACGCTAGCACAAGATGGGACAACGTATGAAATTAAGAATGCTCGCTATTCATTTGGAGGATTCATCAATAAGCCAGCCATTCACAATTTTGGGGAAATAGAACGCAAAATACACGAGACTCCAAACCGCGCGAGTTATCTGAGGAGCAATACAACAGAAACCACTAAGGAAACACAAATTGGACGTCTAATCAGCCTAAAAATAGGTCGCTGTGAAGCAGGCGGAATATAAAAAAACAGATAGTAACGAAACCTAAGAAAAATTCAGTTAAATCCAATGAAAAATCCGCCAACATTTAAGGCTTTCAGATCACGAGGCAGATGGGGTTAACCTCCGGCTTAAGAAACGCAAACTGGCCAATCAGAAAGGGGAAACAGAAATACCCAACTAGGGATGTCCGGAAAATCTAGTCATTTGTTACTTATTCGTACCTCTCAACATCATGGATTCCAACCGGACCACTCAAATTACACTCAGACAGCGAAAAGCGGGAGAGCAGTAACAGCCTTGCATTGGATGTGATGTCCGAACCAGTAGTTTGGAAAATTGAGGAGCTAGGCATTAAAAGTAAAGGCTTTGGTGCACCATCGCCATTGGCTAATTGGTTCAGCCATCTCTGCCAATGTCAGTAAACATTTTTCTAGTGGAGCCCTGGGTTCCCATCCAGGAGGGCGGATGCTGCCGATCCAAGCGATTTTACTGGTTAGAGTTTTCATTCTTTACTGCCACGTCGTGGGCCGTCCACCACTCGGTCACTTGGCTAGGCAAAGTAAACTGTGAGGTAGACGGCCCACTGGCACACGGAGTACACGTTCTCACCAGTGTGTGCAATGTACCCATCGCTTGTAAGTTTTACTGAAGCCCTCCTAGTGTGCCCCAGCGCTGAGATTCTGGAGTTCCCCCAAATGGTTCGGAGATTGCGGTGGTTAAACAATACGTCATTTGAAGCTAAATTTGCGGGTTTCTTTTTTTTCAGATTAAACAAGGTTTTATTGTGGAATGCTTAGGTGGAAAATATGTGCCACGGTTTATCACAAATGCAGTTCATTGGGCAGAACTCATACCATCAATAATTCTAATAGGCGCTTCGGATTTACAAGCAGCGTTATGTTTGTTTGCGATTCAGTCTGTTCACTGAGCTACTCATCCTCACAATGAATTCACAATTGATACCAAATACTATAGCAAAGTGATGCAGCATGGATGCTGAAAACAAAGTATTATGTGTATCGCATCAGCCATTGGAACTAAAGAATCCCTCAGGCGGGATAATTCCATTTTTCTCGCGATGCAGTGAAGTTGTTGGTCTATTCCTGCTTTACAATATGGATTTCATCTTGCTTGTAAGATCAAACCATGTCGAAAGCCAGATGAATACTGTAGATACGAAGGTGTACCTTGTTCTTGATTGGATATTTCTAAAGTAAATGCTTTTTGCGGCTTCCAACACCGACAGCTGAACATAATTGGACGTAAATTTTAGTTTCAATCACAAATACAGCTGATCTCAAAGCGTACACACGGAAACGCTGATGACGATATTATGGCTGATGGCAAACCTTTCGTAAACAAACTAATCAATTGGTAAACACAAAAAAAGACATTCTAACTAACTGAGCTGCCAGGAATCCTGTCGGGCTGAGAGATAAGTTAAATCGCCTACGTTGAATAATTCAGCGTGCTTCACGGCATATCAATAAGTGTAATTCACCTGATGCACATTTAATGCTGTTACCCTAACTAAGTGATCATATGTAATGGAACGTCAGTGCTTCTCAACAGATGCTTAAAACCGGTTAATCAGATTCCCTACACGCAGTTATGTGAAATATTTAAACCATGGCCTTTATACTCGATGAATTTTGGCATGCTGTAGCCTGAACCACTAAAAGGTTGGGCACATTTCACTTTTATGTATCACATTTTAGGGATGCTTGAACGAACGATACAAGATCTACACGTTTACATAAGCAGCCTGATTCTCAATCCAGGATTGTGAACGAAAGCCCCATTTAAACTGAGAATAATTTTTGTTATGATTTTTATGATATCGGATGGGTGAACGAACGGTTTGTTTTCAGCTGAATATTGAAAACACCGGCCACACATCGACACGCTGGCATAATAGTAAAATGACACTAACACAAGATTGCTTATTGTGACGTTTGTAAGTGAAATGCTCACTGAGATAGGCACAAAGCCATGCGAACCGGCAGGAAGTAGAACTTACGTTTGATTTTGCGCTCAAGTACACTCAGCACAACTCAGCGTATACATGTCATTAATGAGCTCCGTTATGAGTGGGCAGTACTCAAAAAATAACTAATCACTTGTTGAAGAAACAGACCAAAAGGGGCGTTTATAAAAGCTAAATGTTGTGATGCGGTAAATAATACATCTGCAGTATCAGAATGACGATTTCTGCTATTTCTCTGATTCTGGTTATATCAAAAGTTAATATATAGCCCCATATCATCTGCATAGGATGACTCCTTTTATGTAACACCATGTGCAGCATGGTTTATGTTCTGTTTTTGGATACATAAATATCTCCGCTCACCTCACTTGTTACCATTAAGAATTGCTTTTCAGGATCAAATCGCTATCCAAAAACTCCCATCTGCTATACATGCACAAATTGCGAGCTACCGATCGGAGACGGAACCCAAACATCAGAAGCTTAGTTCTCAGCATGTCAAGTGAGCTGATGATGTGCTTTGACAACCAGTGTAATTGTCTTATTCAATCTCGCGCGAAACCGCATTTGGGAGATCTGCATCACACGCTTTCACGTCACTTCATTTCTCTTGTTCATATTTAGATGAAGTTCCATTTCACTGGTAGTAGGACACCGAGCAACATCACTGCCACTTGCATCCAATCGACATCAATCGGATCAGCCGCAGGATCAGGGGTACCTGTACCAGCCGCGCCAGCCTCTGCAGCCTGTTCTTCGGGGTACAAGACAACATGTTTGGGCGCCAATGTAATAGCCTGCGTTCCAGTGAAAAATGCAACGCGCTGCCAGGCACTAGTGCGAAGTTTTCATTGAATATTGTTACTTCTACAATTTGGGGGGGTTTATTTGGTTACTTTATGACTTTGTCAAACTAGTAAACGAATTTTCATTTGTATCATTTTTGGATGAGTGAAAGAGTCTTTGTCTATTCCCGATGTGTTAGATGTACTCGCAATGACTTTTCATCAAATTCTGTGACAATCCGACAAAGTAAACCCTGTCTTTTAACAAGGCTGAGAATCAGTGTAGCATTTCTGATGTATATAGTGAGCTCAATTCAAATTGAGCTCACTATGACTGAATACTATATTCCGATGGAACTGGTTTCTATCCAAGCTGTAATACAGCTAGCAATCCAACTACAAGTGCCTCTTTTTTACATAACTGGAGTGAATAGTCCTTGTACCACAGCGTTCGGAGGCCTCAAACTCTATGTGCTCCTTTTCACAGTCTCACGTGTGAGAACTTTGTTTTTTTAGGTCTAATGGATGGACTTAAAATTCTCAATTGCAATCCTGCTCATCTGTCTGAGAGTCGGAGTTTGAGGTCGAGTTAATAATTTCTAACGAGTGGATCAGGTTTACTAAGCTGCCTATAACACATCCACACAATCGCTTCGAGTGACATGTGATAGTGAAGGTATCAAATCAGAAAGCTAGACGATATATGCAGCACCGCCTAGCTTACCGCCACGAGACTTTTACTGAACTGGGAACCAATAAGTTGAGCAAAATAGCCGTCAGCGACTCAACTGGCAAGCATTCCGTGTTTGAATTGATTTTCTGCCTTTTGTATGGGTTTTCGACACAAGGCCCAAATAGGTTGATCCAATCGGCAGACTATAATTTACCCAGAGGATGGAAGAAAGGAAAGGAAGGAAAATCCAAAAGTTAATTCACCAAGGCCCATTCTCCAGTTTGTGGGCCATTAATTTTCAAATTTCCTAGACACGTTGCGATGAATCACGTCTAGATTAATCAAAACGAAAGCCACGAAATCAATGCCAAGTTTTGAGGTTCCTAACTGCACCACGGATGTTCTGTCCGCACATATAAATTTAGAGAATCGCTAAGGAAACGAAAATTTACTACCGATCGTCTCGATGGCCCTCTCGACAAACACAGATCACGTTTCCAATGGGCGGAATAAACAACATCTTATTTAAATGATTTTAAAATGAACGCAACTAATTTAAGGATGATTATCCTAGACGAAAGCGGCGTGTGACAAGGCATTCATAATGGGCGCTAAAGCACTTCACTAACTGAGCTGCACATTTGATGAAAAATGCCTCCGTTAAGGATTTTTCAAGTGCACAGGGCTTGTCGTATCTGGTATGCAACCTAGGTATTTCATATGCAGACTTTAGCATTCACAAATTTAAAGAATCAATCGGCGCCACCTCGTTGGTTGCATCAGTTATTTATTCTTTCTATGGGATGTTAAGACGCCCAAAATAATATTTCGTTAGACTAAACTATAGTGTGTAACCTAAGGTGTAGATGATATCTGCCTGCCGCCAAATCGTTCGCATTGGACGATGGCTGAACCTGCAAGTGTAAATGTCTGGAATACTGCGTCTAACGAGGCCCAAGATGAAAAATTTGTCATGAAATATAAAGCTACAGGGAAAGGAAATGGTGAAAACTAATTGTAGGCATACTTGTTCCATTTATCAAACTTCACAAAGAAACTGGATAACAGGTCTTCCGGGCATACCTAATCCAGAAACCGTACCTCGGATTTGAGTCTAACCTGTATGTCAGCGAAATGCATGAGCTGATCAAAAAGTATACCACATAATACCGTACTGAGAAGTGTAAAGATAGAATATTGGAGTCAAGCAAACAACATATTTGGACTAACCAATAAAGTGTTTATAATAATGAGCATTGCGGAAAACCAGCAGGAAATTTGACAAACTAACCAGATCACTTGCGCAAAATCTCACACGGACGTTAAGCACATTCTCGACAGTCTGCGGACGCATGTTTTCTACGATTTTCGTTGTTCCATGAGCTTGTGGCATCCAGACATTTGCACAACACTTTCCGTTAAGGTTGTGCCTTTAGTGATAGAATGAGTGTACCTAAAATGGGCGAAGGACATGCTATTTCGACTGAAATTATTCAATCATCGAGAAAGGACAAAGTTAGGCATTCGGAGGAGCATAGGATAGGAGTACAGTGTAATCTGCGTGTCTATAAATGAATTACGGTACATTTTGTACTTACTGAAAGCAGTAAAACTGACTAACTGCATTGTTCAGTGGTTAGGCAAATTTCATATTGCGCAAAATGAAAAATTAGAAGAAACATTGTGATAAGCACCAAACAAATTGTGTCACGATATACATTTATTCGGCGATAGACTACGCAATACTGGCAGTTCACGCGATGACACCGTTTTTATATCGAGGTTAGCTGGGGGCGGTAATGAATGACGAAATGCAATGAGGAAGCGGTTTGAGAAAAGAAGCATGCAAGGTTCTCTCGAACCAGGAAAACCGCAACCATTTTCCGCTCCCAGACACGACGTCTTACGGTGATTCCACTTGAAACACATGATTAGCTTCTGTGCCAATACTGGGTCCAATTATTTTTAACCTCTTTCCCTCTTGTGAACGCCGGATCGTTCCTGCAAATATTCATCAGTAGAAAAGTGAATGCGGGGTCTTCTAACCGTGAACGTAAAGCCGCTGGTTGTAACTAGGCCTGCAGACCTGACTGTTCTGCCGAAGAAACCCGCACCTTCCACTTGCAGCCATCTCTTTCCTATGCATGTGATGCGACTCCCCAACAGATGACCTTATGGTGGCTCCAACAAAGCATTCTGTGCGAATTCTCTGCACAACTTCAATAAAACTTTATGACAGGTTTCTGTGTGACCTTGCGCATGTAACGTGCATCTATAGGACCCTGTTGGGTAAGATTCACCTGACGTGGAAAAACCCAAAAATTTGCCGGCCAAAGAGACACATCTGAACAGCCAATATTCGGACATTTTTGTATGTGTCATCTGTGTGAATAAGCAAATGTTGCATTAACGCGTGACAGTTACGTTGAAGGTAAACAGGCATTAGGAATTTACCAACAGCACACTCAATCACTATCATAATAAGAGGACACAGAATCCAAGATATCCGAGCCATACGAATTAACCGGGAAAGAAAACGACGGAAAGCACTATTGGAACACAAACTGGACATCTAAGCAGCTCAACAAGTGAAAACCGCGTAAGAAATAATGACCTTCCGTAAACCGGTCAGAGGCCTGAAAATCAGATCATAGCCAACAGTAACTAAGACCGAATGGAAAATCTAGTTCATGAGGCGAATGGCGCAAACATTTGACATAAGAAACTTATACTGGTTGATCCGAAAATACGAGCAGAAATCCTCAACTACGTACATACAAGAAATCCAGGCAAATGCTCATTTATCGTAATTCACCATAGCACGAATTTCAAAAGGACCGATCAATGTACTCGCAGACCAAAACTGTTAACAACAGCACAAAAATGACGTGTTCCCTTCGTCAACATGACTCATTTGCGTGCCACCTAACGCGTTCGGCGGTCAGCTAAACCACCAGCCGATTCAACAGCCAAATAATGTGGCCTTTATAGCAAAACACATGTTACGACTTATTCGTGCCCAAATATTCCAAAGGTAGAATTTCACTCTTACTAAAAAAACGTTTTACTCACCTGGTTACTTGAAATATCTCATTCAGATGGTATTGACACAGACTTCCAGCAGGTGAATTTATTTCAGTCTGAAAGCCGAAACAAATAAGGCAGGGGCGTTTTGGATCCAGCGGTCTCAGTTTTGATCAGTGAAAAGTGCGAGAGCAGCGAAATCATCCGCAGAGCATTGCAGTCATTGGACCATTTATCTGAACAACGCCGCATAAACGTGAAGGTTCCCTCATTTTTGTGTTCGGGTGCAGATTTGTGGACAATCACGGGGAACATGTTGATGCTGTTGCAGCGTCGGTTGTGTCCTACAGATGGGAACCCTTAAGACCAGGTGCAAAAGAGTCAACAGTGTGTGTACTCACGTAGAATAGTAAGGACCAAGTCAGCAGAACATAAGGTTGACAGGTCGGGGACCATGCCTACCTGATGAGCCCCAAGAAGGGCGAAACCTGTTGCGGGCTGTCGAAGAATGCTCAGCAACCTTATGCGTAATGCACAATTAGATGAAATTTATGGTTAAACAGCAACATAGCATCAGAGTCAACGGTGATTTTGCCTTCTCTGATGATGATGACCAAGCACTGAAGCTACAAGACATTTTCTTGTTCACACCATAAATGAAAACTAACGCATTAGTGAAGATCGTTACGTTTAAAGTGTTATTTTGTGGTGGCCAGTTGACTTTATCGGTCGACAACGGTATAAACGCCTTAGTGTCACTGACCAATTGTCGAAGGATCGGAAGTTCGGAGGTTTAAAAAGTAGTCATAAAGAAGACTTTAGCTCATTTTTAGTCTTACCTGCCTACAGAGCTGATTTGGTCGCCACTAAAATACATGCGCAAACGTTTATTGTTTATCATAACAAGTATAGTGAAGACGTACATACGCTTTTTCTCGATATCAAGAATGACGCGAGATTCCAAATAAAAAAAATTCTCTACTCTTTTTTCTTATAACTCTTTAAATCCTTATTGGGCAGTTAAGCATGTGATGACAATGAACCTGCCAGCAGTGTGAAGCTGGAAATGCCAGCTAATTTATGAAATATGACGCTCGACGAGAATAGACTAGTTGGCTCAAGTATAGCGCAGATTATTACTCGCTAAAGTAGAAAGCAGATGAAAGAGCAATCAATAGATAAGCTGGCCCCTGAGACTGCAGGTGAGCGCGAATCTACGCGGCTACTCCAAAAGAAAGTCAGCATTGGGAGTGGTGTCAACACAAATTGAAAACAAAGGCGTACAATCAGTATACTCCCCACAAACATACATACACAGTGGATCGAACATTTTTCGCGCTACTAAACTACGACCGACCACGATCAAAACCTGCCTGACTTCTGTTCGCAACGAGTCCCTCAATAGCAAACAACAAACCCATCTGAGAGGTGGTTCGGTTAAGACATACAGCGCAGTGACGAGTGACCTTTAAGATTTCAATACCAATTGACTCAACTGGAAGACCGCAAGTTATTTCAACCATTTTTTGTCAGTATCACCCAAGTAACTTATCATTGCTTTTCTCACGTCTGTCCTATTTTGCATCATTGATTTCTTTAGTTTTACGCGCGGCTGTTATTCACGCATATGATTGGATTTAGAAATCCCGATATAGTGATTTGTGTGAAAATATGAATTAGGTGTACACAGTCGAGTGTCCAATCGGCATAACCTTCGTAAGGTCACTGCACAATGACTGACGGTCTTTTGACAGTTAACATTTAAACATGTTTCGAAGAGACGTATGCTTCATATTTCAGTCCATTTTCAACCACCATCGAATGCTCCACATCCGCCAAAATCTCTCGTGCGTTATTGATGGAAAGTTATTTGCTGTAGTGAGATCACGTGTAGCCAAAAATATCCAATAAAAAGCACGATGAACTGCTTATATTGTCTTGAAAAATTGCCGTCGTGCTGAGTGAATACGATGGATTGACCTCATACCCACTATTGTGTGTACCTCAAATTCACCGCCATTAGTAATCTGCTGATCGACCAACTAGGTTTTCCCATCAGTGTATACCTTCAGTGTAGGCCGAAACCAAGTGAATAAGTACCCCAATTGGACCAACAATGTCCATGTTACTGAGTGACGAAAAGTGCATCGTCACAAGAAACACTGAAACTCTTTTGTTGCTGTATGCTAGTGAGGCAGGGTGGCATCACCAGGAAGAAACACCTGGGACGGCAGTAAACGCAGGGTAGTGTGACAGTGATTTCACTACCGCCGCTGGGTCTGTTAAGTTCATGCATGGCAAACTCAATGAAAATTTTTTACGGTTAATTAGATTTACCCAATGATTTCTCGTCAAACACTGATGTGCTCTAGTAAAGCTGGAGAAAGGATAAGATAGAACTTTTCTGTATACTATTTTGGAATCAAATTTCTGTCAAAATGTTAATAGCACAGCAGTTCCAAAATTTTGATATCTGCAATGCGATGTTAACCAAACGTACGGATGTTTTGCCAGCATTCAGCGGCAATAGTTCCATACATTCCTGTAGCCCGTTGCTCTTTTAAACATCACGACAAGATAGGTGACGAATCAGCGCACCTCAGGCGCCTGCACTGACATCATGTGTGCCCAGTTGTCTTGCGTTTTCATTGTCACTTGGCATCAACACATATGCTATTGGCTCGGTTATTCTACAGAAAGAACAAAATAAGGCTGCAATTGAACCCAAGTACTTAGATTACTGTCAAATTCGTGAACATCCTTCTTTAATTTTGAGCTTTGACAAAAAAACTAGGGATTCCCATCGGAAGACACGGCCACAGTTTCAATATTCCGACAGTGCCAGGGTGCTACACCGAAATGAAAATTAATGATTCAACGAAAGGCCTTTCTGTAATTGTACGTGATTTGAGGGGGGAAATATTTACTCAATGCTTACGTAAGATCTCAAGGATTTTGCCTGTTGGATGAGAGTGTCTGACTTTAATTGCGACAACTGGCTTTAATCAAGACGACCAATTTGTACACTGTCATATATATGCGCTGCATTTGGTTGATGTTTTTTTGTCCAAATAGCTGCACATATCACAATGTCAAAAGTTGCCCGGATTTTTCAAACGGTCCAAATAATAGGTGGATTTTTATAAAGATTACCAAATTTTGTGCAGTGAAAGTCATCTGGCCCTAATATCGCCAATTTGTCACTGTTTATTTTTGGGTACACATCCGGCCTGAGTTGGCATGAATACGAGGCCGAGAAAGATCCCTTGGAGAAGACCATATTCAGGTCCCATCTTTTTACGAGAAATCTGCAGCTTATATCTACAACAAACACTAGAAGAAACTATTCCGTTTTGCGAGCTGCGGTACGGTTCGTGACAAAACTAGTCCTGTAAAATTGTATAAATTGAAATGGTATCATGAATCTATACAAAGAAGCTCTAGAATACGACGATACAACAGATCACCTTACTGCGGCCCTCGGGTGTAGCTGAATTGCTTGGAATTTCCACCCACCTCGTCAGTTTTATTGGGACATTGTGTCTTTAGGAACCCGGGCTCAGTTGCTTGGTCTTATCGCAAGCAACGTGTCAGAGGACCACCACGCTTTGTGCCGGGCACTGCAGTTGAGTTTCCCAGATGTATCGCGGCGGCCGAGATTACCCATGTGCATTAGATGGCATGATTACACAGATGCATACCTCGGAAAAATTCTTAACTGGTGGTAATCCTCAATGCTAATGGGCCCAACTTGAGGCCAACTACGAGCGTTAAGCCGCAACAAATGTCCTCTGCGATTTTCCGGTGAAAAAACTGACTAAATTCAAACACCAATTGGCTGACAACCTTCGCTTACGTATGCTGTGGGATGTTGCGCATTTGTTGTAGTTTACGTGCGTTCTGTGGAAATCATGAAAGCCAAGTAGATTATGTATTCTGCTTCAATTTCCAAAGGGTTACGAAAGTTTGACTGTACGTTTTCAGATCGCCTGAAAATTCGTCTAGAAACGTCTGGCCTGCTGTATGTCATTTTGTTCGCTAAAGAACTGTACCAGTTTTGGCTTTAAGAACGAAATATATCTCTCCATGAAAAATCCGGGTATTGATATCTATGGCTCGATACATGGCCTCTTACCTCGCGATGATAAGCAATTACCCCTGTAGTGGTATACCACTATATAATAGTGAGACAACCTCTAGTGCAACTTTGCAACTGTCTGTTGAAAAAAGCTTGAGAAGCATCATACTTATCTCGTGTGCAACACTTAGTAATGTCGGCTTGCATTTCCATTGTCGTTTCAGATAAAGAAAACTTTACTTCAATTTATTCGGGCTTAAAACCGATGTCAGCAGTGCACGGGGCCTACGACGCATGTGTCCTAACCTTGAGGTGTTGTTGAAAGCTGTTCAAAAGCTCACGACAGGTTTTCCCCTTCTTGACGGTCATCAGGACCCTCAGGAGCATCCCTTGAGTTTCCGTTAACCTTATGTACTATTTGAACCCAAATTGGACTGATTTCGTCATATATATATATATATATATATGTATATATATATATCAGAGGTCTGTTAAGGACGCTCAAGAAGGTGGTCTGTGAACACAAACATCTTCGGAATTGGCTGCCGACCTGCAAAGGTTGTGAGGAAATTTCAATTTTAAAATGTTATTTGACCCCGACTTGCCTAATTTCCTCCGCATGCCTAGAAGCAGCACCCTTCAAAACAGCCAATAACATTATGCGGGTTTCAGCTTGGAGCAAAAATTCGTCGAATAAAGACTCTCTCCGCGCATTTTTTGTAGCGAATATTTATTGTGCAGCACTAGAAGATCTGGTTCGAAGCACACCGATTCAACAGTGTATAAAGCTGAAGAAACTTGAGAGTAGCATGTTGCTAATCCGTTCGTAAGGCGGTCACTTTTATTGATAGAGGGTTGATGTGAATATTGAGGAAAAATTCATTATTTACGATTTTTGCATTCATTCATTATTATGCGTCCCAACGACGTACCGGCGGGTTCAAAAGGAAGCCCGAGCACTTAGACGGTAACTCTGGATTTGAACTTTGCTTCCCTTTGACACATTCTCTCGATCCTGGTGTGTACCGAGTCTGTTAGAGACGACAAAGGTGGGAAGAGGCCAAGAACCTATGTTGTTTCTCGCCAGCCTTTTTTCGAACTTTGAGAGGAAATCTCTTCATTAATTACTGCCCAACCCGTTCTTCGGAGGCGTACCGCTTGTATGTGGCTTCCACTTGCGAGTGGCTACTGCAGTGTGCTGGACCTAGTGCCGCACGAGATAACCGGGACGTTACTGGTTCCACTGTAGCCTAGAGGACAGCGCTACGGGGTAATTTTAGAGGACCTACTGACGATAGCGTATTGGTAAACTGAATGAACAACCGTCCTGTTTCCCGTTTAGCTTACTTCATAGGTGAGGCTCACATGTCACTGTAAGCGGCCAGGTATTGTTGAAGAAATTTTATCTAGGTGCGTAAGCATTTGGGTAAGGAGGCAGGCTTCAATGCGGGCTGCAACTGACACTGAGTAGTGCTTAGTCAACGCACAACCGCAGGTCCCACTGCGTTTTAAATGAAACACCCTGCCGTCAAGCAGTGAGAGAAAGGTGGGACAGTGCGCAAAGATTTGACGGCTCTTCGGAAATGGACTAAAAGGAAGACAGGAGGTTGGAGGACCTGACAATTTCCCATTGGCTTGAAGGACATCTAGAAAAGTTACCAGTGCGTTAGACGGAGTGGAGTCGGATTACGTATTCTAGACCGTTGGGGGAAGTGGACTTTTGTATTTATTGACCATCAAGTGAACTATTTCATGATTCAAGCTCAAGAGAGCGTCAAATCGATCAAGTGCACCAAATAAACAAGCAACGCAGCCCAAATTACTGCAGCAAACTGATCAGTGATGGCGTGCGTACGAACATTGAAGATGAATACGTGTAACGGTGTTTATTACTGATTACACATCCGAGTGATATCTGATCAAGTATTTCAAAGCGCCACACTCGAATCCCAAAAAGATTCGATTTGTAAAATGCTGAACCGCTTTGCAGCACTTGCGCGGGAAGGTGCTTGGGAATGTTGCCCTTCCCAAAAGCGGGACGCCAAAGCGTTTTATACTTTTGTGTCTGGCAGTTTGTATCACCTTTGTTCGTGTTTGGTTACTACACAAACGCACAATAAAGGACTTTTCATTTTTCCAATGCAGACTAAGAATTCTGGATGCCGAAAAACCCGCGAAAATAATTTAGAATTTCTTGATTCTTATTACACGTATTGTCATAAGCTTTGGAACATTTGGTTCCTATTAATATGGATTAGTAAAAATTACTCACAGGTTATTTTGAGGTAGATGTTTTCAGTCGCCACGAAAAAGGTAGGCAAATACGACCTGCGAATCTCATCTTGGGGCAAGCGTGGTGACAATATGAATATCGGGCTTTTAGTTGTTGCGTCCAACATGTTTTGTTTAGGCGTCCCATGTATCAGTTTGCATAGAAGCAGATCGCATTTTGCGTAGCAGATAGCTTAAGCTTGGCGCTGTTAACAGTGCTGTAACCGTCGTATGCGTAATCATATTTCTAGGGGTATTTTGTGACCACTGCTTTAACCTAGTTCTGTCTACCTTGTTTTGGCTGTCGACATATTTTATTTATCATAAGTTTTGTTTGGGTGTTTTGTACAATCTTGTTCTTACGAATTAGTGGTAAACATATTTCATTTAGTACAGTACAAAGTTCTATTCTTGCTGAAATTACTTCTTTGGAATACTAAAGCATTCCGGTCCGGACACCTGATTTTCAACAATACGTGCACCCCGGTGCACACTCTTATTAGAAAACCCCGTTTGCTTTAGTACATCCTGGTCACTGAGCACACAATTTCGAAGTGATTTTTAATGTTCAACTGATGTGTCCCGGAAACCGTTGGAAGTGCATTCGGTATGTCATGATTCGAAATGTAGAGCAGCAAAGGTCAAGGCCGCGTGCTTCAAATGGGACTTATACCATACACCTATTTTTGAACACAAATTAAGTGTATATCACTACTAATGAGTGACTGCAACGTTTCCTTGACAGTTTGAATTATTAATGTCTATGGATATTAGGAATTATTTGACTACGAATGTTTTTCTATTTGAAGTCCTTTCACTTTTCTGTCTTTCAGCAGTCTTTATTTGAGTACAAAACATTAAATAATTTTCGAGAAAAAATATTATAGGCGAGGAAGTCATTAAATATATGAGTTTGACAGGATAACTAGCTCTTTCTCTGGTCGCACCATTACTGCCTGGAGAACGAGGGATTGAAACTGCATGTGGATCTGCTAATCTCTACGTAGATCTACTTGATTTCCACTCCTCACCATCTTTCTGCTCAAAATATTCTTTGGATAATACATCATGGATTTGCCTCGCAACTATGAAAGCTTAAACATATTACATAAGAAGGTATGGAAGTGTTATAAAGAATGGTTACGGATTGAAGTTGATCTTTTAACGCTCCCGCCATACAGAGGACTCTACGATTAATTAATAAACAGAAACTATTGTAGAACCATTTTGAGTCTTGTGACAAAACCAGGTATGCCACATAAAGTCGAACCACCATTTTAGAACAGAACAGCCAGGTCAAAAATGGCACAAACTAACATATTAACCAACAAAACTTTAGTCTATGACGCAGTCGGAAACATAAACGGGCCAATCAGAACAGGAAACAGTGAACAAACCGAACAATGTATACAGGAGCAACCAAAGGCAGAACAGCAGATCCCGACGCAAGTAAGTCAAGCATGTCCCAATGAGAGTCCAAATAAGACAACGCTGGGTATCAGGTCAGGTTTGAGGATGCAACCTACGATCCTCTCACAGCATTTTGGAAGCTTACTCAAACAGCGGCGCAAAGTCCGCCAGTTAATTTCAAAGCCCGGTGAACATATCAAAAACAATCTGATCAAGTACCAATGCCTGACGAGTTTCTTTCACGTTCAAGTAGGCAGTACAAGTAAACGTGTTAAAGTCACGCAGCAAAACTACGTCATTCTGGTAGTAATGTATGCCTCAGTCATTTCCAGTCGAATCTACAAATACATCAACCAGAACCAAACAATTTCTCCAAATTCCTCTGTGATGATAAACAGTACCAATGGGAAGAGGAAAAACATTCCGGAAGTGTTATCCCACAGCACACTTATTTCAAGCAGTAGAACAAGCGTACAAATGGTGACCACGGTGTCGTTTGACTCGAGGTTTGGCGCAGGTATCCGAAAAATATTGTAAGGACTAGTGTTCCAAGTCTGGCCGACGGTTTCTAGGATGAGGTGGTATAAATTATGCAACCTTTTTCACAGTGATTGTTCCTCTTTCAGAGAGAATGTATAAGTCTGCAAAAAATCACATCAGTGGGATTCTGTACTATGCATTTTGCTAAATCTCTGTTCGTGGAAGTATTTCCCCTAAACGCTGCCGCTTCCAGCCACCATATAGAGGGAGGGTGCTAACTAAATTATCAACCGCTGATTTGAATTGGCGTGCATGTAGACCTGTTATTCAACGTCAGGTAGTTCTGTTGGAGCAAGCGTCTTTGTCGAGCTCTTGTGAGTTGTGATCAAAATATCTCCATGAGAAACATTCCGCGACTTGTACCAGTGGTCCAGTCTTTTAGATTCCTTTACCGTACAATGTCATTTCAATTGAAGTCCCCGGACGAATACAAACAGCCACACCCCTTAATTAGTTCTCGCAGGTAGTTCTTACTTGGGTTAGCCCACGAATGCAAAAATTGAACGGCACAACCATTATAACAAGCGCAGCAACCTGTAACTTTGCTTCATCTTTGTTAACCTATCTCAGTACCACTTGGAAGAATACATAATAATTTGCACAAACTTGTTTGGAGATCAGGCGGTTGACCCGACCTAAAGCTGCCATCTTAACGCGGTGGTCGGGCTTGAGTGCTGCAATGTCCCCGAGGGCTACACTGGCTGGAACGTCGTTCCACTAGGTGCAACCATGCCAGAGAGGCCAAAGCTGAGCAGTCAGACTAAGAGCAGCGAGATGCCTTACTACGGTAATGCCTTATTCTATGCGCCCTCATGTTAGGCAAACCCCCTGCAGCCGAGCAGGTCAGACCATTGAGTCATCCGCTCCTGGCAGGGTCCCCAAAGAAAATCCTACTGTCCACAGCCTCGTGGGTCAGACTTTTGAGTCAGAGGCTAGGGGCAGGGCCCCCGAACATAACCCTTCATCCTCCCACTGCATTGTGGGTTAGAATTTTGAGTCAAAGTCTCAAGGTGGGGTACCTCAACCAAATCCCCTTCCTCGGCCTGGGCAACCGGGAAGTATCAGTTTCCCGCTCATTTCGGCGTACACCGACGTCCCTCCTTAACCCCTTCCCACCACACAAGTAAACATCATTGGGTCGCTTCACTGCCAGTTATCTGGCCGAAGGGCCTTATGCTCCCCGCTGCCTATTAACAGTAAACAAAATAACAGCCCCCTAAATCCACGAGATCCTCTCTATATAGGAGGTTTTAACGTCCGTACTCTATGTCAAATTGGCAAACAGGCAATGCTTGCTGAAACCCTTAAACTGATGTATGCTGTGTCTTCGAAACACGCGTACAAGACCCAAGCGGGGTTATGCATATCAGAACACCAAGGATGAACTCAGCTCTTTCACATTTCTCCCTTCGTGTGTCGGGTGACGCAGGAGCAACGACTCGTGGAATATATGGCGTGGGAGTTGCACTCAACCCCAGAGCTGAACGCGCTTTGCTGGATTGGATCCCAGTGAACGGTCGTCTTTGCGCCGTCCGGTTATCCAGTTCAATTAAGCTCAATGCCTCTCGGCATAAAAGCGGTACCTGTTTGTAGCCTCGGCTTATGCCCCAACGGACTGTAGTTCTGATGCTGATAAGGATACCTTCTATTGAGAGCTATCCGAACTCATTCGTCAAACAAAAATCACTGACATTGTAAACCTTGCAGTCGATATGGATGTTTAACTAGGTCGTCTTAGCTCCTTGGAATCACATATGGGCTGTCGATTTGGAGTGGGTGCTCACCGCACAGACAACGGAGATCGACTCCTTCAGTTGTGTGCTGACCATGAACCGTTCCTGGCAAGTACGAACTTTCAAGATAAACGTTCGCATCGCGTAACCTGGCGGCCCCCAAATGCAACTCAACCGTACACCCAGTTGGGGCAACTTGGCCATCAGCCATCGGTAGAGAGCTGCACTTCGAGGCTGCCGTTCCTTCTGGGGCACAACAGTTGATTCCGAACACGCCATGGGGCGTGCACGCCTGACAGTTCGCTTCCCTTCAAGCCATCGCAAATTAGCAAGAAGCATGCCAATCCACCATCTTCGAAGTGCGACCATAGCTCAACAGTACCGATCTGAACTAGGCCAACAACTCTCCACAGTATACCAATACTGTGGTGGCAGTTAGCATGTGGACGAAGCCTGGAAAAATGTGAAGGGAGCTATGTTAGCGGCGTTCAGTGCTGTCTATCCGACCTCCCCGATTCGACCAAAAGACCACTGGATGTCGAGCAGATCGGTATCCATGACTGATGCCAGGGTATCCATACCAGGAGGCAACGAGTACCATGGCGCACCCAAATCCATCAAACGCCAAATAGTGAAGAGCCTAGGGCAAGACCGAGACCTCTGGTGGACATCAAAAGCTCGGGAGATGGAGAAGGCTTTTGCTACGGGAAACAGCCGTGCCATATATTAACTGATACGATCGACTGGTCCTAGGAAAGCAAACGGTCATCAAAACGATTAGTGAAAAAGATGGTTCATTAATTCACTCGAAAAAACGTCGACTAAAAAAATGGGCCGAACACTTCGAAGAACATTTCAGATGGCCTGGAACACAGCCCGTAAAGATAGTGCATACGGGCGAATGGAAGGTAAACATTGATCACTCTTCGGAAGAGGAAATAAAGTATGAAATATCCGTACTGAAACGTGGGAACGCACCAGAACCGGACGACTTCTATCCAGCCCTCTTCAAAGAAGGCGGAGAATCCCTGGTGACCCATCTGACAAAGCTTATTGGTGCTATATGGAAGGAAGAACAGGTGCCTGCAGAATGGGGCATGTCGCCAGTTATCCCCATCTTCAAATAGGGTACGCGGACGCTGTGTGAAAACCAGCGCGGAATCAGCCTGTTAGCTGTGGCATCGAAGGTGCACCCCGGTCTTATCATTTGAAGGTTGACTAAACACAGGGAGAGACAGATCCGTGAAAACCAAGCTGGGTTCCGTCCCGCAAGAGGACGCATCGATCATATCTCCACCCTCCGACAAGTTCTGGAACAGTGACACTGCTTCCAGCAACCAACAGTTTTTGTGTTTCTTCATCTGAAAGCTGCCTTTTACTCTGTGGACCGTCAGGCACTATGGCAGTGTCTGTGAAGCAAAGGTGTCCCCCATAATTCCTTGACCACCCGTATGACGCTGTATGACAACTTACGCGGCCGTGTGGAGGTCTACGGAAAGCTCTCGCCTGATTTCATTACATCAAGTAATGTCAGACGGGGCTGTCCTCTTTCACCTTTCGTCTTCAACTTCGTCATTGATACGATCATGGGGGACTCACGGTCAGCCTCTAATTCCTGTGAGGTCGAAGTTCTCCCTGGGCGTCCGCTCACAGATATCGAGTACGCAGACGACATGGCTCTTCTCGGATCTGACCCCGTGGTAATTTAAACGATACCAAGCAATCTAAATAATTCCGCTTCACGGTTTGGCATGCGCTACACACCTGCAAAGTGTAAAGTGCTACTGTAAAACTGTGTGGGCTCGAACCCTAGCCTCACACCTGCGAATGAACCGATTGAGGTAGTAGACACATTTGTTTACCTGGGCAGCTATATCAGTCCCGGTGGTCTCGCGAAAGATGATATTTCCATCCCGATTGGGTAGGCCAGAACAGCTCTTGTGAACCTGCGTCACCTGTGGCATAGGCGTGACACCAGCTTAACCGTCGAAGGGTGAGTTTACAATGTTGCGGTGCACTTCATATTACTATACGGATCAGAACTTGGCCGCTGCGCGCCAAGGACGTCAGAAGACTTTCAGTGTTTGACCATCTATGACCTCGGAGCATTGTCCGAGTCTGTTGGGAACACCGGATAAGGAATGCTGAAGTACGTCGAATGGTATTCGGAAGAAATAACTCACCCACGATAGATGAACTTATCACACTGCATGGGTTGCGCTGGCTTGGCCACGTGTGGCCAGTCGTGTGCCAGTCACACAACCATGTGAAGGGTTAGGGTTAGGGTGGTGGGGCTCACATATTTCAACTCTGTTTAATTTGATGTAAAATTTTCCAGAGCTGCTTGACATTTCCAGATTAGTCGTCTTGAGGAACTCAATGATGCTTCATAGATTATGTTTTTCATATGCTGAAAGCTTTTTGCCAAGCTTCGGCTCCACAACACTGCTTTTAAAGCTCATAAATTGGCAGATCATTTGCAGGCGCAACAACCATGTGCTCCTTTGCTTCTACAAGCACTTTCCTTCAGGATTTTGGAGTGAACCGACCCTCTCCTTCGGCAAGTGCGCGTAATTTTCAGTGACTTTTACAAGACCGCAGTGGCGAGAAATTTACGAGTATTTTTATTTATGGCACTACTAAGCTTGGATCAACTCGGTGTGACTAAAATGAGCTGCCCCCACAGGACTATGCTCAACGATGAGGGTTATTAACATCAAAATGATTGTGTAGACAGACTTACAAGTCCATTCAAGCGGTTCACCTGAAAGTTGCGCGAACGAAAATTTTCAATATGTTTGTTGGACACCGACGTATCTGACGACATTCCAGCCATCAGTATTCATCAGTTGCTGCCAAGTTGATAAAAATTGTATACCCAAGGATATCCCACCCCAAAATTTTTAGTTGAGCTACAAATTTTGGCTTGGCATCCAAGGTTTACATGCATGCATCGGCACACGGTGTAACCACTTGAACCGAAACGTTTAAAAAGGCCAGTTGATGGATCACGCTTTCAGTTTACGAACACTTTATGAAAGGCCTCTTGGCATACCGTTGCGACCGGGCGATAAATCGTCCCACCCAACCAAAAGGCTCTTAACTTTTCATTTGGTCTGCTGCATTGCACGGGATATAACTTATTCGGATAGAATGTAACAAATATTTAGACCATTTTTTGTAGTGAATGTAAGAAATGAGCTACTGAAAGCACGTGAGTCAACCCTAGCTTCATTTGTAACCTGATCACAAATTTTCGGCCCGATTGGATATGAGAATATTAGGCAATACACCACAGAGCATCCAAAAGTTGCCGGGTGCGCTGCTTCAAGAAATAAGCAACATTGTCCTTGGTGTGATTTTTTAGAGCATGCTAAATAATCTACAGTTAAATTAGAGCATCCTGCTTTAGGAGGACCGGCTTCCTCGTACGGTTTCCTAACATCGCCCAATCTCACTATCACAAACAAACGCCTCATTATAGCACGCCATTTAAGACATCCGAACAATAATGATGTGTACCCAACCTTTGGATAGCATGCCTTCAGGCACGGTAGCAGTCGTAATGTCAGACTGAACGCAGGATCGAATTCATTGTTGGTGCCCAGCAATGCGCGGAAGCGGGACGTTCGCACAAAAGTTGCAAAATATCCGACGCTAATGAGGTGTTTTTCCAGGTTATGTGTGACATTGCAAATCGAAGCAAAAGCAGAGAGTTACAGATAGAAGATAGCTAGCAAAAACATATCGGGGAGACTTTAAAGCTGAAGAGCCTCTGCTAGCACGTGATATGAAGCTGTCAATTTCGGAAGGCAAATACCGCAGCAACCGATCTGCGGAAGTAGGTGAATTTCGGTGATTTGACCAGCCAATCTGAACAAAGTTGAAGACCATCCAAGGGGGCTGCGGGGTCAGGGTTACTGGCTAGGGTAACAAAAAGCGTAAAACGGGGTAATGAGCTAGAGCAACTCACAATTTGGAAACATGCTAGCTAGATTTTCAGAATCACGCTGTTCAGTGCCACTGAGTAGACTCACTTGTGTCCGTTGCACAAGTTCGTGGGAAGAATAAATCGGCGCTAGCGCATAACGCAGAAGGTAAACTCTAGGGAATATCATTTAATTTGTGTTGAGTAAAAAGTGAAAGCACATCAAGGTTATCACATTCAAGGTAAGGGTTGAATGGATGAGAAAAAACTTGTCCCAAAGGCGGTCGATGCCAGGTAAGCGCTTTATTAATAATTACACCTAGATTTCCGAGAGGGGCAGAGATGGCAGTCCAGAGTATGGTGAGAATGGATGTTCAATCAAACTGGATGTGGAAGCGCTGCGCCATCATTACTCTGGCATGGTTGAGCTAATAGGACAGAGGATGTAAACGTCTCTGTGCAGCGGGATTTTATGTTAGCCAAGGGAATTCATACAGGTAGAACAAAGCCAATGCATGATCTAAAGTCACTTTGTTTCAGTTGGAGAGAGATGAATGGATGGATTGAATCCTGGGAAGTTAGGACAATGTGACGAGGTAAGTAAAGTCTTGTGAGTTTGAGGAAATATCGGACGGCATGAAGTCGACTAAAGGAAAAAAACCTAAAGTTTATTATGCTTATGCGACAACCGTAAGTTGTAGATTTGTGCAGAGTAACCTAGAAACAAAGGACTGTACAAGCCTGGCAATATGATCCTAATTTGGTTGGAACGGTGAATTACAAGACGAGTTCCACAGCGGCCTGTGTTAGTCTCTATCCCTTTTACAGTCTTATTGAAAGACTAGGCTATTCAGAGAGGTGGTGTGATAGTGGACAGTCGACAGATAAAGACTGTTGGAAATAGAACTTTTGAAAAGACGGGCAAATACTAGTTTAACTGAAATTTGCTGCCTGGGGTGAACAGCACCATAATTGTTGAGGAAAGCTGAAGGTCATATTAAGTGTTCCCATATCAGCATTGTCAGCTTCAATCAACAAACTCTGCATAGCGGAAAGCCCATTGACGCTAGCTTTCAGTTCATGCAGTGAAAGATAAGTAATGTCGTTATACTTTATTTTACTTATTGGTGATCACTCCTGGAAGCCGCAGAGTGGAGCGCGTGTGATATGTTTGGCTGACGAAGTGGAACTGTCGTGGTGTGAACTCCAGTAAAACGGCAGCAACAGCTTTGCACGTCGATGTGAGTACTTAACGCCGCAAAGCGTCTTCAGGCTACCCCATGCATTTTTAACACAAGAAAGACAGTGCCGGATTATTTTTAAAAATATATGTGCCCATTAATATCTCCTACACGTACACAGATAGAAATGCTTCTAAAAGAAACCTTATAATCCCTAGTTAAATACAAAATGCATATTTGCGAAAATAAATAGTCTGTGAATTCTTTGAAGAAATGGTAAGCCAAATGTTGCGGAAAACTCTTTGACGGGCCAAGACACTTCTCCCTTTTAATGGCACATTGGTTGGCAAAGTCCTCGAATATACGCCTACCTCGTTGTCTACCTGATCCCGAATGCTGGTATTTACACGAACTACAAGCATTAGACCACTAACATGTTGTTACCGCAAGACCCAAAGAAATTTTGAATTCGTCCCTCATATGTGACATTATTCACCTGAATCTGTTCACCCCGGACAATCTATATTTGTGCATTCTTTTATATATCCGCGGACGTTCCCTTGATATAAACTAATCATGATTGATCATGATCGACGGCCCTTATCCTTCTTGAAGCTCATGACACTGTGCTCTAATTTTCGTTAGCATTGTGTCCTACCTTAACAAGCGTTATGCCGAAGTCGTGTGTGATATTTCCATGTCCATGATCTTGCTGCATATTCCTTTCCCACACTCTGTCTGTATAAAGTGGAGTAATTCTCTAATTCAGGAAGACCTGGACCTTTACATGCACCGTAATTGTTGTAACGTACATGTGATGAAGCCGGTATCCAGTGGTGACCAGAATAACAAACTCTTCAGTTCACTGGCGTTTTCATTGGTTATTATCCTTAATAAAACTTTTCTTAAACTTGAGGAGATAACACTTCTCCCCTCTTTGATGAACCAAATTATGACATCTGTCTCCATGAGAGAATGTCTAATGAAATCATCTGTCAGCTTCCTCCGAGCGATATGGGTTTAAGTTCACTTATACACGTCACTCCTCATCTCACCCGTTACCCAGTTCGTGAACCGCGAACGACTTTGAGGAAGGCAGGCGGCACTAGTAGGCAAAAGCGCTGAGCTTCTTTTGTATTCTCCAACAGGCGATTTTTGCAAATCTGAGTTTGCACTTGCCAGAAAATGTTCTATTTTTGCCTACAATCAAGAGACGAGGTTGGCACCAAAAGACGAAACGAATACCTGTTTTATATACACCCCCAAATCAACGTGACGAAATCTGTTACGCTTCTACGAGCCTTAGATTACAGAACAACTATTGCAGGTGTTAGTCCATGGAAAGAAAGTGGGCTTATAAGTCACGATAAAAATTCCTAGCAATGTTTTGGTTGCCAATACTTCAGAATTATAAAGACGACCGCGCTGTCTCCGATTGCAAGTACATATATATATATATATATATATATATATATATATCCTCTGCGGGGCTACTTATCAGCACTAAAAACGACACACAGATAAATAGAAAATACCTGTTCAATAAGGTGAAATTAGTCACATTTCGTGAAAGTGGTTGCTTTCAAAATACACTGTCCGAATTTGGTAGTCTCGATATAGGCCCGCAATCTTTCTTATTTATTTAGATTAAAACCCCTAATTCAGAAACATTTCATAGCTCAAAATAGGGGAATCACCCTTCACCGTTTGCGGAAACTAAATCTAGTTTGCGTAACAATGGCTGATTGCCAGCAATAATCCATTCTTATTTTTGATGGACCTGGTTTAGTTAGAGGCACATCAGCGTGGACGTGAGACCTCACTTTTTAAAGAGACTTCATAGAAATTCCCGTATAAATTCATAAAGGGAGTTTTTCATGCAGCCTCCATTATTTGGATTGGCTTCCACCACCGATTTTATTGAAATTAAAGTTTGGGATTACCGGTACGAGCTGAGAATATGTAGGCCTGCCTTTATCTTTCAAGACAGCGCAAGTCAGTCCTGTATTAGCTAATACTCCCTAAACAGTAAGTGCGTTAAGCCGGTTATCCACGCTTTGTTTCAAAAGGTAGAATTGTTGAGATAGTAATCTATATGGTATGCATCTCGATGAAATATGCATCTAATTGTTGACGTTTTTTTAGTTGCTGCGTAATCTCACAGAAGACCGAAAAAAAGCACGGCTTGAAACGGATCCATTGGCCTTTCCTATCCAAACCTAAAGAAGATAAGACCGATAATTCATGAAGCGATCCAATATCCATTACGCTAAATAATAACAACCTAACAAGGTCTTCGTATTGGACTTTTTAAAATACTCCAAAACATTATGTTCTACCAAAACTGGATTACCGTCTGGATATCACGCGTGACTGTTTGACGAGGGAAGGTGAGGACCAAATGGTAAGGTACAGCGCACCACGAGAAGCCAGATATACCACACTACGGGAGTTGCAACCAGATGTAGGCATTCTCCTGGTTTATCAAGAATTGCACAGGACAATTTCCAGAATTTTCACAATTGGTCCTAAGCCGCAGTTCAAACTCAACAACGGTTGTTAGAGTAAAAGGACAGGGGGTTAAACTCTTTACACCAAGCATTATTCAGTATATGGGAGTATGACTCTCACATGTGGCCTCAAAGTTGCACTTGTTTGCTTGATTTTGTTTTAACCATACTGTACAATGTCAGAGTAATCTTACCTGATTATTATTGTTGATGCGCGAATACCAGTATAATCACTGTGGAGGTCCGATCATGCCTAATAACGATTCCAATAGAACACGGTGGTTATTAAGACCTGCCACGGGGCAGATGAAATTGACCATTCTTATTTTGCCACGCTTACACCTGTAAACACAGGACTACTTAAGGCTCTTCTGGGAATTCTAGTAGACAAACACGGATGCAGCGCTCATTAGTGTCTCAACATGGAAATACCGTCATCAGGGTATCGAAACTTGCTACGGGTCGAATGTCCGACTAGAGCGGTACCACACAAGCTATACTGGACTATAAACACCTATACACCACAGTAGGACAACGAACCACGTATGGTTGGTCAGTATTTGGCGGTTTAAATTCTACATGTCCTGAATAAAGCAAGTTTTGTATTATACCGTGTATTGAAAGCCGGTAGCCATAACCAAGGTGCATTTTGCAGACATGTAATTGGTCATCTTTATGGCGAACAATGATTTCAATTTATAGTCACCTGATTCTGTCACATATTGTAGGCAAACACGGTTTTTGAATGTATGCAGTTAACTAGCATCCGAACATACGTTCTGCGGATTGGAAGAGGATGGAAGTAGAAAACTATATAAACCGGTGGAAATCTGACGTTCAATAAGCTGCTTACTACTGGTCTGAAATCTATGATGAGACATTGCTCTATATCCGTATTTTTCTACCTAGCATTACGTAGGTGTGCATTACTTTCCAGTACCGATTCTTTTCTTGGTATCTTTTCAGAAGCTGTTAGCAGTTCAGCTACTGTCAATTGTTATACTTGTCAAAACTGCAACCTCCCTATTGCGGACGGCACAACTGTTTCAACGAAACCCGAATGCCAGAAATGTAAGGTAAGTGAATCACATTCCGATTATTCTTTGCAGTTTGACTTACTGTCACAAATCTCCTTGAATTGTCTGCGTAGATAACCTACCAAAACTTCATCTAATGACGTTAACTGTTTACCACGTGTCATCCGCTTAGGTGCATGACCTGTAGCTCCCTCGTCGTCTATCTTACGTGGACCAAAATCAAGTGTTTTAGGCGCCTTCGCCTAAGGTGAAGTAGCTGATTCAATATGAATTTATTGCCAAAGCTAATTCACCATGATTGTCGTTTCTTTCGTACAAGTATGACGTCCAGTACTATTTTGAATTCGTGTAACAATAACGGTAGTTAAATTCCCTCATCGGTTTGCTGTTTAATTTTTCCTGAAAAAACTCATGTGAGACTCAAGGATGAGGCAGAGTCTCCTGAGTCCTTATAACAGTTCAAGAAATTGAGCAATTCTTGGAGCATCTGTTTCTGCTAATTTTTGTGGATTGTGAAACTGTATAGTTTATGTGAAACTGCGGCAAAATTATTTGTTGACTGACTGGACACTAGAAAATTGGACACTTGGGCCTAATTGGCAAGAAACAAGTACTATTACAGGAAGTTCGCCCGATTGCAAATTAAGTTGCTGTTAAATTAAGGCGGGAGTGAATCCCAGCCGATTCTCTAGTTTCATATTATTGCATACTAATCGCTAAACCAACTCATCACATGGATGTAAACGCGAGCAATTTGGTGAGAAATAGCAGGGTCGAATTAATTGGCTTGCTATAGGTGATATTGATTATTTTCCTTGAACGTGTATAAGCCATGCCTAAACAGAAAAAAACATGCATCATAAAGTACTAATAAAATTTACACCTGTGCAAAATACTCTAAATTAAATCCATGCCGCACTGTCATACGTTTAACAACGAACTAAGAAGCTGTCTAAATTCGGATTTAGGGTTTTTTACCTTAAATGAGAAGGAAACCGTGTGTACACCCTCGCAACGGTCCACAAAGCTTTGACTTCCTTTCATTTTCCGCATTTAGATAGAGTTCACCCTAGGTCAGAGTGGTGGACCTACTGGAGTTAATGCAACCTGTGAAACAGGCAGTACCTGTCAGGCGTCGTACAATGCAAAGGTCGATTCCGTCAAGGTTGTTAGTTGCTGTGATACAGAAAAATGCAACTCCCTTCCAGGCATCAGTGCGATAATTTTGCCAAATTATCTTCCTATTTTGATGGCGTTTCTTGTTTCTCTGTAATTCAGAGTTTTCTTTTCAAAGCAGCTGGCGAAATGTGCTTGGTTTGTCTCACACCTTACCCCCTTGGATTCTGTTTCCCTGATCAAGTGCAAACTTTAACATCAATAAAAGAAAAGAGAAAGTTTTTCCCATGGACATTAGAATAACTTGTTTTCCATAGCGCGTGCCCTGTTTTAAAGAGTCGTTCAGTGTTTTGTATAGCACGAAAACCTCCCAATAAACTATTTTAGATGATGTGCATGATTGGTTTCGTTCTTCACGTTCAAGTGTTCAAAAACTATTACTTAGAGTGCCGCGTAAAAATGTAGATAGTTTTGATCAATGACAAAGCCGCGGAAAGTGAATTTGTTGAATGATATTGAAGTTTAAAACATAGCAAAAGATAGTCACCGCGAAATCCTTCGGTCAGAAATCCCCCTAAAGATTGACTTTGCATTCAGATCTCGAAATACAACTTGCAAGACAACTTACAATAATGTAAAGACTACTTCCGCAAGCCGCATACGTCACCGATTGAGCTAAGAAGAAAGCTCATATTCGAAATTTGCTGTGGCTTCGTCATTCCATTGTGGTATGTGGTGGCGGCTGGCAACTGATAATGCTTTACTGAGCCCCACAGTTGGTTGGATTTAGATGGCGTCCAGGTACACATCACCTTACGTTATTGAAACTGCCAGGTATTTCATGGATGTTCAAAGCCCCAGGAATATGGCTCCGTGGGTGATGTTTGTTTCGCTGTCCAAGTACCGGAAACCTTCCATTTCACGATATGCAGAATTCTGTTCTATGTTCTATTAGACGATTGCTCTCTTCACACAAGTGAGAAAGCAGACGATTTCAGGGGGCCCTAGGAGGGGTGACATCCCAGGAGCTCATTGAACCGTTTTTTCGTGCATTTGTTCACATTTTTGTAAAATTCCTCGTTAAGATACCTGTTGACCTCCACATTCATGTTTAACAAAGCGCTTATCCCACATCGTTCTGCATTTATTCGGGATTCCGTTGTCATGACAAAATGAATCTTTATCAGAAGGAGCAAAGGCCGAATGAGTGGCAAATTTAGGCCTCTGTGAAATTTGTTGACCAACTCTTTGGTTTGAGTGGCTTGCGATCGCACTGGCTGAAAATTCCTAACATGTAGCAACGTCCTGCTAAAGATAACATTAGTAGTAAATTATCGCTTGGTATTATTTGGGCAATGCATTGTTATACATGCGCTGGGATACTGCCAGGGCGCCCATACCCAGACAAGAGGAGGACTGGGGTCCTTTACCAAAGAATTTGGCTCAAAAGCCGAACCGAAAGCAGCATAGTTCCGCGGGAAATGCAAACACACTACCGTTTTTACTGAACAAGTCGCCAAACATGTTCCAAACAAAAACCCGGAGGACCAGGATACTGTGTTCGTCAGACCACTAACCGTTGAACAGTCTGGTATGAGAGTGTGGCAGTGTCACACGGACACCCGCAGTATGACCCAATGGGTCGCCGATGAAGACAAACCGTCACAAAACGTTAAGGTCTAGCATTATCCTGAAGGAAACGGCAACTGTCTCAAACAACTAGAGAGAGTCGGTGATAGCGCCCATTTTCCAACCAAGGGCTCTTAGTGAGTGTGGCAACAACAGGGAATCTGCGTAACCCCGAGGGAAACAACACAGCTGATGTTGCTTTTGCTTCGCCGCCCCACGTTGGCTCGCGAAACACTGACTCGTGTGCAGCAAGTGGGATCCCGGCCTGGTAGAGGTTGCGATGACCAAATATTCACAGTCGGTTAGGTGCTAGAAGAACACCATACGTACAAAAAGACCCACAATTTAGTATTCTTGGATTTCCAAGGCGCATTCGACTCGGCTGACCGGTCTGTTCTGCTTGACACGCTTGCCCGTCAAGGAATGTGCCGAAGTTGGTGTGAACACGTCCTTTGTATTCTGAGACCTTTGAATGTGTAATAGTATGTGGAGAGCTCTCCAAAAGCTTTCGCACACAAAACGGTATCTGCCAGTATAACACACTTTCTCCATTCTTGTTTAGCTTTATCTTTGAGGTAGTGAGACGAACGCCGGAATGTCTTCAAAACCGGGGTAGTCCAACATACCCTGTGAAAACCTTGTCGACCTGGAATATGCAGACAACGTCACTGTCATCTTCCAATGGGAGAAAAGGGCGCAGGTGTGTTTGGATGAACTAATCAGTCCACCCGTCCTTTGATATGCAGTTTGAGTATAACGTGGTGCTTCAGGGCATGTAGTCACTTAAAATGCCTCTTACAATCTAGGGAGAGACGCTCTAACTTTTGGAACGTTTTACATACGTTGGAAGTTGCATTATATCTGATGGTAGTGTAACAGATGAAAGCAATGCCCTAACCTGCATGTCTCGGGTAGCGTATTCTAATTTCAAGCACCTATGACGTCAATGCGGTGTATCACTGCATCTCGATGGACGTGTGTATCAGGCTACAGTGCGGGCAATTTTGTTGTATGGCTGTGAGACTTGGCCTGTTCAAGCAGCTGAACTGGGACGTTCTGAGGTGTACGACAGTTGTTTTCTCGTAGCCATAGCTCCCGTGATTTGATGTCGGGAATCTGCAACGAGGCAGTTAGAAAGCGAGTTTTCTGTTGTTCAACGGGAACTTCCATTGAAGAATGTGTCCAGCACCAGAAGCCGCGTTAGTTAAGCCATGTATTGCGTATAACGAACGATCGTTTGCTCAAGAGCTCCCCATTTTTTGTGCCCAATTAAGAGTGGCCTGAGCAGAGAGATGCCTATGAAAGAGATTTCGAAACGTCTGGGTGCTGTCGGTGCTAACTGCTTTCCTCGATAGGTACCACGAGATCCTCACTGCGCCTGGTTGGCTGCGCTACAAATTATGGCTCGTAATCGATGTCAGTGGCGTTGTTGTTTTCCGTTTCTATCCAGATTGCATGAACGGGTGTCTGGAGGTGTGGGTACCTCGGAATGACTGTACAAGTTGCCACCAAGTCCCCTCCCCATCCACCTTCATTCATTTCTTCGTAATGGGTCTTTCAGATCAATGATGTTTGTACGGCAGCGAAGCATCAGTGTTGAACGTAGATGTCATACTGTTGATGGTGATAATGCGTCAATTATTGGAGAAATAATTGCCCAATGAATGCATAATTAATCTATCAAAGTACTTTGCGGCGAAGGACCTTCTTTCTTATACCAGTATTATTGGGTTTGCGGCGTAACTTCTTTCAGGCGAGAAGTATCGCAGGCGTCCATCCAAATGTTTTTTTACAATTCTCTCAGCGGTAGTAATTTTATTGTTTGCGTAACTATAGGTCATTCTAGCTTGCCTGAAATAAAAATGATCAAACACAGCACTCTACTTCTCCACTGATCATTGCAATGCATACCTTATTCAGCGGTCCTAATGTCACTTAGCTTTCCACCTAGACAAAAAAGTAGGTACTTTCATAAGCCTATTTTTCACGTACACAAAGTCTGCACGCCGATAGTTAGCGCAGAACATGCGTTCCTTATACTGCGTTTGAAGCAAAGCCGGAAATCCTACTTCACACGGAAAAAACTTGTTTGCCTGTGGTTGTCAATGAGTATACTTGAACGCTCGATGAGCAAGTTTTAAAGACGTACAAAACAATTACCGCCTAATTCGACAATGTTGGCTCATGAACTCAGGCAGCGCGCGATTGAAAAATATTGCTCTCTCCCCTCGTCTTTAACACCAAAATTTCCGGTTTCCACGCCATCAGGTGAGAAGTTTACTCAGGTCGATCCGCTAAGGGAGATGCACTGGGCTACAAATTGCTCATCGCGCAGTATACTAGTGGCTTGTTTCTACAGTGTGAGATGCTCTTTATCCAGAGGTATGCAACCAATTTCCGTAGATGCTTTTTTTCTTCGCGACAAGGCGAGCTTCTACGTTATGCGCATGTGTATGAATTTTAACAGAATGGTTGCTCTAAGATCCGAACACGTCATATCATTTGGAGTTAGAAGGATCTATTCACCGATCACCTTGGTTTAGGTTTACTCAAGGTAATACAACTGGGCAGAAAATTTGGAGCTTAATTCACCAACGTATGTTGGCATCGTAAACGTTGCTATATATTTCAGGTAACCTGCGATATTTAGTTCATCGGCAATTCCAAGATCAGAAGCGATTAGCATACGCAAAAAGTCAAGAGTTTACAGGTGGGTAGAGAGTGTAGTGATTTGGGCTTCTTGAATCACTGAGATATATCTCCAATTCTGTCGCACTCAGGCCTCAAAGTGACCAAAGTTTATGAGTGGACGTTATTCAAATCAAGTACAGTAGAATAAACCAGAACGACAAGTGCATGAGCATTCATACCTTCATCATGTTGAAATTGTGATGGTGGCTGGCCAAATAAATCCTCAGTGGAAATGTTATTCATAAATGAACCGTAGTAAATATGCATTAGCTACAAAGATATGTAGACTCTGGGGCCATAAATTATCTGCGCGCACGATGCAGTTGCGTGGATGGCCCGAAATATATAGCGCTTGTTTCTCCCTTGTCAACGCGCCTGTTCGACTTAATCATATCGCCTTCTTGAACTCTGACTGATTTATTCCTGATGAGGCTTTCCTTCTGCCACCCAGAAGTCATTTACCGCAATACGTAAAAAATGGCTTGTAGAAACGGTGGACTGCTGTTCCTAAGGCCGGTATTCTTATTAAATTCAGCGGGGCCAAACTCATGAACGCTACATATAGAAGGAAAGCATTTGAAGAGCCAAAGTTTTTTTATCCAGGAGCTATAGGTTTCTTCTCAACTCATGTACGGCCATGAAGAATTCGCTTCAATGTGTCTTGATAAATGCTTTCATTGACACCCATATTTGAACAAGCGCAGTTCTTGATGTTCAAAATCGAGATTCCCTTCACAGAACTGCAAATCGAAGAATTGGTGGTCTTGTCATGTCAGAAGCGCTTCCCCTGCATCAAAGAAAGCTGGTGCAGCTTTCACTGAACTGTAGATCGTAAATTGTACCGTCATCAACGAAACGTCCGATTCCTTTTCTGTGACTAAACGGCGCACAAGTGATGACGAAAGCAGATTTAAAAATTAAGCCATCATGAAATCCATCATGAAATAATGATCCCTCAATTCTTCTATAGAATTTAGTACAGTAATGGAGGATGCTGAATTCTTTGTATTTGTGTAGCACCTGCTTAGTGGTGGCCTTGGATGCATTACTCGTGGCATTCGTCGACAGTACGGCGGCATCAGTTCACCGGTTATTTTCTTAGGGAGGTTGCGTGTTATTTGTTTTTCATCTCATAACGGCGGACACTTGGTAGGGTTTGATGCATACCAACATGATATAGGATGCAAATGACGCGAACTTGTAAATTAGCTATTTGGACCAAAATAATACGTGCTTGCTAACATCAGCCTAGGTTTTCGTTGCGCTCAGGGTGGATGATCTAAAGAAATTCGTGGGAACAAGAAAAACCTCTGAAACAAGTTCAACACTTCTTGCCCGTTATCGTGTTCGACGCTACGTCAACCTTTGGATTACTTAGCAGTTCGTAACATATTCTCAGACGTTAAGCTTGCGATGACGATCAGAATTGTTATATAGTAAACTGTCAGCAGATTACATTAAGAATGACGATATCGATTAACTGTGCAGGATTTACTGAGCAGGAGAATAAACACAACTCTGGTCACTGCATTTTCGTTCAGGCAGGTGGTCGATTATTCTGCCAAGAAGCTTGTGTTCGCTTGCTGAGCGAGTGCACAAAATAAGATCAAACTTTTACACTGGTTAGAATTTGTAGATGAACTGTTTCGCAGCTGCGCAGAAGATACTATTCCGGACATCCTTTAAGCACAATAGTACCATGGACTACCACGTGGCCGACGCCGGAAAACTGAGCATTTGATAAACTGGTTCCGGCTTATTTAGCCCGTCGATCAGCAATGTCAAAATCCGAAGTTGTTTTTCCATCTGAACTTGACTTTTACTTTTGTGGCTGAAATGCTACCTAGTGCTGCAGTTTGAAACTCTGTTCATGTCACCTATCTCCTTCCATCCCACGGAAGGGCGGGGTTCTCAACAATCTTTGTCTTCCTGAAAACGGAATGTTTTTTTTTCGGTACGCTAGTTTACCTCACTGGTCATTATGTACGCGACCACGTTGTCCTGACCGTAGTCATGCCAACCCGAGAAATCAGTCAAGGTCTCCCTGTGGGAGATCCACCTTCCCCAGGAAACAATGTGGTTTTATAGCATTTGGGGATCATTATGGTGCTATATAAAAATCTTGGAATTTTAATGAAGCCACAGCTTCCAACCCAACAACAATGTAGGCTGGCTCCCGTCTGCGTTTCGCCTTTCAGTCGTCAATAATCCCAAGAGCCTCATCATTTTGACCAGGTACCTAAACTACTTGCTGGTACCAACATGCATGCACTATGCATTTATGCATTTATGGTTGTGCAAGTATATGATTCCGTTTGCCTTTCGTGACCTTCGGTGTGCTCTTGAATTTGCGAAGCAAAATCTCAACTCAGGATCTCACAAAACTTCCTCGTAATGCGGGCTTTCCACAATTGACCCAGCTGTATATCTCCTGATCTCAGAATGACTTCTACATCGAGGTTGACTGGCGTGCTTTCCGTATTGCACTGCCAGATACATATGTAATGTTTGTGACGAGTGAATAATTATGGCTGTTTTGCTTCAAAGAGTGACGTCTTCGACCGAATGTGATAGACGATTGGGTGTCACTTGTGACGTTTGCAAAAATTTAAACGTGTCTAAAAATTTTCTACAGCAAGCACTCAGCCGTCGGTTGAATGCCGTTCACTGACTTAAGATCGGTGTGTCCCACTCTATTAATACATCTTGACATGCCCTTAGAGACTCACTCGTTAGAACTGCTTGAATATAAAACAAAAATAGTAACAATAACAATCTAAGAAAATTCAATGAAAGGACAGACTTAAGGGAAAAGTATGGTTGCAGCATTCAGAGGCAACTACACTCACTGTGGTGCGTGCTTTGTAGTTGGGACGAACGTAGTTGTTGAATGACTAGACTGTTGATATCTGTCATATGGATGAATCCGGTAACAGGTATCATGTAGCAAGCAACGCCTTAAATATGTATTGGAAGTATTGCAAATTCGTGTAAACGTTTACAAGACTCAGCTTCAATCATTTTTCGTGAGCGACGGGCTGTCCTGATGTGTGAACATTTAACAATAAAGTTGAACCGTTACCCACCTGTATTCTTAGACAAAACAAACAGCTTGTTCCCTTTAACAGAGGACCAACCCAGGGTTTCAAGCACAGGTTGAGAAAATGACCTTACTGTCAACCGGACTGTAGTCATCGGGCCAAAAAACTAGTAAATTTTATGCTCAGTAGTTCTAAAGGCCTGATCCCTACCCTTCTTCAAGGGTAGGGATCACTATGCCCATGCAGACAGCAACGTAATGGTGATTTTTGTAATAGTTCGGCAGCTTCAGCAAACCAAACCTGCCGTTTTCAGCCTTTGAGCAACAGAAGTGTGGGCCTGCCATACCCCGCAGTCTGTTCTAAATCTGCAAATCTGCTGTCCCATAAATGTGGATATCGTTGTTTTATTTGGAAAAATTCGTCCCGCAGAATATTCAATGCAGAAATCAAATTTGTACTTATCATGTGTACGCCCGCAGAACAATAACCCGAAAGATGGTTTGCTGGCGCAAGTCGAAATCACGTGATGCACATAAATCATCAGGTCAGTCCAGTCTAGACGTCCAGTGACCCCAGATTTAAACACTGGGATACCATTGTTTGTCTCTTCTATCTTGAAACCAATCTTGCGATTACGATACTGATAAAGATCGTGTCGAATGAACTTGTAGCAATCCTGGAGTTCTCATCACATTCGGACCGTTTGCGAACTTTCCGATTTGTGAGATGCAAAGATAAGCACTATGCTTTGGAAGTCAAAGGGTAAAAATAATAACTTCGACACCATATTTATTCTTGTGGCCGTTTAACATCTACTTTATCTGGGTCTTCCGAATGGGTAAATTAAAGAGTAAGCTCTTGTCCCGTATTATGGCGGTCGTTGGTGAGATAGAGGACAAACAACCAAATCTCAAGGGACGAATCTAACTTAGTTCCTCTATTAGTGTTATATGAAAACATCCACAGTGAAAATAGTCTTTCGACCAAGGGTTTGCTGGTTGAATCTGACGGATTGCACCCTGGTTTAAGTCACTTATTGCATTCTGGAGGATCGTGGGTCAAATTTTAGAAGGTACCCCACAATGGGCCCCCTGTTCAACCGTCGAAAGAAGTTTTGCCAGCATGCTGTTTTGAAATCTTCAACTGTGCATTCCCGGGATGATCAGAGAAACTCGCATGAGAAATCATCAAAAGCTGTGACGTCTACTGAGTTTGTAGAATGCTTTTTTAAACAGTGTCTATCCTTTCAGCCAAAGGACTCTTGAAAACAAAAGGAATATGGAGTACGCCAATGGTTCTTGAAGCAATGACCCGAAAACATTTAAGGTCACTTGTGATGTGCAATTCTGGAATCCCTAATAACTATTTCGTTGTTGAATTTCCCAAGCAGCAATTAAACGGTGGAGCTGGACATCTGTGAGAATACACCACCGACCGGAATAATGATTTCACGGCAGATCCGTGATATAAACAATACCCGTTACCGAGTGCCTCATGGGGACCGTATTGGTGCCATTCGAGATGGAAACGTCCACAAACGGGCATCATCACATTAAATCAAAGTACTGGTCAAAAAGATACACCGCACAGTGGCTACAGTTAACAATTCAGAAACTCGGAATGGCTGGTATCTGAAGGTTACCCCCTCCATTGCAGCGCAGTCCTTGAAAGAATCTATATTTATGCAAGCGATTACGAGATCTGTCGACTTCGCACGCACATCACTCATTTGAATGGCACTCTTAATCTCTTGACACAGTTATGGGTGTGAGTATACACTAGAATGTGGGAGTACCCGGCACAATTTATGCTCCCGTTGGAGTTAACTAGTAATGCACTTCATTCTGCAAGTTGTGATCCCAAAATCCTGCACGCCTCTACATGGCCAGCTCATTACAACAAATCTTGCGGCATATGCTAAACAAAACAATCGCATCTAGACTGGAAAACGTTCAAACGCTTGAGCAATGTGTTTTTTAAAACCCAATTTTGATAAAGGAGTTCAACCTGTTTGCCTTCTTGTATCCGATACCTGAAGTTCAAATATGGGCGCTATAAAGCATATCCACTGATGATGCTTTCCAACAGCAGCAAAACCTCCTACCTAATGTGGGCTGATAAGAAATGCAGAAATATTAGAAATATTGTAAGGAATGTTCAAGCGGGAGAAAGGGTCCTGTGAATCCAGCGGTCTCCCATCTAATGAATGGAGGTTTTCTGTTGCTTACAAAGTTTGTGCTGCTCCATTGCTCGATAACCTGATAGAGGGGTACTCGATGGGCACACTAAGGGCAGTTAATGAATTGGCGCCCCAGTTTATCAGCAAAACATTCAAACCTTCCAACTATGGTTTACTCAGTTACTCGATCCAACACTAAGATAATATTTTTTTTGCATTGCGAGTGCCGTATGTTTGTTATGTCTGAGCTGAGCCTGGCAGCGATAAGGAGAAGGCAGAGAATCCCGGAAGCAGCTGTCTTGTGAGGAGAATCATGCAGGGCTTCTACGTAAAATGTATGATGCCTAAACGGTCAATCATGGTCATTCGCTTGTTAGTTCTGCCCAGATAGTGGGGACGTTCCTGCTCTGAACAATGTCGCACCCATTCCGCTGGTCACACGCTGCTAAGCCGAGTTTGATAGGCTCCTCCAACACACCCGATATCCGTAACGTGTGGTAACGATGGCGACCTTGGGGACGCGCCTTCCCCTGTGCACGTACTTTTCATGTCTGAGCGCTTCCTGACATAAATAGTACCCTTCCGTGTTGGATTTTCAGAAGCACATTATTGATATACATTGCACTACTGTCACTTGTTTGTATGTGATGTTATCCATGGAGAATGGAAAGAAAAGAGAGAAATAGCGATATCCGTTGCTTAACTATACAATAGCTGGTTTTCCAAACTTGTTCAAATTGGACTAAATATGAGGGCTTCATATTTGTTTACTTCAGCACTTCACAATAAAAAGCCAACCATAGTGACAACTAAAAATGCCGGTTTAGATAGACAGCCGTGGAAACGCTTCCCATTGAGAAGGGAAAATCTAATGTTCACCAACTTCAGATAATTGATTGCTATGAATACTTTGAACCCGAGCTGCAGATTGAAGCAGGTTTCAGTAATGCCAAGCTTATGGCCACGCATCACATTACCAGCATACTCATACTGTGTACAATAATCGCCTATGGTAATTACAACGACTTGAACCAGTAACAAGGAATTTCGATTCGGTGTTCTCACATCAGTGGTGCAAACCTTTGCAGTTATGCAACGTAACCAAGGGACGATGCGGTGCTGTTCTGGGAAGAAGTGATGCTTTAGTTCTTCTACTGGTGGGGACAGGTGATTGTGGTATCAGTGCCTGCAACAGAAGTCAACAAAAGCCGGGATATATTCATTTCGCCTGGCGAAGAATTAATGTCAACAGTAGGGTTCTGCTCACGAACAAATCTAACCGACATGTTCAAAAAGCTTCCCTCAAACATAGCGCTACGATTTACAGATAATTGTTTACTTGAGTTCTGCCACACAAAGCCAGTTTCACGAGGGATAATTCTGACCTAGTTCCACATTCCCATACCTGGTGTCTCATCTGGTCTACTTTACTCGGTTGTGCAACGTGAGTCAGCAATAGCCATGATAATACTTGCGTCAAGGAAATGAAATGGATAGTCAGACGCTAGCGAACGTATTTTGAATTGCCAGCTTGCAACGACCATGTGAAGCTAATCAGGAAGATTTTTCAGCAATTCCCCTTCAGGAGTCTTTCTTTCAAGCTGAGCTGGCGTATACACCAGTAACAAATTCATTATCCGCTCAAACGTAACGCCCCGTCACATCGTGATGTTGAGGCCACGTTCGCATCCAGCTGAATCGTGTTCTGGTTAATTATTGTTGCACACTTAAAGCTAATGCATTTGATTGCCGTTCCGACCGCGTGATCTTTGCTGTCTATTTGCATGACAGCAAAGTTAACATTGTTAGCTGCCAAAGCTTGTGGGATAAAGAGCCAGCATTACCATTAATCTCGTAGTATCGTCGCCACTATGGCTGCAGACACGCGAATTGTGTCTTCCATAATAGCCCACTTGATGACGAATCGAGAAACATAATGAACTGCCAGCCATTCCCACTGCTTCCGAACGGCTGGTGATATTTTTCGACAAGACTGCTTGCTAAAAGTCATGCAGAACCAATTAAGAATAAATTAGATTGAGTACTATTCAGTCACTGTTCACTGCTGAAGTACAACTCACACAAGCTCATACAGAATACAGCAAACCATAAACCCATACAGTGTCCAACTATCGAGTAAAAAGTTTGAAATTAGCACAGTATTTCACGCACGCTCACCTCGCTTTGTGTGCAGTTGTATAACAGGGCAAGCGGAAATCAACTGCTTAATTGTAATCCACAAATTTTTATCCCAGTGATTGAAATAGAGTAATCTTGATCCAAAAATCGGTCTAATTGAAGTGCCTGCCTGTGTTTCGCAGTTTAACAGGAACTGACAATGGCCCATGCATATTCTCAACATGCTGTTTCTTGAGGGTCAAAATTATGGGGACAAACTCACAAATCATATAAAGATCGCACGAAATCATCATACTGGTACCTGAATTCAAGCGTGTACTATCACTTGATGGGAAACGGGCATGTGAATTATGGAACACCCGGAAGGTTAATCGTGGTCCCTGAATGGCTGGCGCGCACCCCGGTAAGCTGGCGTCCGAATGACAGTTGAGTTTTCTCTCTTCGACACAATCTGATGGATTGTGGGCTGCGGTAGGTGGCTGCCTCCCCATGAGTTTCCAGGAATCGATTATTTACCAATGGACGATCCGGCTTTCTGTTCTCTGAAGTTGCTGGCAGTATTATCGTCTTCACGAAGCTCCTTCCTCACAGCACTTGACATAGATTATTTATTTATTTCTCCTCGGTTTACTTGAACTGTACTTCTTCTCTACTCTCCTGTTGTGATTCTTCGGGTGGTTCCCAAGGTGCTTTGGTGTATGTTTTGTGAAAAGCAATTTTGTATATACTCATGCTGGCTGGTAAGTCCAAGAATGGTGGCTACCGTTCCTCACTAATCCAAGCCCATAATTGGTGCCTTGATGATTATAATAGTAAGAGGTTCATGTCCGTTTGGCGCTACTGTCCGTTTCCAAGTTTCAAAAATTCACATCTATAGATGATCCAGCGTTTCAAGTTGACCGCTGACAGTCTAGGATACTCCAGTTTCACTTGATATCATTGTCGGCGCTTTTCTCTATCAGAACTAACATGAGAGTATTACTCAGTTTCAGAGGTTTGCACACGATCACCAATTTGAGTGGTTTTGGAGTGATCATAATCAAAGCAACTGCGGTTTCTTATGCATGGTAAAATTTGACGAATTTAAGTAAGTCAACGATAGCAGACGGGAGTTAATTGTATTCATTCCCTAGTTTAATGTTCTCCAATCAGTTGGGAAATTGATAACCACCACATACTTCGAGTAATTGTGTGACCTCAACCACAGCACAAACTTTACAAGTGTAGGCTGGCTCCCGGCATCTTTTATTTAAATGTAACTTTTGGTTTCAAGCACGCTTGTAGTGCTCCTCAATGCCTACACACCGAAACTCGCTGGTGACATCACCTCCACTGGTGACGAGACTTTTAAAATAAGCTGCTCAGCACTTTGAACAGAACAGCAACCATTTAAACAAATTTAGTTACAAAATGAACGTCAAACATTTTTGTGAATCGCGCACACTTCACCGTATCAAACACGTAGCCTACCAGCGCAATAAACACCAACACAAAGTGAATGATTCTGGTTCAGGTCACTAGGTAACTGATGTAACGAAAGGTGAACGCTCCCAAACTGTTGCTTGAAACCGATTAACCATATATCCCCAGCCAGAATTCCTTGGAAACATAGTAGCGGATGCCTATGTGTTTGATGTAGCTTGGCACACTGCAGCCTAAATGGTTGAAACATTTGGGGAGATACATCGGTTTGATTTCCTATATCGCTTTACGGACGAGGATGAGCAATGGTACAACAACCAGACACTTTTTACGCAGCGAGTGCCTCAGCTTGTAGATAGAAATGAAATCAACTTTTAGATGGAAAGCATGATTGCCGCGTCTTGTTGAATGTCAGGTAAACTAAGCGGATGAAGGAACCATGAGCTCTCAGTTGCATGATGAAATCGCGGGCCTCATATCGCACGCCAATTTAGCAAAAAGCCGGCAACGCGAAGTTGTTTACTACAATCATTATGAGTGCACTTCTCGCTGGGCTTCCCAAGAAACCCCGGGAACAGGAGGTAGAGCAAGTTACATTTGAGTCAACACAACCCGAGATGTAGTATTTCTCCTTGAGTTCCAGTGTGATTTGGCGGTGCGCATAATCAAGACTGAGGAGCTGCCGATTGCTTTGAACACTCGACACTAAGTGATCCGGTGATTAATGATTAATGTAAGGCATCGAAATGACAATTTCAACACCTGCAATTGTTCTGATCATAGAAACTGGCAATCTATAAAATAATATCAGGAAAAGCCCGCTGCAGCTGTCTCGGAGAATTGCTAACCGAGCTCCAAATTTACACTTTGTCAGAAAATGCTATGCTACCTGAAGTGACAAAAAAATGCTGCCTCATTATTCCAGTTACTCACAGTTAATATGCTTGATATTCGGTGACGGATTTTCCTGCTTGGGATCTTCAGTAAGGTACGACCTGAAGTCCAGCCTGGCCTTCTGGCTAGCGAAATGGTTTACCTGATCTAAATGTATTTTACATGACAGCAGAATGTCTAATGTAAAATTGGAATCCACGGAGACGGTAACAAATAAACGGTGGAAAAAGTTCATTGCACAGCAATCTGCAGCAATCCAGACGGATTCACAAACGCAACCAAAAACGTGCCCTACCTTTTTCATGATATATAACATGGATATCGAGTCCTTATTTGACCGTTGGCCGCTAGTGGTTGCCTACAAATTCCACCTTCGTCTTAACCAAGCAACTTCATTCCGAGAGCTAATAAGACCCTGATTTTTGCGGATTTGGTCGAAAGGATAATATACCATCTATAGAAATTTTGCGGGTTGTGCAGGAGTGTTTTCGCTCGGCTTGCTTTGTGATCATGCCATCGAAACTTGTAATGCAATCAAATGTGTACACCTGAAAGGGGGCACAATAAGCCGCTGGCTGCAGGAATACTGAGCATCTGGCATTCAAGAAAGCATGTAATATGCATAGTAAATGGAAAACAATTGGCATTTTACTGCAGAAGCGTGATTATGGGTGTTTCCTGTATGTCTGTCGTCCAAGAATACCTGCGCCTGCCTGGTGCGCCCCAAAAAGGGCGAAACCTGTCGTGGGCGGTCGAAGAATTTTCAGCAACCTTATGAGTAGTACATTGCGTAAAAATACCTTTTTCAGTTTAAGTAAAAACGGTCACAGCAAGAGAGTGTTACTGGGGCAGGCAAGTAAATTTACTGGGCGACTGCAGTGGGTGTGGCGCAAAAATTAGATGGACTAACACTGGAAGTGTCACGCAGCTCCAAATCCCATATGTATAATGGTACGCGGTTAGTTAGACCAACGTGAGGAAGAGAAGAATATCCATAAACATCTGACTGTTCACACATATTGGGCGGAATTTATCTGGAAACCTCAGGTTCACCAAGTTGCCGGGCTCAATGATAAGGCTATCAACTTGTGACGATACACGAATCTTGACACTGTACACAGATGGCAGTCCAAAGCTTGGTGAGTAATTTAACCCTGACAGGTTTTAGGATCTTCGGACGGTCTTCAGTAATCTTTGGAGATGAGTGGCATATAAATAATCCAATAGGCTTGCTTGTCCCTGGAGCTCGCTTTTGACATCTGATTGGGAGCAAGGTACGCGCCTCATATAAAGGGAGACAAAGAATAAACCATTATGGTTTCGCGTATGCCGGATCTCTCCAAGAGTGCCAAGCAGCAGTGCAGCGACCAAAAAATCTTATCCAAAATTACGTTTATTAACCTACAGAGGGAATACGAGATATCCGGGTAAGTCCAGTTAAATACAAAAGTTAAAGTTCTGTTCTGGACTCATGACTCGCCAACATGATCTCCCGCGTGCAAATAAGCAAATTAATTATGCAGTTGTCTGAAGCAACTGGAGTAACTGCTGAATATCTCCGAAAACATCTTCAGAACTCCGGCATCTTTCTTCCCTGCTTCATTTACTTCAATCAGCTGCGGCCGTTCTAAGAAGATCATGAATGTATTAGTTCAAGAGAACCCGAACATAGCAAGGCAATTTTAGTCGGAAGGCTTCTACCAGCATGCAAGAGCCTGAATGGAAGCCGGCGAAATCATCAAATTCTTGACCCACCGCCCAACCGGTTGTTCTCACACTAGAAAATACTAAACCACCCGGTCATTAACCTATTCAGTAGCCTCTAGTTAATAGGTCTATACAATAAACACTGCCATGTAGACCGCCTACGCTTTTCAGTTGAGTCATTCAAACGAGTCGCTGAGCGATTAGAGGCAATGAATTCTTTTCAAAAGATATCCCATTTTAGGCATTTTTAAGAGGAGAACGCTGATTGCTCGCCGGGGCATTTTCTAAACACCCGCAAATAACTCGGGATTTGTCAGCACGTATTCGGCGAGCTTATTGTGCACAGGTAGGCAGTAAAATAAAGAGCTAAAATGCGAAAAATTAAATAAAATGAGCGTAACTTAATTCCATTTGCAAGATGTCATAGTTTATTTTCTGCAGCTTAGCATGCAGCGTTTTGTTGACCTCAGAGCCGTTTACGGGTTTCGCTACAATAGAATATGTTTCACCTGGCAAATACCGATAGGTAACGCAAGGGATATACACTAAATATATATATATACACTTAATTATCATCTATTTATATATATATTATATAATATAATATATATACACTGAATTTATCAGCTATAATCCATGATGTCCCATCTGCAATATTGTCAAACACCTAAAGGGGAGAGTTCATGGCCTATACATTCAAGCACTGCAGGCAATGGCGTGTTTATCTAGCTTGGGATGTGGTGGCTGCGCAATGAAGGGGCAAGTCTTAGTGCACGAGGTAACGCGCAACAGGGCGTCAGTTTTCGACCAGATCGTGTTTATGGGACGCTGTTTTTATACTTTGTGGTCATGTCATATACTCCCACTTGTACTCAACACAGGGCTGGACAAAATTGTTTGTATTGTGTGGACGATCCTCTGGTGCGTTGGAATCGTGTCTCAATCAGGGTAACCTATAAAGGCTGAACGATTCATTCATCGTAAGAAAGATTCTACTTCCTAAAGCATAAGCTTAACTAACTCGATATTCCCACAGGGACCAACTGTTGGTAAAATATTGGCAGTATTTGTATGTCTTGTGTGTGCAGAGGCCAGGGTTCTGATCCGTAAAACAGCACCGAATGAACCGCCGCATTATAAACTCCGCTTTTGGTGGACAAACCAACATCACGTTGCCGCAACCGGCGTTGGAGGAAACAACGACTGCCCTGAACTTCCAATGCGAGAAGGAATCTCACATTCAGCCAGTCCACCAAAAAGTATACAAATCGCCCAAGTAAATGTATTTATCTTCCAGGTTGACTCTCCCTGAAGAATGAAGGTTTTGTTTGATCCCACCCGGTCTTGCCCCAGCACTTTACACTTTTCAGGCTTGAAGCGCATGCCAAAACGTGCCGCTGAATTATTTAGGTTAAACCTGTTTTTACCTTTATAAGGGTCTTAACCAAAAGAAACCAATACCGACCACATTCTCAGTGTTTGTGAGCCAACATCCCGGTAGCAATTCCACTCCCCAGGGTTTTAGATGACGGTGTAGAAATTTCAAGCCGGACGTCGGTAAAAAACGTGAGTAGGGTGTATGCTTGTATTACACTACTGGACGTAGTGAACTCAGGCAGAATCTTGCCGTGTACTCGTAGGAATCTGCCGGAGACCATTCGCGGTGCCCACATTCAGGATACAAATTATAAATGAGCACAATTGATTGCCAAATACCGTCAAAGTTTCTGATGATCAACAGAGGCAAAAGTGGCTACCACATGGAGAAAAGCAACCCAAGAGAGCGTGTGAAAGAGCAGCGCTCTTCAGTTCTTGTTTTAATGTAAATCTATTGTCGATGTGTCCTCCGTCAGAGTCAAACCTAGCCTCTTACGGATCTGTCTTCCGATAACTGATCAAAGCACGCAAGATTTTGCTATGAATCACCTTGGAATTCTCAGACACCGTTCTGATGCCACGCTGGTTTTTGCATGACGTTGCGGTGGCTCGATTGAACCTTCGGATTACGGCTGATGAGATTTTCCCGTTAATAATCATATTTTATTCAGAATTTTATGTAACTTGGTCGTCAGATCGTTCACTAGGATATCACCTTCTTCGACGAATGCGAGTCGCAATCACTTTGGAGCAGGTGCCTTATGGCATTGAAGGAGTCAGATTACACGCTCAATTTCTGTTGCTAATGTTGAGCTAGGGTCGATGTTCCTTTGCAATTCGCTGTATTTCGCAAGCAGTTGTGTTAAAGGAGAATAGCTTAATTGTGCTCTAAAGTGCTCAGCCATTCACCCACGGCAGCCATTCTACGCGTGACTTGTTCCCTCTTTTTTGCATATTCTTTCTATAACACTTTTTTGGCCGGTTAACCAAATTAGCTGAAATAGAGCGGTGGAGCAGGAGCCTTCCTCTCCCGGGCCACTGTCATCTACCGGCGTTCTCTATCATCCTGCTGTCTCAAAACTAATCAGCGTGTTCCATCGTAGACGTTAGTTCCTTGAATGGTCTTTCTCATCTGCTGGTCTCGACTGTATCCGATGTTCATTGCGTCGGGTCGGCTTACTTTGGCAGCTAGAGCCGACGGCAAATTCGACCCGTCTCAATTCGGTAGACAAGCAGTCTCCGTCATCCGCATGTTTCCATGTTATCAGTAGCTTCTAGCCAGATCAGCTCCGTACGCTCGAGCTGTAAAACTTTTCGAAGTTGGCGAGTGGAGCAGCTCCGCTATGACACCAGTAGTGGTGATGAAAGGTGAAGTGCTAAACGCACGCGCACACTGGTGTGCTTCGAGTCAAGTTGCAAACCCCAGAAGAAACGAGGATATTTTATTGGTGCTCTCCATCGGCAAAATGTAGCTACATGACTAAACTGAGTCCATAAATTTATTGTAGTTGCTGCCATTCATGTAACTCGTTTTGAGCGTTTGTTCTAGAATTTCGTACGGAAACTTGCTCATGCAACTTGCTCCATATTTTTAATTCCACCACTAGAGAGCAGGAATACGATGCATTCCCTGAATATGGCAACAATACACAAGGCTTATCTTTTTGTGTGATCAGGAACCGGGCTAATAATGAGTTGCCACAGATCTTTTTGAAATGAGCAATAACAATTTAAACATACGTAGAATAAGGGAACTGCACACTGCCCAACAGTTCAGCTACGGGTTGTTTTTCCGCTCAACATACGGTCAATTGGTCATACAAAAAATATTTTTCGATGAAAATAGAATGTCCAGTTATTTTTTGCCCACAGATACGACAGGTTTCGTACGATTTGCACAACTTTTTTCCCGGGATTTGTCAAGTTTAAAGATGGCGCAGAGATGCTGCATCAGATGGCACATAAGCCGGCGTGTATATTTCCAGTTAGTGCTATAGGTTAATTGTTCACCAACACGACCATTAGGGCCGCAGTGCTTTTTCGTTTACGTTGAAAATTCATTACCAGTAGCGCAGACCCTCTGAATGTTAAAGTTATCTTTTGCTGTACGCTTAGTGTACCGACAAAAGTAAATATAACTGGAGCGGATATTCATGAAGTCTCCCTAGTCTTCGCTGAAAATTTGCGTAACACCGCAAACCGTCCTCGACGCTGGATGTTTATGTCACCGCAGATAGTAACCGACTGCGTGTGAACTTGGTAGTTAATGGGCCTGTCAGGGCTAATGGCCAAATGAACACATCTGTGTAACACTTAGACTCCAACGGAAAACTCATCTGAATTCCGCAGAAACTCTCGTTTGCAATAATTCTCAACTGAAATCGCTGCGCAGAGGCCACCTTATGTTTCGGTTTTCACTCCACAGCAGTGATGCCTCAAAGCTTAATGTGAATATTGCGCCATCGATGGTGACAGTGGTGATATACGAGATACCGAAGTATACTCAGAGGCTGTTAAAAATTTCTCGACGGCGTAGGGCTGCTGTTGTCTTTCGTGGCGCCCAACAGTTGGGGGAGTTTGTAGGCGTTTTTGTCAATCGAATGCTCAAAATGATATTAAAGTTGTTTGTAATTCGCGAAATCCCTTCGCTATTATTGTGAATTTGACGGTATATAAAACCGACTCTAACATGAATCTCTCGCGTATGATATTTTTCAACTGCATGTTTTGAATAAAAATCAACTAATGTTACATTTCCTACGATATTTAAGATACGGCAGTATACTCATCTGCAAACAAATTTGGTTTTGCGAGAGACTCACCTGGAAACCAGCTGAATCTCTCGTTTGTGATGTATACTTTCCTGAAAGAGAACTACTCACAAAGTTTCTAGTAACACTTTGGTAGCCCACGACCTCTTTTATTATTTTGGAAAATTTCTCAGCCTCAGCACTTGGCGCCGGACTACCGTTGCCGACTCCAGATGGCTGCAGAGGCTAAAGTTTTAAAGAAAAGTCTGCATTCTCAGCCATGGCCCTTTTGTGACAAGCTGGATCTGGGCGCAAAGTATTCCGACATAACAGGCAGATTAAGCCTGATACTGAAACAAAAAGGAAGAATCAAAATGTAACGGCACAATTATTTCCTACTGCGCAGACTTTGAGCAACAAGTTTGCACTCTACCGTGAAAATCTTATTTTATCAAGCCTAAATACATAGGTCCTTAAGTTGTTTCTCGCATGAAATTGTGATGTGTAGAGCTGGACGCGAATCGAGAATATTCGGTAATAATCTACTTATTGTCGTAAGGTTTTCCACGCAGGCACAATCGTTTGAAGCAATACAATATATTTCAAAACTTGGAAGAGCAAACCACATCAACTAGGCCCGAATATTACTTTACGCTTATGAACGAATGGGTGCAGAGGCTAAAAGCAATGCATCTAACTGAACGGTTGGCTAAACAACGTGGATTCACTAACTTTCCTCTGAACGGGCTTCTCTGTTTCTCATACTAATGAGATAAAGGCCTGCGTGTTGAGGATGATATTATAACTTCTCTAATGACGACTACCTGAAACGAACTTTTGGTTGATCAGGTTGCATTATATTTCATTTTCCCTTGATACTGTCATATTATTCTGTTAGCATATGTGCCACATTTATTGATAGAGCACGTCTCTGGTTGTGACATTCATACTTAGGGACCGAATTATTTCCATGCCCGAAAGCTTGATTAGGCATATCCGCTTTAGAAAATCAGCCTGTCAAACGAGCTTACCTGTGGTTGGTCCTTAGAGATGTACACACACACTTGGATACACGAAACTCTTCCCCGGTTTTAGGGATCCATACAGTAAGATTGACGCGGGATTTCAGTACTAAGCCACCAGGTATTCTTAAGCATTAAGCGAATCATTTACTTTGTTGAATGGGCATTGATATCAGTGGCTTTCGCGCAGTGTCTTTATTCTACTCTGTACTTGATTGTATGCAACTATCGAAATAACTATATCTTGACCTTCTTTAAAAGTAATGAGACAAGCTCACAAGCTAACCAGGCTTTTCTGGCACAACTGTCAAATTGAGCTTCGGATACCTGATGATCCTCGAACTTCAACTTCTCTACAGCGAAGAGCGCTTCTCGGACATCCATTAAATAAACATAGGCACCATTCTCAGTCACCTTAATTGCTACCTCATAAACAGCGCGGCGGTGATGGTAAATTACGAGGCATCTGGCAAGAAAAGTTTCAGTGAATGTTTACTAAATGTTTTCTGTACCATATGCCTTACTGACAAGATAATTTGCAATGCGTCAAGGCCTGCTTAAGATTTTGCTTTTCTAATTAGCTTAGTCATCCAGAATCTGAAAACCTCTACTTTGATGTCAAGGTGTAAGGCGCGAAAAAATTATCGCTGGTTGGAGACCCTTTGGCACACGTACACCACGCGAATGTTTGGCAATTAATTCTAGTTGAAACCGATTTAAGCGTTTGTATCCCTCAGGTTCCATTTACGAGGTATGTTCTAAATAATGGTGTTGGCAGTTCTGCTAATCTCGTATATTATATCAGGTGCGTCTAAACAGCAATAGACTGTTACGACGAACCGAGGTCCTGTGATCTTACTCAGCATATATCATGTTTGTTGTAGAAGCTCATGCGACCGTCAAGTGTTACACCTGCGAGAACTGCGCCCTTCAAATAACGAAAGACAAGCATACTGTCACCACTGGGTGCAAGTATTGCCAAGTAAGCACTATGGCAACCATTTGATTTCCCAGTATTTCTTTCAGTAGGTTCTCCACGAAGACATTTCTTATCAGCTCGTGAATGGTGATTTAGCTAAGCTTCAGCGATAGAAATAGCATGCACAGCTTTGACAGCTGGACTACTACTTTGTTTAAAGATATTGTCGGTTCACACGTTTGTTTGGAAAATGCATAAAAACTAGGTTTTAAAACTGAGCTTCAGCTTGCTTCTGCCACAATGATGCATCACCTTGCGCAGTGTACAACTCATAAGGTTGCTGAAAATTCTTCGACAGCCCACGACCGGTTTCGCCCTTTTTGGGGCTCATCAGGTAGGCGCAGTCCCCGAGTTTCCGTCAACCTTATGTTTTACTTGAACCCAAATTGGACTGGTTTCAAGAAATACACTGATTAATTTCATTTTATTATTAGTTCACCTTGAAATGAAACTTCATATACTTTTTCGAACGATTCTGCCACTGATCTTTTTGTTTTCGCTTCTTATACAATTCACATTTAGGTTGGTTTCAAAATAACTGGAAATGGACCACCCACAAATGTTGCAGCCGTCTTCGAAAAAACTAAGGATACGTGTACCCCGGAGTACACTGCCACCGAACAAGATTTCCAGGTTGTCACCTGTTGTACGAAGAACAATTGCGACACGATGCCTGCTGCTGCCCAAACGCGCTTATTACATATTCGAAATATGTTGATTCTTCTTGCTGTTTTATTGTATTCCGTCCATTTACTAGAGCCGTGTTGACTGCCTTTTAAAGAACGGTTGCCCGCCACCGTGTGAATAATGATGCCTATCAATCGTTATTTTGGCCAATATTTACAAAAACCTGAGGGCTGTTATTTTTAAAAGCCTTCGTTAAATAAAAACAACTCTTCTGCGGTACGAATTTTTTTTATTTAGCCTCATAATGAGCTAAATAACAGTCTTTGTTTGGTTCACCAGCAACGCGTATTATTGCTTGGTATGGGCAATGGCCGGAGATCCAGTAAACACCTAACACTCAGAAAGTACTTCTACCCTTAATTTTACGTGAAAATAAAGGGTAAAATTGGGAGAAGCTGCGCGCTCTGTTCAAAAATGTGTGGATATGTATATTTTCACTTTCAAATCCACCTTAGGCATTATTCTACCGCACATATACTTCATTGCTTGGGAGTGTTTCCAACTCCTTCTTAAGCTCGATTTAAAAAATTTTTGAGTATTTCCCGCTGATTACACCAATCCATGTCGCCGTACACTTAACAGTGTGAAGTAAGACCTACTGATACCATCATGAAGCAAAGTTTCGAAGAACGTGACAGAAGTGCTTTCAGGTAAGCTACTAAAATGTTAACAACAAACAAGCGGTTATAAGTATATTAGATGTAAGCATCGAGGCAACTTAACAAACATTCTGTTGCAACCCTCTTTGCCTATTTTTTCATGCTACTCAGCTTGAACAAAGTAGAAATCACAAATTTGCAACAAACGGAAGCATTAGTAAATACGGTAAATCTAATCGAAACATCAGGAATTGAATCGTATGCTGAGATGTTTGGATGGCCCTTTTAGCCTAACAAACAGCTTTAATTGTCTGTTTCAGCCTGACCCACCCTACATTCCCAGGAGAATGTCCGAAAGACGCAGAAGTGCATAGGTAGATTCTTTGCAAATACGCAGCATGACTGAAACAGTAGGATGGAAATACTAGAAGGAAGAGT
>SJOL01006457.1:347300-376208 GCA_004794785.1 Opisthorchis felineus | reverse complement strand
ACCTTCAAATTATTAATCTAACACCCCAAGTTGTTCATTTTTTCCTTTTTGACATTCTGGCCACGGGAGTTTACATTCAAGCATCATCTACGAGCATTTCTTTATTTCCACTTGTTTTGGAAGCTGTTTTCCCCCCAGAAATATTGTCCTGAATATTAAGATTATGAGACGATATACTTGCCAAACTCACGAGAATAGCCCAACATCGATACAATTAGTGATCATACGGGTATCTGGCGAAAGTGCAGTCTCCAGTTGTCCGGCTGGATGTATTCGAATTATTCCATTATTTCTATACTAACTTTGTTTTGGTATTCTTTTGGTCTACGCAGACCTCAGGGGTATATTTATTCTTTTAAGCGTGCTGCTACGCACTTTGGTAAATTTTTCTTGACCCCCGCCTAATCAAAATGTGTAGTAAGGACAAACAGGCGATTTACCTGTACCAGCATTCTTTCACGCTAAGCATTTCCTTGAAGTGAATAATAATTTTCCTCTCCACACATGGAAAACATAAATCACTGCGGTCTTTTATTTTAAAGGCCACAGAGATTCAGCCGTGGGTTTTTAGGACATGGAAGAAAATATAAGGAGAAGCAAGAGAGAAAAAATCTGGGCACTGCTATTATTGAGTAGGTGGTTACATAGCCAGATAAATAAAACATTTTGATGGATGGAGGGATAATCTACCGTAATTCTTGTTCAGGAAGTTAGCAATCCGTGCGATTTCAAAAATTCCCTGACGATAGCGCAAGCTTCAGTACGAAGAAGGGTATTTGGCAGCAAAAGCTCTCTGTGATACTTTGCCCAAAGGCTTTCATTGTCAACTGGATTACGAGCAAAAGGCGAAATAACTAACTTTTGTTTAGCTATTCACCAGCAATTGAAATGTAATGCAAGTGAAATGAAATATGCTTGAAAGCAATACCGCTATAAAGGCCTGATCACAGAGTTCAGAGAGGAGAATAGAGAACATGAGATGCTCTATAGTTCACATCCTACTTTTATGCAGATCCATTCTGGGATAGGGGAGGCCAGGTGGAACTGTCTCCACATCGTCACTCGCTGCAGAGAAAGGAATATCTAAATAAGGGCATCTTCATCAACATGCTTATAAAGCCTATCTTGGTAGAGGGAGTGTATATCGTCCGCTGATGCGTAAGCCTAGATGGTGACATGTAGTACCTGAAGAAGGCACACTACTGAAAGGAGGCGGAAACCTCCTTCAGCCAAATTGTGCACCCTGGAAACCAAAGAACAAATTACTGTCCAAATACCCAAGTGGGGAATGATGTCCCTTAAGCAGTTAATAGGCATGAAGACTTAAGCAGGCAGATTAATGTCGTTTTGTCGGAGATCATTGCAGAAACTATGGTATGCAGGTTGATATACCAAATTTGAAGCAAAAGTCGGCTTAATAGGAGCTGGGATGAGTTTTACCTGTTTTAAGTTTCACGTAATTTACTGGGAGCCGATGATGACAGACGGCTAAATTGTCACCGCATGTCTTTTCATAATGTTGGGTAATCCGGCGCGACTCTAATTATTAGCAACATACAAACTTCAATAATTTCTCTTATAGTCCACTAAACAACTGAAAAATACGCCGGAAGATGTCGTTTGGGATAAACACATTTCATGTAGTAATCTGTGCGCGCAGCATGCAAGCTAGCCACAGATTCGACTGCCTATCGAAGCGTAACAAAAATAAAGTAAATTTACTATCCATCCTAAAATTTATTTTTCATAACTCATGCGTACAGACGTACTTATCACGCGCATATCACATATCACGAAACAATTGCTAAATAAAGTCTAACTTTTAAGAAAAATCATGTTTTCTAGAAGAAAATAAACACCAAAAAGTCGTCCAATTGAAACATTCCGGCAGTTACCGGTTAAAAGGTTATCCAATTATTCCATCTTATTCCCAGCTGAAGAACCCCGTCTACAGGACAACTGCTCAAAAATCATGACACGACTATTTGTATAGTTCATGTATTTCTAGTTTGTGCATTTATAGTATATTTTCGGTGTACTTCTAGTCATTATTGTTTTCCCAAAGGCTTTCTTGAGATGGGTTTTATGCTTCAGGAGCTATGTTTGCAGCAGTTTTGATCAGGCAAAAGCGCTCACCTGCAAAATTTACTAATATTATCTAGGCGCTGTTATATTGCGATTTATTTGTTGTAAGAAGATGAAATTCTTCAGTTTTTTTTGTAATATAGTCGTCATCCAGCAAGCACCGATGCCTTTAGCACTGTATTGCACTTTTACTGTGTTTCCCATCATGTTTTTTGGAGCGTTTCTGATTGCATGTTTCCAACTACTGGCCGGTCCTGTCAGCATAAGTGTGGTTGGATTAGGTAAATATTCGTGTACATAAATACATACACAAAGTAATCGGTCTACGGTTTACCAAGTACCTTGTCTTGCAAGTATTTGGTCGTATAGTATTACTTTATGGGTATTCGATGTTTTTTCCAAATGCCAGGGCGTGCTGTCAGCACTCTCCTTTTATTACATAGTACGACTAGCGTAGTTCTTTAATGATTCACTGTTTGAGGTGAATTTTTGACCGTTTATTTCCTCCGTCTATCCAAGCGAAATCAAGAAGTTTGTTGGCACCCTCGGCGATTAAAATTAAACAAATATGATAAAGTGAAGGGCGAATTTCCAAAGTCACCGACACAGACAAAATCGGCAACAAAAAGGATAACGAGAAGTGGTAACTTAGGTAATGACCAGAATAACCAGTTGCTACTAGGGTGCCTGACGGTTGTTGCGAATTCATCCGCTGGTGTGTTCGTGAACACATTATTGTAAATGCGCGCAACTGTAATGAGCAGCACGTTACCCCGCGTAGCTTACTTGTATCTCTCACGAATTTTTGGAACTCCTAGCGAGCAACGCCTGGTCGAAATGGACACAGGTGTTAAGGAATCCGGGTATGTGATGAACTCTTATGCACACACTTAGCAATATGAACATGATGGATGTTCAAATGTATCTGTAACTCTGGGGGGTGAACAATGGATCTGATACCCTGATATTTGTTTTAAAATTGTTTCCTTGAGCTTGTGTTTGCTATATTCAAAGACGAATAGAATGTACTACAATCAAGGTAGCTTGGTAAACAGGGGCGATAAATTAACGTGTGGCCTATGTAACCTGTGTCAAAAGAAGAACCTAATATATTAAGTATAATTTTGCAGGTTATTTTGCACCTTGGTACAATGATTGATGACGAATTCATTGATGAACAGTACTTTTATTTACTCCTCCGTAGACTCCGTAGACCCCAATTAGGACACATATTGAGGTACCCTAATCGAATTCATGTGCTATTACTCACTTTTTAGCTAAAGTGTGATTATTTCTGTCCCATTTATTCAATCTCTAGTTAGCCGCGCCACCAACAGGTTAGCAGAAAGATACTCGCTTTAAACGTTTGCCTTCTGAAAGATCAAAGTTTCATCAGAGTGCTCAAACCTGCGGTCAAATCCTGTCTATCATGTTCGCCTGCGATTGAATAAAACTGCTCTCTCAAGGTTTGCCGAGCATTGCACACTTGTTAGGAACTTTCACCTAGTTTAGCCGTAGAACAGTAATGCCGATACACTGTAAGAAATGAATGACTTGTCTTATTGACTCACGCTTAAAAAACGAGCTTTCAGCAATTTACAGCCACCAGAGAGTCTAATTTGGCACGCGTAATCTAATGAATACAAATTTGCTGAGCAGCGGAGTTACCTCTCAGTCGTTGATGCTGGTATTAACATGAATTGCTTCCTGCAATTTGTCTACATGCACTTGCATAAATCACCCACGGCCGGATGGACATGACGATTTGTGTTTGATGATTTCGTCGTCTAAACCGACTCAAGCAGCTCTTTGAGCAGCCAGATTCGCGTCACGGAACAACCTTATGCATGGCTGTGCAGGCAGACAGATCTTTTGGTTGGTTGCTGACAGGTAAATAATAGTTGTATATTGATTTTAAGTAAGCAAACACAAGTTGGTAGAACTTAAAATGCCCGTTTTCGAAATGCGCAAAAGATGCACGGTAAATTTCATTTGAATTATAGAAGTGATTTGAAATATATGAAGACACGAAAACTGAAAACTGAGCAACAGACAACCATAGTTTAATTTTTACTCTTGCCGTTCTGTGCATCACCCATTCCAGCAGGGGATATTCTCGAGCCAAAACTAATGTGTTCTACGGGCGTAGTCGTTACGCTAGTTCTTTACCGTTCCCATACACTGACTATTTAGAGTGCACTCAATGATAATTGAGCCATGAAATTGTTCGCAATTTATTTGGCATTTACATTACAATAACAGATTCAATGCCACCGTATTCCTAAATCCCAGAATTCCGACCGGGTGTGCGCGAGCTTTCTCAATCGTACTTGCTCTCAGGCAACTGGAACCTGCTTCAGTTTTCTCGGCCGGGTCAAATAAAGGTTTGTGTTCAAGATTGCATAATGTATATGCGTTTGTTTTCCGGAGTCTCCAATGTACGGTGAAACACGACGTGGAAAGTAAACTGGTTAAATACTGGCTAACATCTTCCTATTAATTTAAAGTGCGAATATCGATGTAAACTGTAATGTCCAACTGCATGCTCCTGAATGGGGTTTGTTGTGTCAAGGACACCTTATGACAACCGTGAGATCGGCGGCTGTGTGATTAGAGCCTGCTGCCCATGTATTTCAATCACCCATAAATTTGTGTTTTAAGAAGTGCTCTCAAATGTGCCACTTTCTGTCATGCACGAGCAAAGCCACTGCGCCACTAGCTAAACCGTACTCACAATCAACCTGTGGTTGACTGCTGGACACTCTCGGACGCTCCATTAATCATGCACACAGCTGTTCGCCAATATTTTGAGTCGTAGCGCATTCATCTTTATTGTGAACTTCAGGCGCAAAATAAAAATCCACTTTCTTAGAACGTAAGCTAGTTTTTAGATGAAAGCTCTAAAATACATACACCTGCACCTGGCGTTTTCAGTATTTAGTATATTTTCTGTCCTATTAGTGAAGCAAATCTATGCTGAAATGCCGAGGAGCACTCTACAGCTGTTTCATCCTTGTTGGGAATGACCAGCAGTGGACATCTCACGGACCTCGAGGAGTTTCAAGCCCACATACCACCGGCTGGTGTTTGAACACTTAACTTTTTGGCTACAAGTGACTGAACAGCAGTTGATTAACTCTCACTAAGACAACATATAGCGCCACTCATCCTCCAAAAAGGGAAAACCACATCACGAGGTCACTTATTGACTGGCTGTTCGAGTGACGTTTTCTCAGTAGGAAGTTTCACATTGCCGTGAAATTATCCTGATAGCCTGATAGTTGGAAAGTTTCTGGGTTTCGTGAGATACGCAATTTTGATGGATGAAACAGCTGTACAGTGTTTCTGAGCTTTCCAGCGTAGATCTACTTTACTGACGGGAAGAAATCCTCACTGAATATGACCAATTCTCCTGAGATTGATACGAGATCCCAATATTTGCCAACACTGACGTTTGTTTTACTTTTAACGGCGTACCCTGGGTGTAATGCGCAATTCATCTAAGGCACCAAACTCTGTCCTGTCCAATTTTTTTTCGGATTGCATGGCATTATAACTTGAGCGGCCTTGATGTGATTAAAAGGAACCTTAGGGGAGAATAAGGGTATTCGAATGCTTATTAATACTGTGAAAGGGCAAGTCCCTTAAGTTGACGTTTCCGGGAGAAAAACAAAATATTTTTTAATGGTCGCAATGTGACTAACGAAGACAGACCATAGCTTCATAAATGAAACTACTCACAAAGTTGCTGAAAATTCGTCGACAGCCCATTACCGGTTTCGCCCTTCTTGGGGTTCAAGTAGGCGCAGCCCCGAGTTTCCGTCAACCTTATGTTCTACTTGAACATAGATTGGACTGATTTCGAGAAATACACTCATTTGCAAATCAATTTGGTTTTCACGAGAGACTCAGCTGAATGCCTCGTTATGAGCAACATTTTGAGCAGTTTCCTTTATGAAAATATACTGCGATATCTCGAATATCGTGCCAGATGAAACAAGAGGCGGCCTGTGCGCAGCAGATTCAGTTAAAGAATACCATAAACTAGAGATTCAGTTGAGTCTCTCGTGAAAATCACATTGATTTGCAAATGAGTGTATTTCTCGAGAACCTATATCTACTTTTCTGCTTCACATATAATTATAAGTGCAATTTTATACTCACTGAACTTATGTCCGCCTGTTTGGCACCCAAGGGTAGCAACCAAACAGCTGTTGAGCGTGAAAATAGTTGCGTAACTCTGGAAGAAAAAGGTATTCCTGGATATAGGGTACCCACCGAAACTAATCAATTCAGTCTGTGCTAACAGCCGATGCAAGGTTAGGAGGATTAAGACAGATCGCCAGACTTGCATCACGTGATTATATTTCGGTTGTGCAATCATATTTTTTGAAGTATCCGATTATTCCCACCACTGTATACACCGTGGAAAACACATGCCAATCAGGTAAGTGAGGATAGCTATTTGTTTCCATTTATTGATTTCTTTTTTCCGGCGCTTTTCTTACTTGTACATGTGCAGTTATCCATCCCAAGAGTTCTTCCGACAAAACTGAAACATCCATCGTTCGCATAGAAACTATACGTCCAGAAGTTTGAACTCTTCCTGGATTAGTACATTCATCCGCAAAATACTTTGATGTTAACGAAGTAACCTTAGCTGAATCTCCCTCCTACAGCGCATTTAAATAAAGAGTATCGTACGCGATTAACGCAGCCAGGTTTCAGGCACCTCGTGTCAAAAAAACAGGCTATAACTGAGGGAATCCGGCCAAATGAGTACATTCTGGAGTGTAACTAGAACTTCGGTTGATTAAGACTGGCGAATTATACCTACTGGACGAAACCAATGTTAGGCTGTCGAGACGTTTTCGCGAACAGTGTCGGTAGGGTCCCCGCCAACTGGATAAGACATCAGACGCTTCACGCTCAAAGAGGACGCCGCAGTATCCGAATGATCCGACGTTTGTCTCGTAAGCAGGGATTATGCATGTTTTTCCGCAACATTAGAAGGCTCTTATATGTTTAGCCTAAATGAAGTGGTTTGGATAAACTAGGCAAGAGTGCCTGAACAGAAGTGCTGGTTGGAAAACCTCTTGGTTGTGATAGAGCTTGCAGGACAATAACTCCCAAGCTTATGTTGATGCATTACTTGACTACTCGACGCGTGTTGACACCCCAACAATGGCAGTTTTTTGCTCTTATTGTGGCACACTTGTGTCATCTGCGATCTGTTGGTTTTTCTACCAAGATCTAGCTGAGTGGATGTACTTAATGTGAGTCTCACACCGCTGATTCTATTGCTAACGATCTGGTCTAGAACGGAATACCTAGACAGTCTCTCGCCCTTCTCCTAGCATGTGGACGTTTGGGCAGAAAGAATTCTGCTGCCCTGAAAGAGTGTGGCTAAAACCGTGCGACGTAGGCCAGCAGATGGACTGTGAATTCATACGGACAATTCGGTCAACAACATTGTAACTGCAGTTTCATCCAGATTTCAAGTAAACTGTCGTAGTCTACAAAAACGGAATACAGTTCTCAGTCAGTAACGATATTCATTGTTCTTAGTTTGGTGGCCATCGGAGCGTGTGGAAAAAAATGTATGGAAAAACTGCAAGTTAGCGGATGATTAATTGACGAGCATGTTTACACACTAGTGTTCACTTGACAAGTGAGCGCACGTAGCTGTCTAATTGCACTCGCTTGAATTCAGTGAGGACTACACACCATGGTGCGCTCTACCAAACCATATGCATGTGAGCATATTACTTGCCGTACGTTAGAAGACATGAAGCTGACTGACTGGTAGACGTGTGCATACAAAGGATTGGTGGTTCAACTCAGTGAAACCTATTTAGGCAAATGGAATATTTTACCACCACATCACGGTGGAGGACTCGGTACAGATGATTCGCAGACCGTTTCTGGCTATTCTAATACTTGTCTTTTTGATATTTGGTGAGTGCCATCAGATACAACTAGCACTGACTTATCGGGATCAAATGTTCTGAGTAAACATTTCTGGTCTATAAACTTTCAGAGGCTGTCTTGGGAATCAGCTGCTATACTTGCCAGAACTGTCCCCTCCCGATTGGGAAGGATACAAAAGTTTCCAACTCATCGTGCACAAAATGTCAAGTAAGCGGGAATGATGATGAGTAACTCAATTTGCGCTTCCTTCATTTAATAAGTCCAATGAATTCAGTGGCTCATAGAAGCACTTCTGAGTTAAAATGTTACCAAATTTGGGTACCTAATCATCTAGGAAGTATACCTTATGTTATATTTCATATATATATTCCATATTACTAAAATAACTCACAGTCACCGGGCAGCTATCAACCGTGCTGTTTCGTACATGTTTTCAATCCAGATCACTTTTAAGTTGGTTGGTACTGGACCACCCACTCAAGTTAACGCGACATGCAAAAAAACAAATGAGCAATGTCAACCGAATTATACTGCAACTGACCAGGACTTTCAAGTGGTCACCTGTTGTGAAAAGGACAGGTGCAATTCCATGCCGGCCACCGCAGTGAAACACTTGCCATATCATCTTAGCTTCTTGGTCCCCCTCGCCTCTCCTTTATACTCTATTAACTATTACAAACTGTATTAGTTTGCTTTCTTTTATTTTCCGAATTTTTCTGGAACACTGGAACATTATTGGAATTATATGGCCTACACTTTCACGAAATTCTTCTGTTGTGTAAAACAGTGGTATGTTTATTTCTATGCAACGTGGCCTAGAAAACGGGACATCCTGCGTGCTCCTCAGCTGTGGGTGTCCGTTTTTCTAGGCAATGGAATACTAACAACCGATAAGCCAGATCAAATTGTTCCATCTGCTAGGCAACAGTGTCGATTATTTTGGTCGCATTTGAACTTTATTATCCTTCAAAATAAACCCTTAAAAGCATGTTTTCAGCATTATAAAAATAACAGGATAATACAAATAAAGTTTGTTTACTGCATGTGACGTGTTGTGTTCACCAGCGTTACCTATTGCCTGAAAGTCTGAGGAACGATGCACACTTTGTTTTACGTCAGGAATATATTCCAGCCACATCGGGTGGGTGAATCTGTGATCGTTTAACGTTTTTGCATCAGGCATATTTCTACTTTGAGGATGGCTGTTTTAGTGAACACTACGTTTCATATGCGTGGCACGTGTCTTTAATGCCGTCCGAAGTACCGTGAATGCACCACCTTCGGTGCAAATTGCCGTGCCACAGAAGACGTATTCTCGGCGAGGTAGTCCTCGCAGATTTCAAAACGGTGCGTGTCTCGAGAGTAAGTGAGTTTGGGCTTTCTAGGAATAGCACTGAATGTCAAACTGCCTGATCAGTCATCTTAAAGCTGCTACTGATAGCCATGAACTAACCTTCATCTGCTTCAAGGAGAATCTATTCTATTCCATCAATATCCTAATAATATTCTCAAAGCAGATCCATCTGCGGACACTTATCCTCTGGAGAGACCTCCTGTGAAAGGGAATTATTTTTAAACCATTTTCGTTCGAATGGGCTGTTGACAAATTATGTAATGCGCTTTAACCGATAACAAATGCGGTAAATTTGATTCCGTTTTCTGGCCGTAACCCAAGAATTTTGCGGTCACCGTGATCTCATTAATGTAGGGCAGGTGTTCGAAATGTCCAATTCGTTCATTATCAGAACCCCACAGGGCAGACGTGGTTGTTTCCGATAACCTGCCTGCAGCGTTTTCGATGAGCAGGTCAAATGGAGAGAAACCGTATATGTTCAGTAGTTTCATACGGACAAATCATAAACAGTAAATGAAACATTCGAAAACAGATGCTTCTGCAACCAGGCACGGGTCTGCTTTGAAATGAAATTCTGAGGATAAGAAGAGGACACTGAGGGCCAAGATGTTAACAACCACTATCCTGTAGCTTAAAAATCGACATATTTGAGCTGTGGGCGGATGCCGGATGATGAGCCGGCAAGTAAGCCTCCTTTCGCTGAAAATTCAGCTGTAAACAAAATTTATTGTTCACTAGGACAGTTGTTGAGAGGTTTTACTTGACAGAGTCGGTCGTGTGATTCTTTGCGCCTAATTCTGTTAAGAAATAAAACAGTTCTCGACCTGACTCTGATTACTCGACCGTTTTTAATAAAAGGGTAAATATGACCTTGCAAACAAAAGGTTCTAGCTGGAGTAAAAAATTTTAAGATAAATTATTCTGTCACGACTTAGGTTTCCGCTTAAGTGTGCAACCAATGCCGGCTAGAAGCCAAGAGCAAATCACTTGATGCGCAAAGAGTTTACTGTGTTCCGATCCAAAAATGGCAGATGTGTTCCACTGGGATCCCTAATATTTGGCACACCGCGAGAAATTTAAGGACCATGACCATCACAATATGCTGACTTTTTTAGTTGTGGATCAGTGCATCTATCACTAGCCTACGTTTGGATGCAAATTTGTCGAACCATCTAAAACACACTCTATGTTTTACCTAGAAATTATGGAATCGTTAAGCCAGTCCTCATGAAACTATTACCCGCCTATTTTATCCCATGATGTAGTACTTCGTACGAATTTAGATGAAATGGTCAGATCCACACAATGAGCTTTCAAAAAGAACCGAGCACAAGATCATAATAAACCAAGTACATGGATAACAGACTGCCCATTGTTTCGATTGCTTCCATATCGAGAACAAAAATTGCCATATTCTAACTCATACCTGGCTGAATTGTGCTACATTTAATACTGAAGTGCACATTTTACTGTCAAAGATGATAATGTTGCATAGACTTTCATATCTGGTTTGCCAGAATACCGTTTTTTGTTCGGAACACAGTGTGTCTTTGTACATTATTCCTAGCCTCTGGCAAGCTCCAAGAAATTTGCACCATTTTGGATGAAGATCTTAGGTTCTCAGCATGTAATCAGAGGCCAAAAGAAGAGAGAAGAATAACCATTGCATTTTTTGGTAATCCTCACTTCAAATTGGTAAGTACCAAAGCGTGCTTCTTGTCGGATTTTACAAGAATCTTTAAGCCTAAGTAGTTCTCATATTACTTTGGAACTTTCTCCTTAGCAAATGCATTTGCCAGCTTGCCAAGTGTCCAGCTGCCAAAACCTAAACTTAAAAAATTTTGTGGATTTCATTGTAAAATTATTTGCTGCGTAAGCTGCAAACGTCTTTAGGGCAGAATTGATATATTAATAGATCTTCAAACTTGAATTGACTTATTAACAACAAATTTCAAGCCATTTCTTTGGTAGAAACTATTCCTGCTTTTTCAGATTGTTTTCCGGCACGCGAATTATGGAGAATGGTGAATATCAGCTGGTTAAAGGATAACACCCTGTCCTTCTCTTAGAAACGAGGGTATGGGGAACCGTTGGTTCCAACGGACATGAGCGCAAATTTCGGAAAAGCTGCGGTGAATTTGTACGAAACCAGCACAGTACGAAATTTGCTTTGCAAACCATCTGGACGCCACCAAAATTAGCAAAGGTGATCAAAGGGGTGATATCGATCAAATAAAACATTAACCGACCATAAACGATTTCGAACAACCTATTTCTGGATAACATTAGAAGATTTAGGTGAACTGCTGTAGTCTACCGTAGTCTAGTATATGACAAATACGACAGCGAACAAAATCCTTAAGGTTTCATAAACATCCGCAGGTTCCTGATAAACATTTATCTACTGCCCCAAATCATAAAGGAGGCAAAAACAAATGCTTGAAAGTGATCAAACGTTTTCTGCGTGATGGAACAGTACAGCGAGCTACTTGCGTGACTTTGTTTACTATCTGCTTGCAACCAAAAGCAGCACTCCTTTAATGGACGGATTAGTTGAAAATTCGTGGTCTGTTCGGATACTTTGAATATGCAAACGAAATCCCAGAATAGCTTGAATGACTAAGGACGAAACTTGCTTTCTCAAACACTGTGCACACGGATTTTTCGGTTTTTTGTCCGATTGTTCATTGCGTTGTCAATATTATTAGTTTCAAAATACATACTACAGAACGTTAACATGTCAACGTTGCCGATGAATTTCCCGAAAAACCACCTTAACCGCCTGTCATTGAGCAAACATGACCAACCGCATTCCGAGGTCAAACAAGCAGAATTCTTACACATATTTCGTGAGCAGAAAAAACCATGTATGAAACCAAAGAAAGTTTCTGTTTCGTGTACACGATATTCCTGCCGGTTTGTTCCAAAATAGAATTGGGTTAAGTAGATTCTCGTTGTTCAGATAGGAAACAAGAATTGGGAATAAAAAGTAGGGGATAGATAATCAAGAGGTTCTGAGAAAATTTGGCCTTGGTTACTGAAAACTGAACTTACTGTGCAAAAAGATTTCCCCGGTGCAAACGTAAGCCGAACAATTTATTACTCGCTTTCGAGATTGAGTAATTCACAATTTTCATACAACTAGAAGTAATACTACGTAGCGAATTTTCGAAGAGGATTTTTTTCCCGATATTAGTTATCCATCACCTTCAACTGTCATCGGACAAAATTGAAGAAACGTTCTACGCACACGGTTGGTCAACATTACTGTAAATCAAATAGGCTCGCTTTTTTTGACTGTACACTTGATATATAACTAACAGAAGAAATTCCTTCACAACAGTCTACCTATATATGCTAGGTTCAGAAGTTGATGTTTGCGTGAATATGACGGATTGGCAACAGAAAAGCTTACACCAACTTGATCACGCGTAATAGTACTGACATGTTCCCTCACAAATTAAATTTTTACAAACATGATAACCTGTGTAGCTTCCGAAACGGTTGTTTGGTGTGGAAGACAAGCCATTTTTAACGATTTTCCTCGATCTCCAAATCAGGGGTACATCCGACTTTTTCAGCCCGTTTGCCAACAGGCACTCAGAGTTTTCTTCCTTGCGTATCTGGATTATACAAATGAACAAAATTATGGCACCAGTAAACACAAAGTAGTTCGTCGGCAGATACAAGCGATCACAGTCCACTCACTCCCAGCATTTCAACGAGGTCTTCGCTGTAAGTAAACCAACTACCCGTACGCAAAACCTCCCAGAATATTCACCTGTTAGTTCTGGATGAAATCGTAAATTCACCGCGCCTTTAGTTGAAATCCTGCAGGCACTTTGATCAACAAATTACTTTTCTGAGTCCACAAGATATTGGCGCAGCGGCTGTTTGAACCACATGTGTTCGGTCATAGTAGCCTCCGAAAATAGCTGCTGACGATAGATAAGATGCAGATGGCTGGTGAATATTGCAGAATATTCTAGCATACATTGAGTTACTTTACCTTAGTCAGTGTAAGTGTTTATGGAAAGAAGGTAAAACGGCATCCCCGGATATTGAATGGCAAGGCGAAGTCCCACAGACTTTGCTGATATCCCCAGCAGGGGTCCGGCCATTTTGTTAGATTATTTTTATGTACTCCAGTTCAATCGAAGAGCCTTTTGATTGGTTAATCCTGGGGCTGAAAAAGCTCAGTCAACAGCGGCTATTGGTTACTCTTTAATGTTTGCGAATCTGTGATCCCCATAAATGGTTGACCGAAGGATACGAATTTCTTTATGATAAAAGCAGGTGGGTTTCCTCTGTATTTGTGCAAGCTATGTTTAAAACGGTCGTGATCAGTCATTTTCTGGTGCACCTAATTTCAAGGGCTGTTTTGCTTCGTGCAGTTCATCTTGATCAAACAGGGTTTGCAAGCCAGCGCCGCAATACTTGAAAAATAGATAAACTGTTCACCCCTTTTTCGAACGCAATGACTGAGAAATCTTAGTTGCCTTCCAAATTACTGCATTCTTCTAAGTTATCTCTCATTTAATTAATTTAATTATTTTGAATAATTTAATTTATTTTATTTATTTATTTATTATTATTTATTTTAATTAAGTTTAATTAATTTAATTATCTGACATTTACTTTAAACATTCCGACCAGGGATTTCCTTAGTAAGGAAATGAGCCTTTTGTACTGCGTGTAGTTCTTAAATTGAACCGCCTGTGTAAAGGATAGTGTACAAATGCTGGGCGTGTTGTCCTTGTTATTGCGGCAGTCCTTTGAGCTTTGTTTGCACACCTCTGCTTAGCCTACAAGAAATCGGAGCTTGAAGTAATATAAACTTTACCATTTTTATCACTTTTGCCCCGGCGGCGGTATAAGCATAAAACTTGCATAAACAAGCTAAAATTTGCGTGGTTTTCGGATATATGGGAAATACGCAAAGTAAAGAGCGCATAGCTTTGAATGTTGCAGGAAACAGCAATCACCGGGATTAATTTGCGTCCAAATTTGTGCCTCTCCAAGGCAATCACCATGCCATGTGTATCTTCATTAGATCAAATCTGCTTTAAAAAAAACACTGATGTTTGGTTTGTTTCCACAGTATTGCATAAACCTGGCGCAAGGACAGGCTTAAACTCATGGAAGTGATCATCCACTTGGTGGGCCTCTATATCTCGAGTGCTCTTTTTTTGGAGGCGATGCAGAAAAAAGTGCCCTTTTTTTGAAACAGGCAGATGCCTCCATGGGTGGTTTTGCAGAAGCTGGATGTCAGCTTGTCTCTTGGGCATCGATTCTCGATGGATCAAAGAAAACCAAATTACCGAGTTCACTACTCTCAAAACGTTTAAATTTCCAACCGCGTTTAGAATCCCCAATCATTTCAAGGGGTGATTTTTGGTAGGGAAGAACAGTTTCGCGCATATTCCACATCTGCAGATGACGCGCTCAGTCACATAATTTGTGAGACTTACCCCAACACCGATTTCGTAGGCTAATCGACCGGAGTACACGGAATACCAACGTTTCATGGCCACGGTTGGTGACTGCTTTTTTCATCGGACGCAAACAAAAAGGGAGACTTTTATATCCCTGTTCATTCCTCCCTAATGTACCAAACATCTCAATGAGAACAAAATAAGACGTGGGAACTAAACATTTATGATCCGTTTGTATTTTGAAATGCGTCGTATTTGTTACTTCAGCTGCGTCGTGGCAGAAGACAATAATTTACAGACTTTGTCGAAGATATCTGCACTATTGTGCTTTTTTAACCGGGTTACCTGTAGTTACTACCCTGGCTCCAACACAGGGATCATCACCTGGGGCCTAGACTTAGCTGATATGACAAGAAGGTAAGGGTGATTGTTGTCCAGTTTCCGCTGTGATCATTGGAGGGTAGGAATCGGTCTCCTTCAGGTCGCTTACGCTCACCTTTGCTCTGTTTATTTGGGTGATCACACGGTTCAAACTTACTGAAAAAATATACAAGCTTAAGATGCAGCCACAATGAATGCGTTCAAAAGGTTTGAGACAGTTTTTCGGCTTCTGAGGGTCACACTAAATGACGACAGTAGTGCACGCCGAGGAACCCAGTGGCGCAGAACGTCCTGGGAAGAACAGGGTCACTCTCATTGCTCCTTGAATCACTGTTTACGAGTAAGAAATTTGCTGGCCGTGCAATTTTACCACAACTTCAGGAACATTCTTAAGACGGCTTAACTTACAATCACCGTTGGGCCATCCGTAAAGACTCCTTTCTCTGATATCAATCTACTAATGTAATCGAACGCGTATCGATGGGCGCCGTCTTTCCGCTTTGTCACGAAGATAGTCACAGGCAAGCGTAAACACTTGATGTAAGTCACAGCTACCCTGCGTGTTCCAGGTTAGTGCGCATAGCTTTCGTGAAAAAATCACCTGCCCACTTATGGCCACTGGACTTCGGTCTCACATCAGCTACTTCCAGACGGAAACGGAAGGCACCTGTATGTAATTTATTCGACGAGACTCTAGACTACAGAACTAGACGGAATACAACGTAAATAAAATTCCCAAATTGCACGTATGGCTTTTATTTGGTAAGGGTGCATGGATTGTGAGTAATCACACTGGTATCACCTTATCTGCCTGTTGGTTGGAACAGATGGTATTGTTGCCCACAAAGTGCTCCAACTGAATGGTCTGCGTAGTAAGTAATCGTGCGTCGACATGTTGGATAATTGGCATTTCGGTGATTTGGAGTCGCTGTGTTTTCAAACCGATTCACGTTTGTCCTGATTCCGCGGATGATAGATTCAAAATGGAAAGATAAAATTAATCCGACATCCGAATTCGCGGACATCATTGGCCAGGTGTGCCAGCATTAAACTGTACACAATTTCAGGGGCCCCATTTACCTCTTCTTAATTCAGAAAATTTTCAGAAAGGAATCAGCAAAGAAGGCAAATATGCCACACTAAATAGAACGATAATAAAGATAGATGGTGACCAACAAATGCAACAAATCATTGTAATTTTATCTGTCCAGGACACCTTTCAAAACTCTCGAATCCATAGTGAATAAAATTTGTCCCCATTTGGATACCCTCCAACAAATGGCTTTGGGCCGCCGAAAAAGTCCTGGAGAATCTAGAAAGGCAATTTGTGCCTAAATTTGCCATTTTCTTGTCTATTATTTCACCAGCGACGATGATTGGCTCTTCCTGTCCAAATGAATAACAACTAGCGCAAAAGTGCCCAAAACCCAATGTGCATATAATCCCGTTGAGCAGCGGCAAAAACGGAAAACGACCTACTTCTGGGGTACGATCGGAACTGCGTACCGCTTCGTGGGAAGGATGCCGTTGGGTCGTCAATAATTTTCCGGCCTGAATAAAGACTAGACTGGACACATTTGTAGCAGCCCGGTGGGGTTATGAGGGGCTTTTTGCTAAATGGAGGCACGCACGTTTTGTCGCAAATTGTTGCACACTGTCTGACATTAATATGATGTATATTCTGAAAGCCAAGCTGCAAATACAAATGTCAACGTCTATGGGTTTTGTCAAACCGGCGCAGTTCCCGACATCAAATCCATGGCCGACAGATGCAGCATTGCGCGGGCCACACACGAGCACCGCTAGATAAACTTTCCATCCACATTTGCAGCCCGGACCAATGTCTGAAACGGATGCTAGGACTTCTTACCCATAGTACAATTTGCATGACCCCATACTCCTAAATGTGTGTTCTTATCAGGAGGAACGGCGCCAGAAAGGTTGTTTAGCGTCCTATATTCTCATAGTTTGCAGTGATGGAGCACCAGATTTCATAGAGAGCAATTGCTGTATACTGAAATTGTGCTTGATTAGGCAACTGAGCGGATGGCCCCGAAAAGGCAGTGGCCAGGGAAATTCGAATTTTGTCACTAAACACCGGCTTTGCTGAAAATAATTAGAAACAGTACCATCCTTGTAGCCGAAGTAGGTAAGACTTTTCAAAGGGTTGAACACAATTACTGAGAAAGCAAGCGCACTAGAAACATGGTGACGGCCTTTGGTTCCTGATGAGCACAAAAGGTTTCTACGTTCGTTGTTCTGAACTGAATTCCAGCTAAGGATTTTACCTGCAGTATGCAGACCAGCGACCATCTCTGAATTGAGACATCCGCAAAACAATAAGAATGTAAGTAAAATTTAACCTCACATGAGACAACACAGTCTGAAACAACCTCTGTATAAACACGCTGGGATGTCAAATATGTTGTGCTGTAAAGCTGGTCAAGGATCAACGCTAATCGCCACATGCCAGATTCAGTCCGCTTTGGGGCATATTCCACCTATTTTACAAAAATGTAGTCGCACCCTCTTTACTGAAATAGTGCTGATAAATGTAGCTCTAGTACGAATCCATGGACTAGCTGCTTTTGAGTTCGCGTAATGTGTTTTGAAGAGACCCCTAATCTTGCAGGAGTCTACAGTAACTTATAACTTCAGGTTTTGAAGATTCATCGCTTATGAAACAGATTAATTTGGAGGGGTACGGGAGTGGAAGGGCGCATTCAATCCGAAAGACGCAGTGCAAATTCCAAACGGGTAATTCAAGTACGGACAAACAGCTGATATGGAAAGTTGGAGCCTCAGTTCGAGAGAATCTTACTTGTCTGAACAAATAGATGAATCATTTCATGCGCGATAGCGCAGAATAAACACAGGAAAGCATGTGACGCAGGTTAACCCTGCTCTCGTTTGTAATCTGGTACTAGCCAAATATTAAGTGGAAGTGAGGTTTTTAATGGAACAAGCACAAGCAACTTTTGCAGAACAGTTTGGTTGTGGAAAAAGAAACGCCTCTCCCCAGAGGGGGGGAAAATTCCAGTCTCAGAATATTTTTTGCTATTGGGGAAATATCTTGCTGCGCAATCTATCACCTGGAAGAGCGGGGCTTGAAAACTCACAATAGAATTGCGTATGACACGATAATAAAATCACAGCGTTTTACCACTCATGCAGGGTGCAATTGAAAGTACTGTTTTCCTAATAAATATTCTGTGATTTCGACGCCAAACGATGCTGCTTGCCAGTTGCTAGGACACACCTCGAGAATACCTACTAGACGGTGTCAGCTAGGAAGTTAATACGTAATATTGAAGCAATAAGTACGTCCTTGGCCCAATTTTCGTCTTGTAACATAAAACTGCGGAAATGCTTGCGCAACTTAGTAGCAAGCTTACGTGGATACTACAAAAGTCATAAGAAATTAACAAACCTTTGTGCTGAAGTTCACTGCCTGCCCTTTTGTTACAAAACGGTCAAAGTAGTAACTTTAAGTTATCTCGGTCAGTGAAGGTCAAGGAGAATTTGAGTCTGATTCATGCGCGCGTCGGCCACTTAACACCCGAAGTCAGCAGCATTCAAATTTCCCAAGAGTAGCTATTTATGTACACCTCTTAATACAGTCTACAACTTCCTCTTCATTGCCAAAAAATGCACCCTTTGAATGAAACACACCTTCTAAACTATTATGTCATAACCTTGCTTATTTTTGGCTCGGGCGACTACCTAAATTTAGTTCCTATGGCAAGATAAACGTGACTTTTTTCTACTTCATATCGTGGACTGTCGTGACGCTCGCCAGAAGTCTCTATGCCATAATATATCCGTATTACAGTAATAAATATTTGTTGACTTGGATTATTACCAGGAAACCCAAAGATTGATCGGTTTAAAAGTTATCTAATTTTCCACTACATCCGGGTTCATAAACAGGGTTTTTTGAGCATTTTTCCAACATGTACATCGGTTTCCGTAGCCGCTCAGTTCATGCCATCAGAACTCCGGATTGAGGTCCACCACTTTAATCCAGTGCGGCTTTTGGAATAAATTCACGGCGTAATGCCGGATAACGAGGAAATTGCTAACTGAACCGGGTTAGAAATGGAACAGACTCAACTGCCGTAGGACAGCAGTGTGTACTGACCTTGAACTAACCACTGGTGGGTAGGTAGGGTGCATTAGTTTTCCACACGACCGCTCTCAAGAAATACAAAAAGGTCCTGGAACATTCACAACGTATGCAAACTTGCGCTTACTGATACACTGTGATAGGAGAAGCAGAACGAACCCTTTAGAAGGAGTAGGTTACTCGTCGGCATTTTGGTGAAGTTCAAGTACTATGCACAAACGGTTTATCTCAGTTCGTCTAGAAACATTATTTTTTATTGTCTGAGAAAAGACGTCCATGGTAAACCCCTTTGTTTGGCCCTCTGTGGATAACAGAAAAGCTTCTTCCATGGTACTTCAAGTCTTCGAGGAAAAGACAGCATGTGAATCCACCCCGTGGGGAATTATTTTGACATACGAATGTACGAGGTCTTCAGATGCGTTCACTGTTCTGTTTTTACTAGGAAGCCAGAAAACACAGACGTACATGATTTCAAACAACCTCGGAGAAAAAGTGACATACTGCAGTACCAGGGTCGCGTATAAAAAGACGCCTGTGTTAACTTATAGACACCCCACATACGTTAACGCCAGCCCACTTGGAACACAAAAAGATAACTTCCCAATACTTAAAGTAGATGCTTAAGCCCAAATAATTGTTATTCTGAATGATCTATACTAGTTAGCTTCATAATATGTTAGACCTGCTTTGTCAAATACTGTGCACAGGTTCTCCGGTAATTAAATCCTGGCCAAAAGCAACGACGTTTCCAATTGGTGTAGAACAACAAAACTTACAGCTCTCAAATATTTCCGGTGATATACTTTGCGAACAAAGCAATGCATCTTTTGATATTAGGAGTTCTGTAGCTTGAACTCCATGTTCCCTTAACAGAAAACCCTTCATCCGATATTCTGTTTAATTTTACTCCTTATACGAAATTCGCTTTTCATATATTGGCACATTGTTAGGGTTATGGTTTGGCATGCATAGCTAGCCTACGCAAAGCGCACTGGACACATTGGGCTGTGAAATTCCACAGACGATCTTTTTTTGCCAGTCATCTGATCCCATCTTCTCAAAGTTCCAAAGCACTCTTTTCTGGAATAATAAGCCATTATTCTTCTGGTCGCATGGCTTTTTAAATACGCACGCTGCTGGTTGCTAAAACATACTTCATTTCACTTAGTATAGCACAAAATTGCAGGTAAACATTCACTTTGACTGCGCACGTCAGGCTTATATCGAAAAAACCACTATGCATCACCTCTTTTTGGCCGCTTAGTCCAAATCACAGATAAAATTGATGACCACCTCGTTATATTTTCTGAAGAATTTTGGAATTTCTGCATACATAATAAGAAGTTTTCCTCACACTGGCGATCAAAGAACACAACAAAAAAACCGCCGAAATCATTTTTCTATTCAGCATGATTACACCCTGACTATGTTAATCAAACTTTATCTGAACTAGTGTAGTGAAGCAGCAAGTGAATTTTCGTTAAATATTCAGGTACACTGTTGTTTTCACGCGCTCTTCCAGCTTTCAGTAACTTTGCACGCATCATCAAGTTACCTACTCTCCGCGACAGCCTGTTGGTTATTGAAATGCAGACATGCAGAACGGACGTGATGGTCACAGTGAATTAGTAAACCAAATGTATTAAACAGAATGCAGTCAAAATGCGATCTCCCTTCTTCTGTGGCTCCTGATGCCTAAGAATGAAGACAATAAATGTGTAATATATATTCACCTGCTATTTCTCTTCAGATAGACGAAACTGATTTCATGTGCTTTATTAGAGAATTTCGAAAAACACGTCAAACGCGATCGTTCCCGACTTACATTTTCTTATAAATGGGATTATAGAGGTGTCGCTTTGGGATTTTTCGTCAGCAACAAAACTGGTAATAAATTATTCAATTTGACAATAAATTAAGTTTGTTAATGGTTAACTGGCCTCCAGAATATAAAGAGCTGAAGCATTCCGATACAGCGCTTCTGTTTTGAACTACCAAACAGGAATCAAACAACCAAAATGGCACATTGGCGTTTGCCACGATGGTAGTGTCGCTAGGCGAATTTCCACTAGACGATGGCCCCCGAAACTTATAAACTGGTCTTTCGTCCAATTCGTTGTAACAAGACTAGCTCAGGTGTTACTATCGTTCACAGCAATTGACAGTTTTTTCTGGTGACCAAAAGGAAATTGCCGTGGTTACAAACTGCCACCCTTTATCGAAACTATCTATTTTTTCAAATTGCTTAACTGCCGACTGTCCTAGATGTTGTCGTGGCTTTCACTTCCAAACTTTTGATTTCCAAAAAATTGACCTTCGTCGCAAACCGCGTACATGAATTCAGTGAATCAATCAGACCGGCCAACTTTAGAGGATCGGAGTTTTGACGTATAGTGGTGAGGTAGGGCGATAGACCTACTAGCTGAACAGGATAAACTACGGGAAAGCAATTTTCCCCCAAAAGGCCCTCAAGGCAAATAGCTTTTGCCGTAAATTGTGCAAAGCGTCAGTTTCTTTCTGAGCGTAAATGATTATGGAATATAGGATAACTGCAAGGATTCATTTTCTGCACAAGGTAATCCTTAATATACAAATTCGATTGCTCCATATGGTTAATGAATCAAGCAAATACTGGCTCCAAATTTTTGACATAAGGACAAGGAACACGCGGTCCTACCTATCTTTTCAATTCATCTATAGAAATATCTGAGGCTTAACCGAGAATGCGGAATTCATGCAGGACTGAGAGAGTGTTTTTCTGAGTACAGTGCCAGGAAGCAGATGTCTAAAAAAGCCCCACACTGTTGGTAGAAATGATTATTACACCTGTACTACACTGTTAGACTGCGGTAAGAAAATGCTGGATTTCAGCTACCCTGGAGGTTTTTGTGTGTTTCCAAACGAAAAACGTGAGAACAAGATCTATGACCGCGTGATGGTGTGGTACGCGTAGATTTTGCTTGGGAATCAGACAGGTAAGTTCAGTAGTTGGAACGCTGCTGATTTGTCGTTGAGAGCACTTAGCCTGAGCTCAATAGCTAAAAATAACTATAATTTAGATACAGCACAAAAATCAGTGGTAACCGACAAAGCATGTGTAAGTGGATAATAGCAAAGGCACTACGCCTGCTTCTACTCAGTTGAAGCATGAGGGAAAGCTACAAACAATATCCTTTAATAAACATTTAATTTTGATCAACTATTCGGAATAGCCAGAGCGAAGAATCCTGGCACGATTAAGGTTGCAGTTCCTGCCTTTCACCCGTAGTCTAAATGGGCATAAAATTCATGGCGTTCGGTATGCCAACCACACGGTTTCCTTGTGTGAGACCAAGTAAATTCAAAGTTTAGGTTCTGGCTATCCAAGATAAAAATTCCGGAATGCAATGCTGTTTTCTGACAAAATATTATGACTGAATGTTACGTTAACAGTGTTAAACACCACGTCCTGTAAAACCGTGGGACCGCAACTGCTAAACAGTTTCCCTTATTTTTGGTATTTTTCAGTAAATGTTATTGAGTGCTGTTATCTGAGTGCTGGTCCATAAAAAAATCAGCAACTGAAGTCCACCTCAAATGTTGTATTGCAAACAATATAAATCCATTTTACAATCAACTATTTCAGATAAAAAACTGTCACAATTAAAATCACCGTGTTTAAGGCAACGCCAAAAATCAGCAAGATGATCGAGATGATGAGAATAATTAGCCCTGTTTACAAATTTCATAAATGGATACTGTTACTGAAGAAGACAACTATGATGGAGATGTTGGCTACAATGTTCATAACAATGTTGGTGGTTTGGTGACTTTGGTGCCGAGAACGATGATAGTGATGAAGACAAAGGTGATCTTTATCGGGTAGACGAAGGTGAGTGTGACAATGATGGCTCGATGATCATTCAGTGTGAAGATCACAATTAATTTGACGAAGATGATGTTCACGGTTATCATCACGATGGCCCTGATGGCGACTGTGACAAAACGACAGTGACACCTATGGTACAGACGAGGATATTGTCAAGAAAGTTAATGATGTTACTGATGATAAGGACACTGATGATAGCATACTTCAGATAAATATGATCCCTCGTGCAGTGCAGCTTAGAAACCCCAACCGTTCATTCGTGTGCTAAGGTCAAAAATATCCTGAAATCTTCAGTGAAAAACAATTAAGGTTAAGCCCTTTGTCGAACATTTACTGAATGTTAAGGCTCACATGGGGATGTCACAGTACAGCCGATCAAAACACCAGTATCGCTTTTATACATATGTCATCGTGTTTACGAGTTGACTTGTAGTTGGGGGTTTGCGTATTTTGGAGCTGGAAAAGCGAGCAAGCTTTTCAACTTCTTCTGTGGACTATGAAGTATCTAAGGATTACGCTGTAATCGACATTATCTTGGTGACTGGCAGCGTTAATTGTTATTTTGATATAAAACGTGCAACTAGCGGTTTGGAGATTTTTGTATTTTTATTTATCCGAAAGGCGTTGCAACAGATGAGAGTGTTGGAAGGGAATTCAGGAAGTAGCATTGTTCTTCTTACTGCCTTCCTTAAAACATTTTGGGGTGCTTTATGCTTTAGGCATTTATAAACAGTGTGATTGAAACCGTTGTACTTTTGTCTTCTAAATCATTTTTCTTTGTCGCACTGTATTACGTTTTCTACTCCATAATATTCTGATTGTTTCACCAGTTTTGGCTAACTGCTCTGGCATTTACGGACCAAGTACCCACAGAATACCGGTTCTTAACCCACTCCAGAGGTAACCATGAGGTGGCTTTTTTTAACACGTGACAACCTTTGTTATCTCACTCTTGTTTTTGCGACAAAAATAACCAAATACACAAATACTCCAATACCCAAAAGATTTATGTGGCGGCGTACTCTGCAAGAGGGTTATCTCGCGTACCGTGATGCCCAGGCAATAGGCTTTCTATGAAATCTGTCTATCACAAAGCATTTGTGTTGTATCTACTCACGTTCCCTGATGCTACCGGGTTACAGTCAGAAGACAAGAAAGCGGCCAGAATAACTGTGTATTAATGCAATTACAGCGTTCTATTTATATCATTCACTTGTGACCGTATTTGACGGTCGTTCTGCTCTCAACCAACCAGTGTGTTTCCCGCACGCCCACACCGGTTCTCGAGCGGTTGAAACTGTCTGGGGACTGCTTCAATCTGATCGTAGTTTTCTGACTTTGGGTTAACTTGGAGCCAGCTTGGTCGCTTCCGTTTTCGATTTGGTCGTAGCTTTAAACTATGCCATGCTGTCATGTTCTGGGATGATTCGAGTGGTCCAACATTTTCAACAAGATGTCCCACTGGAAATTCTCTGCTAATTGCCGGTATTGAGTTTGCATGTAGCATGGTCGTGGTTGGTTGATATGCCTCGTCCAATTTTCTTTTCCAACGTTGATGTCGTAGATCACATTTCCTTTCTTACCCAGGACAGCGCCACTGGACGATTTTTCTGGACCTTGAAAATTTCTTGCATAAACCGTGTCACCAATGTGGAAGTTTTGCAGTCTGTTTGTCTTATTTGCTGCATTCCTGGTGTTCTTGCTCTTGGGTCTAAGATTATCGTAAGCCGTCCGAATTTTCCGCCCAAACATTTTCCACCGGGAACGTTTGGGTTTGGGGAATTCCGGTACATTGTCAAAAAAGGTTGAATCGTGTTGCCCGAGGTCTTCCTTACTCCCACTTTAAGTAGAGCCTGTTTAAAAGTATCCACGAATCATTCAGCCTGCTCGTTGGATTGAGGATGACAAGGCAGTGGAAGCTTTTGCTCAAAACCATTTTCTTTGCAAAACTGCCGGAACTGTGTTGAGGTGAATTGGGTTCCGTTGTCCGTCACTGTTGACGTTCCCGATACGGAACTTCGAGTGACGCGTAGGTTCGACAATCCCTAATATCAAAAGGAAGAATTGGGTTCGAAATTGTACGGTACTATTTACACAAGGGTAAACAGATTTGTACAACAAACCTCAATTGTTCACGTTCGTAGCTTCAACAAGTGCACAGGTCTGTCACTGACCGGCACAGTGCAGTGTCAACGTCCGCACACCAAACAACGGCGAGCGGAATGATGGCTCAGTAGTGCGGGTTGCGGTCGTCCCATCCGACGACAGTCTCGTGATTCTCATTGGCCGTGCGATCACACGAAACTCACGAGAAAACAAGTCAAGGCAGGCTCAGCAAACGGGTCACGAACGCGCATGGGTAAGTAGGTCAGCTGCGTACATTCACACACAAACACACAAGCCAACACACAAGTGTCAGACGGGATAGCCTCTGTGGCAAGGTGAGTGGCGGGTACGGATAAGCAAAACAACTGGAGATCAAAAGTACATAGGCGGAGTAAGCAAATGAATGGAGGAATTATCATAAGGTCAAGTTAGATTCAACAGTCACAATCAGCTCCGGATTACCGAAATATTGAAATAATCTATCCAGTTCATTGATAGTAGACTGTGAAGCAGTATTGCGCAAAAGGGACAGATCTGGCCATTTACTGAGTGAATTCACCAAAATGAGATACGACTGACCATTGATTGGACCTGCATAATCTAAGTGAATTCTTTCCCAGGGTTTCTCGCTTTTGGGCCATGGATGTTCTGGACATTTGGGAGGTGCCTTTGCTGCCATTTGAGAAAGTTCACATTTCTGACAAAACTGTTCTATTTCTGCGTCCATTTGAGGCCAATATATGAAACTTCTAGCCAGGGCCTCCACACAAGTTGTACCTGGATGTCCCGAGTGAAACTGTTGCATCATTTGTTTTCGTAACTTCGTTGGTACTACAACTCGGTCTTCGGTCTTTAAACAATTATCTACAATTGAAAGCGGCTCACGTCGATTGAAAAATGGTCATAGCTTTATGGAGATTTCACCATTTGGCCACTTTGTCTGTACATAATACATTAATTCCAATAGGATTTCCTCGTTGCTGGTATCTGCACGAGTCGTCTCAGCAGTGACTAGTAATCTTCTGATGCTTTCAATCAGGATCTGATGAACTTCATAATCAAATTTAACGGCTGCAATCACACAGTTATCATTTTCCCTTGGATATGATTTGATGAGGCGAGACAAGGCATCTGCTTGGCCGATTTGTTGTGTTGATCGGTACTTAATAATAAAATCACAGGATAACAGTATGGTAGCCCATCTTTGCAGACGATTAGCAGTGAAAACAGGAATTCTTTTCTTTGCCCCGAATATTGAGAGCAGTGATTTGTGATCATTAAGCAGCGTAAAGTGTCTTCCGTAAAGCATCTTATGGAAACGTTTCAAAACACAAAAGATTGCGAGAGCTTCCTTTTCAATCTGGCTGTAATCTTTTCTCACCTACTGTTTATGACCGCGCTGCGTGGGCGATAGCCCTCTGTTGTTCTCCGAGCAAAACATGGGAAATCAAAGCTCCAATGCCATAATTGGCGGCATCCAATGCCACAATCATTTCCAGTTCTGGATTAAAATGTGTCAAGAGTAAATCACAACTGAGGGCTGACTTGACTGCATCAGATGACTGCAGACATTCTTTTGTCCATTGCCACTCTTTTTCTTTCATTATTAGCTGGTTCAGTGGACCTCTTGTTTGAGGAAGGCTTGGCAGACAAATGCTATAATGACCTCACGAGTCCAAGAAACGAGCGAAGTTGTACAACATCTTTTGGAGGCACCATTTGTCTGATAGCTTCAATATTGTCATTATCAGGACGTCAGTCAGGCTTGTCAACGATGAAACAAGAAATTAAACACTTTCCATTGAGAAATTGCACTTCTGCGCCCGCAAACAGAATCCAGCTTCTTTCAGACTTGAGAAAACTTTCTCCAATGCACCCAACAAATCAACTGGATCTGAGCCCATAATTAAGGCGTCATCCAAATATACTGCGCTACCAGGGATATCATGGAGAAGCGTGTCCATGATTTGTTGGAAAATAGCTGGTGCAGTTTTCACTCCGAACGGCAGCCTGTTGTACTTGAAAAGTCCTAGGTGTGTGTTGATTGTCACGTATTCTCTGGAATTATCAGCCACTGGAACTTGCAGATGTGCATCTGCGATATCTAGCTTTGCGAAGCACCTTCCACCGTTCAACTTTGTAAACAAATCTTCAGGCGCTGGTAATGGATACTCATGGTTTTCCAGCATGGAGTTTAGACCTGCTGAAAAATCAGCACAAATACGTACCTTGCCTTTCGTCTTCTTCACAACCAATATGGGTGCAGCCCATTCTGAATAGCTTACACGTTCAATTATGCCTTCGGGTTGTAACCGATCGAGCTCATATTCTACTGCCGACTGAGCTGCGTATGCAACTGGACGTTTGGGCACGAAAACTGGCTTTGAATCCGGTTTGAGATTCAATACTGCATGAGCTATGCTGCAACAAACCAAACCTGGTTTGGACAGTCCTTCATGGCTCCTTTTCAATTCTGCAATTTGATCAGGAAGCTTTGTATTTGGTGGAGGTGACTCTGATAGTCACATGACATGTGATTTGCTGCATATGTGATTGATCGACTCTTCCAGTAGATTGAATTCCTCCATCCAATTGAGTCCCAATAAATCCAATCCGAGGTGATCCGTCAAGAAGCATCTTGTGTGCGTGTGTGTGTGATCGGTCACCGCAACTGACTTTACAGTCCAGTTCGCCAAACAATTCCAAAATATCTCTGAGGCATTTCGTGCTGAATGAGTGGTGTGGGCGAGCCTCGGTACCCACGCACTCCTTGAGATTAGGGTGATGTCTGAAGCCGCGTCCAACTGCAACGTAATTTGTCTGCAGTTGATTTTCACACTTATGTATTTACGTCTGCTGGCACCATCAACTTTGAAGGTACCTGTTATAGTTCTGGTCCGACTGGTAAGTCTGAGCGGTTTCGTCTTCTTGTGGTTGCTTCTGCTTCTGGTTGAGCTACTTGTCAAGCAGCAGATTATCTTGTGACTCTTTCTGCCACACCGGTTACAAATATGATTCATAAAGGGACAATTCCGTGCAAAATACCATTCCTTGCAAAAGCAACATGCTGAAGGACGTACAGAGCGTGATGGACTAACCTGCGCTGAATCATTTCTCTTTCGGTTGACCGCACAGATCAAATCGTGGTTGCCCTCGTTAGACGGTCGTTGAATCATCGATGTATCGTGTTTCAGATTCACCATTCGTACGCATTCCGCAGTCACCTGCTGTAGTGTGACTTCAGGGTTCTGGTCGATTTTGTTCAGTAACCTAGTCTGAAAATCTGAATCCATTGTTGATTGTAGACCACAGGCGTGAATGAGGCACTTGTATTGGTCACTCGTCATTTTGTGAAAATTTGACCGTTCACATTCTCTATTCACATGGCTTGAATAGCTAACCCAGTCTTCATCTTCTTGTTTGCACATCGTAAGATATTTGCAACGAATAGTGAAAATAAATGTGGATTCTCCAAATATTTGAGATAGCACTGTGACCACTTCATCGAACTTTAGATCCGTACTCTTCATCGGAAGAATAAAGCTCAAAAACTTTTCGTGCTCAGCAGCGCCCAATTTTCGAAGCATGAGGCGAATTTTCTTTTCTTCTGACACATCAGCCA
>SJOL01006457.1:300480-341177 GCA_004794785.1 Opisthorchis felineus | reverse complement strand
CCGTATTAATTTGCTAAAATTTTAGCCTAATGGTTCGCCAGTCTTAGTTTAAATGTGTGAAATGTACTGGGTGGAAATGACAGATTTATTCAGGAATTGGGGGTTTACCTAATGTTTTTTTACCTGGATAATCAAAACCGCGTGAAACGTCCACCAGCATGCAGTGACAAAAGCGTTTACCTGTGCGGAGTTTATTAAAGTGGTCTTCGCGCATTAGGGTTGCGTGGTTCAGCGTGTCATTCGCAGGAGTTTCCAATGCTGATCCTGTATCTAGCTATAGATGTGAACAAAATCTACAGCGCTCATCTTCACGTATGACGCATGAACTCGTTGGCCGTACCAATCAAGGAAACATTTTTACGCTGGAAAATATTTGTGCATCGCGTGAGCATGAGCCGCTCTGATGCGCAAACCCACGCAGCACTCAACTTTGCCTGATTGGTTAGTCATGGTATTTGAAAGCCATATAAGAGATAGAGATCCTCGGTACAACCACAGCGTGCGGAAATCAGTCGAAGAATACTACCATGCTGCCGGCTTTTTTTTTGGTGACCTGTCTAGCATCATGTCAGTTCAATGTTTTTCAGTAACTGGCCTCCCACTCAAAAATTCCTTGATCTAATAATTTTCAATAATCTTTTTCAGGGGCTTTTGGAGAGACTTTCACATGCTATGAATGCCAAGACTGCTCACTTCCGATTGGGAAAGACACAAACGTTTCCGAGAAGACCTGTAATGCATGTCAGGTAAGCGCACAGTAGGATCTCGTTAAAGCATGTTAAACCAGCGAAGAGTTCACCAGGTCATACTTTAATCAGTAATGATCCATTTTAGGGTACATTTTGACAAATTAATGAAAACGTGAATAGTGATGAGGAAGGTGAAGAAATTCATTCTATATATGTTATCTGATACCTGGGCTGTGAGCAGTAGTTTACTCTTGTTACTCTACTCCGTTCAAGTCGAAACTTTTTCAAAAAAATAAAACTTCTTTGGAGCATTAGAGGAACACATTTATTTATGCACGAATTGAAGACTTCTGGACTTCCCCGCCTTCAGTAGTGCCATCATTTTACCACCTTGTGCACAATCATTTCAGATTCAGTTTAAGTTGACGGAAAGTGGGAAAGCCACCAAAGTTAATGCGGCTTGCCAACCCCAAGTCTGTGATCCATCTTACAAGGCAAGCGATACGGGTGCTGACGTTGTTGCGTGCTGTGACAGTTCCAATTGCAACTCAATGCCAGGTGTTGGTTGGACACTTTTACCAAGCCGCGTCTCTCTGCTGCTCCCTTTTGCTATTCTTCTCTATTTCACCTGCTTTGGTAACCAATAACTTTATCTACTTCCGAACCCTAAACTAGACTGTATTTGTGTTATTGCGATTTTTAAATAACTGACTGACTTATACTTGATTATTGCCCTACTGTTTTTTTTGTCCAAACAATAACACATTTCACACATGTGTTCTACTTTTGTCTTGTGGTTAGATCTTGATTAATTATTTCATAAATATGCACTCCCATCGGCAAAGAACGTAGTGGTCTATCTGCGAAGCCCTCACCATCTGACTAGTTTTTCCGAACTTTCACACTTGGTTAATGACATTTGCTGGTGAATTCCACAAACTTTGTTTATTAAATTTGATATTCAGTTTTATCATGTTAGCACCATTATTTTCTTCGATATTATATATGGTATGGCACGCATCGCTGGTATGCTTTCCCTCTGTCTTCCGATGGATTGCACTTCAAAGCGCTTCTGACCTATCTACGACCTAAATTATGGCGAACTGAAAGTAATTGCTTATACATATTATTGGAGGAAATTTATTTGACATAAATGGTCACCCATGAATGATTCGATATGTCTGCACACATCAACGCATTATTACAGGTAGGCAGCGGGCTGCCACTCAAGAAACCATGCGCAGTAGCTAATTTCTGGCCCACAAAGAAACATTCTATACTCAACCTGCGTTGTGAAGATTGTGAAGAACTATTTGCATCCAACGAATTTTACACATACATTCGCTCAAGATTTAATGACTAAATGGTGGATCTTCCTCCAGGAACTGATGAGCGCCGCCATTCTGTTAGCTTACATCCATTTGTTCAAACAAAATCCCGAATCATTTTGAGGATTTTCTTGAGCCGCTTATGCAGCTGTAATGAACTAGGCTAGTATCACATACGCCCGCAAATTTGCTGGTTTTCAGTGATTTGGGTGTAGAAATGCTTGTTGTTATTCACCCAAAAAAAGATGTAAGAAATCAAAGACGTCCAAGTTCTGTAAGCAAAACTTTTGTAAAGGGACGACTCTCGAAATCTCCTTATGGTTCCCGTCTGAAGTACTGAGAATTGGACTGTTGTCAACTCATTGAAGTAATCTTAAATTAATCCACCAGAACTTGATTTCCGATCAGGCGTCAACCAACCTACGTGTGACAAATTTTGGATTGTGAGATTCACAAGTGAATTATCAAGCAGTTTTTTGTATAAGTATCAGCCGACAAATGGAGCATTTGAGAGTGCTAGCGCTTACCGCGCCTTGAGGAGCATTCAGCATTGTTTGCCCTTTCTTCGGCTGTTGATCTTCACATGCGTGTTTCCATGCCAAAATCCTTACATACGTTGGGATTCATCTTATCTGACTGGAACTGTTGGTGGCATGACTTCGAAAGAGACGTTTCTCTCTTTTACCTCATATTCTCCTGTAACCCTTTCACATTCATCGCTTGCATTTACTTTTTATGTCTGTGAACATGCTCTTCAAAAACAAACGATAAATATGTAAGCCCCACAACAGTTACTATGTAGACTAATTGTCTTTGTAACAAAATACGGCTGTGTGGTAAAGCGCATTCAGTTAGTGTCTGCGCAGTCATATTTCCCTTATCGACAGGTCACCTTTCATGATTTAATATCAATCATCAACACGACTATTTGGTGAAAATCGTCCGTAAGTCAAAGCAAATCGGATTTATAAGTAGGTGACAACTGGTAAGTGACGCTAAGCTCACGCTGTTTCTTTCCTTTTTTAAAAAAGACGGTCGGATCAGAAATTAGTTGCAGTTCATACTCCTTACTGCTTTAATTTGTGGGTAACGTGTGGTTGACTGTAGAATCAAGTTAAAACGGAAATGCTACCATTCAGCTAGTAATCCTTGGTTCAGTGCCAGGATCTTCTTGGTTCGAACAGTGGACAAACAATATACATTACAGCTTCTTGAACAATTAGCTATTACGCAAACTGATTATAACCCGCTAACAGAACAGAACCCGCTAACCATACTATGTTTCACACACCATTAAATCAGTGACTCTCCACTGAGAGAGGTTTGTCTCTAGTGGGAAGCTGATTAAAAGCGCTCGAAAAATATGTATTATTGGCGACAAGGCAAAGGCGATAGCGTTTTACTGAATTATTATGTGGCGTGCCAGTGTACTGCGTGGTGTCTTTAAGGTTGCAAGTTTACCAGTTCGGCGTGCAGCGTAGTGTGAATTCTTGTTTAATCTATGTGCGGTGTATCGCTGGCGCACCAAAGTCGCATTAAAGACTTTTCTCGCTATGATGCCAAAATGTAAACTAGCATGTCTTTGGAAAACAGCGGGTGGAACTTTAGCCGCCAGTATCTCCGTATGCTGTTGACCTGAAAAAACTCCTTGAAGGCCGGAAATTTCAAAAGCACAGCTATAATGACACCCTAATGTTAGGCGCATTTGACAAGAAGACAAAAGAAAGCTGACTAGCGGTGTTTCAGATTGCAACCGGATGAAGCTCTTGTTCCATCGTCAGTGCATTTTCATTTAAAAATAAAATGAGTCCAGGGATTCAGCAACGATAACAACAAAACTGAGAGCGTTTTTTGTCTGAACCAGGCGAGTGAAACGTTTGGAAACACTCTGCTTGGTTCCCCTGTGACTAGTTTCCACACAACGACATTTATCAATAAGTTTCCATGCTGAAATACCTCTCCAAGTCGCGCAGTTTTCATGACTGCATCAAGAGGTTTATTTTGTAACCGCGTCCTTCTGGACGTTCGTAACAAAGGGATCACAAACGTTTCCCAAGTGCCGTCAGCTGCCGCTAAGTCCTTGAACCTGCTGCCGGGAGCCGTTTGTGGCCCCTCACACTGGAACCTGACCCAGCGAGGCCAAACGAGGTCATGATGAACCATACATCGGCTCACAATTTTTGCGGCACCGAACATCTGGAAATAAAAGCGAGGTATCGGTTTTTGGGTCGAACGTTCTCCAAACGCTAGTCAAATATCAAAAAAGTGGTTGAGAACGGTTCGCTAAAAATTAATATCAACCGAATGAGAAACAATCAACTAAAGAAAATCTATGCTATAGAGTTGCCATGGGAGGGACAACAGCAAACTTTAGAAATCTTTGCGGTAAAGCAAGGTTTTCATTTTTCAGCGGTTGAGGAAGGGAACTTAATCAGCATTAGCTGCGGTAATTTTTTTTGTTCGTTAGCCATCTATGATACAGATCGTCAGCTGCTCATCCAGTGAAGTAATGGTATATCATTTTTGAAAACGGTGATGCTTCATAGACTTTGGGGGTCAAATTCTGCCAAAAACTAAGCAGAACTGCGCCCTCCTTAGGACATCTTAATATCTGCAAGTTGGGCACGAATGCAGCAGTGTTTACGGACTCTGGTCAGTAGTTTCCACAGTCAGAAAACCTTTAACTAAAGTGCTAAAGCAAATGCAGGTGATGATAATGTGAAAACGAAACTACCTCGACGACGAGGACGATGAATCAGACGACGATGGGGTCTTCCACGATAAATCTGATCGAAGCAATTACGAGAATGGTAATTCTGACCACATTTATCAAGATATTGTCGACTAAAACAACTTTGATGTTGAAAATGACTGCGGTGAAGTTTGTTAACTGTCCAGGTAGGCGGTTCTCGGCCGGAGTTCTCCTGCTTTGGCGCATTTTACAGAATCCTGTAGTCATGAACCGAGTGAATTCCATCACAAAGAGATCAAACCTTGCCGCAGTCTGACAATCTGTGAACCCCTATAACCCTCAGTTCAGTGTATCTCCAGGCGCTCCTAAAGCATACAGTTCTCATACTCTCGCAAACCACTTTCACCACCGACTGAGCACCTTTATTGCTGTAAGCTAATAGCTCAGCTATTGTTGTGATTGTCGGGGAAATTAATTCCCAATTAGATGGAATTAGCGCTGGTGAGGTTCAATTGTGTGAGCATCCTGTACGGGAATCTACACGCATCAGCAGCGGCAAACGTTTCAATCATTTGGTGTGCTGACCATAAACTATCAGTTTTCATTACTGACGTCCGAAGAAATGGAAACAGTCGGCCATATGATAACCCTCACATGAGAGCCAATCTTCAAAATCGATGTACCGCAGCGTCGTCAGCCGTAGGTATATTGGATCAGCCGGTTTCTTGACCAGCCGTGGATAGTCAAGTCCAAACGTTCAACAGCCTCCGAAATAAGCGAACGCCTTGTTTCCTTTAAGTGTCAACGTGTTGCTCGTACTTGCGAGATCCCACTAACATCACAAAAGGTGCAAGCATTGAGCGATTGACTTGACCTCAGATAAAACCCGACTATCTGCGATACTCGTCTTAGTTCCCCTTACAATGGCGCGTGAACAAGGAATCTGAGAAAAGCGAGCAGAATTCTGACCAGGAGGGAATGTTTGTACCACGGCTTTACAAGCAATGGCATGCATTTGTGCCCTACAATCTTAATGTTCCTTGACTTCAAGAGTGCGTTCACTTCTTTTGACCAATTAGTTCTTCTTGGCGGGCTTCCGGAACACGATATATCAAATAAACCCGTGAACGCCAGCAGATTTTGTGCTCAGATATTTTGGATGCGCAAGATTGCTTCGGGAACCCTTCAAAGGATTCAAAATAGCAGCGGTGTCCAACAAGTGTATCCATTCTCTACATTTTTGTTAAATTCCTCGCTAATAAAGTATTGCATTGAACTCTGAAAGGTCTTCAAAGTTCTGGTGTTCAGGACTGTCTGGGCAAGATCTTTGTTGACTCGGGACATGCAGATCACTACGTTCTTAATTTTGAAGGTGATGAAGAAGCGCAAGCATTGTTAAAAGAACTGATCGAGGTCATCCGGTCTATTGGGGCCATAGCGTTTGAGTATACCACCGAGAATTCAAGGAGTGATGGTGGAAGTTGTAGAATAATATAAGTAAATCCAAGGTCGCATTAGTTCTAGCGGTGGTGTGACGTATGAATCTGAAAGCCCAGGATCGGGTTTGTCAATCTGCACTACTTATAGCGTCAAAGGAGTATCTCAATCGAATTGGTGTATCGGAGTACGCGGTGTCAGATGGCAATGCGGGTTGTATTATTGTATGGCTGCGAGACTTGTCCAATTCGGGTGTAGGTCTTTGGCCACCAAAATCTTAGATCTGTAACTGAAATCCGCATAGACCAGCGGAGGTGTGAATGAAAGGGGCCTTTGTTTAAGCCGACAGTAGTCTACTCAAGTAGCGCATGCAGCAATGCAAAGTATTGTCACTGAGCCATGCGTCACGCATACTGAGTTGCGCAAGTGGATTAGCTTCTGGTCTCCCCCACCGCCATTGTGCATTACCTCACATGGGATAGATGATTGACTGGGCGACTGAATCAGAACAAATATCTAAGCAATCTTTAGAGCGGATCACACCTTACAGAAATCTGGTTGCCGCGAAGAAGCGAAGATTATATGCGTGACCAAAACTTCAGCGGTAAATGATATGAATTTCTCGTCAACGAGTCAACCATACGTTTATTCGGTTCATTTAAAGTAGGCCCATTCGGCTATTCTCTCATTTAAATTTTTCGCTTGGTGTCGTTCTTTGAGGCTCCAGCTTGAGAATACGTTACAGTAAATTTCCTGTAACATTCACTTCGTGAGAAGAATCTCGTAACTATTTGGATATAGAGGTATAAAACGCATGCTGCGTAAGAACAGTGATCTTGAAGCGTTCTGGACGCAATGACGTGTACTTATTTTGGAGCTGCGCCCTTACACATGAACAGTTATGATCGACAAATACACTCATTTGCATATCAACTGGGTTTTCACTGGAGACCCAACTGAATCTGTCGTTTATGATAATCTTCGACTGAATGTGCTGGACAAAGGCTGTCTCATGATTCAGTTGGCACAATTTTCGGAATATCGCAGTATATTTTCGTACGCAAGCGATGTGTAAATGAGTGTGTCTGTCGAGATCTCTCCAATTTGGGTTCAAGTAGGACATAAGTTTTACGGAAACTCGGGGATTCCACCTACCTGATGAGCCCCAAGAACGGCGAAACTGGTCATCGCTGTCGAAGAGACTTCAGAAACCTTGTGAGTAGTTTCCTTCATGAAAGTTGTGGTCATCCTTCGTTAGCAGATAATGATGCCTTAATCCATTAGGTTACTTCTGATGATGCCATGATAAGTAAAGCAGGTGGTGGCGCCCACGCATTTCAATCACTGCCGATTATTCGCGTCTCATAGCATTATCTTATTACCAAAGTATGGGCTAGAGTGAATAGAACTACGGGAACTCTGGTTGTAAACTATTGTTCAGACAACTTAACTTCACTCATCGAATGTTCTGCGTTTTCTACTTCCGTTCTGTGCCATTTGAACTGCTTGTGTGCAAAATACCTACTTTGTGCGTTCTCTGAAAGTAGAAACCGCATTCTGAGGCTGTTACTCACCATTATGTCGTTAAAGGTGAGGCATTACTTCAGGTTGCAATGCAAGCAACTAGGAATCTGTTATTCTACCGATTGTAGGATGCTCAGCCGATCTCGGAAAACAAAAGAATGAATGGCCCCCCAGCATCCGAACATAATCCTAGACACAAGTTGAAAAAAGTGTATCATGCGTGCTGACTGCAAAACAGTCGGGAAAATTCCCTCATGCTTCAGTTCACCTGGAAATCTGCATTAAGTTTACAGACTTTGGTAATTAGTCAGGGGAATACATGGAATACACATAATTATTAGTCTAGAGAATAATTAACGGGGTGCATGCAGCATCCTGTGTTCTACAGCACAAAATACCAAACGGCGGAAAACATTACGTCTGGAGTGCACTAGAGAATGTCCCCTACGGAATAATCTTTTGAGAGCAAAATAAGTTTTACAAAGAATGCATTTTTATTGCGTATATTTAATGAGGAAATAACGTGTGTCCTCATGCTTCACTATTCTACGATTTAGTAAAGAACGTGGGAAGACCACGCGTTACACTGTTTGTAGGTGCACACGAATTGCAGAACTGTTGCATTTATTCCAAGTAACAACTGTGTCACCTGACTTTGGAAGATTGCGCAAATAGCAGCTAATCGCACCGTGAGCAAACCAAAGAATAAAATCGAACTCTTGGGGAACCCAAGTGTTTGTCGGTAGAACTGAGCACGCGAGCCCTTTGAATAACCGTCGTTGATGAGAGTTGTCTGAAGAAGCCAGACTACTGCTGATCAAAAGGTGATCGAAAAAATTAAAAATCATGACAATAAACGTAAATCTAAGCGTCTTATTGGCTTCATAAAATGGGTTATTTATTTTCCTAACTGGGCAGCCTTTCTTATTTGCAGGGTTTAACTTTTTTCCTTCGAATCATTGAATATTCTGTAAAGCGTTTTTAAAGCGTTTTCCATCTGTACATTAGTAACTAGTGGAAATCGTAGCTTTCGTCACGACATACCAAGCAACGCCACAACATGTAAAAATCGAGGCTTTCGTTTGCTGGAAACGCTTTTATTTCCAAAAAGTCTTTTCCTGTTGACAAAAATAATTTTGAGACGGAGAAAACAACCTGTTAGAGCAGATCATATCACCAAATTAGCATTGTTTGCTTTCCAATGTACTCTTGACAAAAATAGTTCTCCTCACCTCTTGACGCCAAAATTTTGGTTGGTTCTAATAAAAGAAGTGGAGCACTTTGTTTCGTTCCAAAGTTCATGAGTAGTGTGCATGCTCAGCAACTACTCAGCTCTCTCCGGATACATGAGATGCAAACCCACGGTGCATCCACTTTCACATCATTGATGCACACCAGAATCACCACGGGCCCAGCAGCTGAATATGGTCCTGCTCAAGTGATTTTGCTTGGACTGTAACCTTTGAACTACAAAATGCCACTTCACAGTACGTTGCTGACATGTTATCTTTTCCAACTTCAATTTCTATCATGGTTGTCCTTTCGCGTCATGCCCAAATTGGGACCGGGTGCTTCGCCTATGTCTGCATTACTTAATGAAATCATACTAGATGTGTCGCGTCATCTGTTTACTCAGACAGTTCATCCTTCTTTATGATATGAGATACTATCGGCTCGTATTTCTTGTTGGTGTGTGTTTGTCTCAACAAAAAGTTTTAGAACTTAGAATTTTTTCTCCACACCATGCAACTGCTCGTCAAACCGCATTACTCACCCAACCACCCGCGTGGAAACGCGTCATAACCATCCAAGATGTAGATGTTCTGTTGGCATCCCGTTAAAGACTGGGTCAATAGTGATCATTTCTGCTAGAAATTTCTACGTAAGCCAAAAAGCTTTCTAGTAATCAGAGGATTGTACGGGCTTAGCCACAGTACATACATTTGTTGACTCTGAGGTCTTAGCGGTATAGCTGGTGAACTGTCTTGTATGGAACGGAATTCATACGGCACTCTGAATTGCTACGCATGTGTAAAATATGTTATATGTCTGTGGGTCTGACTGATCGGGAAACTACCGCTGAATAGTCCGAGCAAATGGAGAATATGAACTGAAGCTCATTCAGGATATATTTATATATTGTCTAGGTAGAAAAGCGTTTAAGAAGCTTTTGATCTGATGATGGTGAGGAAGTTTTATAAAAGCTACTAGCATATATTCAATGCTGTCTTCTTTTCTGTGAATGTTATCTCTATATTGCGTTAACTAGCTAATTAAACTTGGGGAAGGTACTTTATATAAAGCTGCAACGAATGTTTAATTCAACCTTGCTTTGGATGAAGGGATCGGAATGCGATAAACGGGATGCTGAAATTATTTCATGGTAGTTTTTCTACATACTGAGAACTTTGTATAGTTTTGGAGGGAAGGTGGCAGTAAAACATCTCGATGGCGGCCTACGTGTCACGTGAAATCTGATTTTTTGTTTGAGAATCAACTTTCTTTTGAAACGGATTTATGAAGCAACGAGTCTACAGTTCACGTCACAGAGACTGATGGCCGAGGCGGTAGAAAAAGCCAAGCATCCCAGTCTTAACAGAATCAAAGGCATGGAACTGGCAAGCTTGTGGAGAACCGTTTCGGATTAGTCGAGCTGACACATGTTGGCTTGAGGTTATCAGAAGGAGTAGTCACCGTCTGAATTCCACTTAACCTCAACCACCTTCCCTTCTCCCAACTAAATTGTCGCAACACTCACAAGCCCACAAAGACCAACGAAAATTTACCAGAGGCACCCGCGGTTAAGCATCATTTGAAGCTTAAACCAGATCGGAACGAATTTGAAACTGCCCCAACCCACCAGTGCAAGATTCTGGCAACCACAGTGACCGACAAGAGCCACTAATTTTCACTCAACACTGGTCAAGTGGGTTGATATGAAGACGTCTTAGTGATTGGTTCTCTGTCTGCTTTAAAATCTGACCCAATTGTTGACCTGCTCACTTGGCCTGATGAAGCTTTTGTGTCAAAAGCGAAACGTTGCGCAGAAAAAAAAACTACCGATTGTCTACCAAGCCCTTCTGAAACGGTGACTTCTCAATCGGTTCCAAACGTTTTCCAGTTGACTGAAAGTCATTGGTTCACTGTTTCCTTTCTATCCAAGGCGTATGATTAAGGTGAAAAGGTGAGAACAACAGGTTCTAAAGTCAGGCCTTCATGTGTCCGACGAGGTCAGGAAGCAGCTGTGACGCATCCCAACAACTAATTTTGTTTCAACTTTCTATACTAAATCAACATTTATTCTGTAGTCTAACACTGCTACGCGGTGATATACAGCGACAGACACCCATGGGATGAAAGTTAGCGAAATTTAGCCTGAGGTCGTAACGAGTGAGAGTCATTACTGATAAACGTAATGAAATTAAGCTTGGGTACCACAAACCATCAAGTTCTTGCATTACTGAGGCAATGGTATTATGTTGTCCGCCAGTTATAAGCCAATCAGCCACCAGCAGCCTCGAAATTCCACAAGTTCAGTAAGCTTGATATCCTCGAAACGCATGACCCCTTTTTGATGGTTGTGTTCATTGCCTAGCAAAAGGTTGATGGAGAAGAGACATCTTATACATTCAACAACAGTAGATACATGTTCTGGCCTCATCTCTCCAATAACGCTGGTTGTTCCAGAACCAAGATTTGTAGTGTTAAGCAGCGTATCCGTTGGAAGACCTCATGTGAACTTCGAAACCCTCACAGGGTACACAAGAAAAGAAGTCCATGGGTTACCAACCAATAGATGGAAGCGACAGTGGCCGAGCTCAACGTTTACGCGGCCACTGACTTATCGAAATACTGCATAATAGACTAACCAAAAGGACAAACCGACCGAACAGCCAATCATAATCAAAGACCATCTTAGCCAGCAGCGCTCAACTTACCAAACGCGAAAAAATACTCAGCTGACAAAGACCGATGAGTCACCACTCCCACACCCCAAAGGGAGCACTGATGCTGCCACTTCTATTGGCGATGATTGGTTTGAAACTAAATCGCCTACCTCAGAGAACAAGCAAGAGACCATATCCGCCCTGTTTTCTTACTCTTTTCTTCAAGAATGGACTTGAAGCCCTCATCGTAAACCAAGCTCAGTTTTGCTTCTCTGGATTCTTAAAACGTGCGGGATGCCCAGCATAATTTATTTAATTATGCGGATTTTGCCCAGCATAATCCGAATGTGAGGAATTGAAATTCGACCAGAAAAGTTTGATTGATACGGTGTAAATCCAGCACGACTCCATGTGGAAAACTTGGAAATGAAGTAATTTAGCGCCTCATTTAAAAGCGTTGGAGAAAATATGGCGAAGTATTCCACAGTCTACATGGGTGAATGACCTAGAGCCAAGGTGGAAAGCAAATTCGTCCGTAGATGTATGGAAATGAACTCTGTTGTCGATTGGTGTCGTTGATCGTAACCTGTTGGTGAACAGCATAGACGCTGAACGCATGGTGTCGAAGCCGTTATTTCTGCTTCATTCCCTTAGACTAGGCCCAAAATTATAAGTTCCCAAAGTGTCAACTTTAACAACGCATTACCCATAATATACAAGTCAGCAGATCGTAAGCCAAGGAATCGCACTGTGAAGTGTAGTTCTCTGTCGAGAGGTTGTTGATCGATACGCCGTACTGCTGACGCTGCCCTAAAGGCAAACTGCTTAACAGATCAGATTAAGTTTCTGTTCTCTACAGATACATAGGCTTGCCCATTCCCAACTTAGAATATCTGCTTCGAAGTGATTTACGACACTTGTCAGTAAACTGCGGTTCCTGCAAAAACGCGATGAGGTCGTTTCGACTGTTCACCTGAATCAGCGCGCCGCTTTCAACATTGTACGTCCAACTGGCATGTATTGAACGCTCCGTTGCTCTTGGTAGGCCAAAAAACAATTGGTTCCGACATTAAATGACACCCAAGGAAAGCAAAAGATAATGTTCGTCCTTTCATGCTGCACGCACAAAAGCACCACATACTTGTGTGCTCCCCGAACTCCGAGAAAATTCGAGTGTAGCGAAGAAAGTAAATCAGTCTTAACCAAAGTATAACAAAAAATCTGCAGAAGGTCGGTGAGCCGCAAATCCAACATCGGATGGTTTTCAGGATCCTAGAAATTAATCTTCATGTGGCCCCATTGTAACGCTATCCAGTTTCTTCTAGAACATGCACTACACGATGTGACAAGTGCAGAATCCCGTTGGTTGACTTTCAAACCGACGAAGTGACCATTCTGAAGGAAGAAGCTCAGTACCCAGAAACCACCTGGGACTCATTAGTCAAGTAGAAAGCCTTCACAGTGAAGGCGTCAAAGTTGTTTTCACAAGAATTCCTCTTGTACATAGACAAAAGCGAGACATGGAAAGGTTCTACGTCACCTGACCATGTCGTCATTCTTCCGGTTAAGTATTCACAGGAATACTGACTTCAAGACTGCTAAGATGCCAGTTACTCAGGAAGCAGAGCAAAATTATGAATACTATAGCAGCGGTGAAAATAACACGGTGGATGTCAGAGATAAGCGTCAGATATATGTTTCCTACTTTGATTTCAGAATACACTTCGACAAGACTAGCCCCAAATTTAAGCGAGCAAAAAGCATTAATCTTGGACATCTCAAAATCTTTTAGATGGCTAGCAAGCTATGGGTTAGATTGCATGCAAATATCAGCTAACTAAAGTAACTCGACACAGCATATTTAGCAACGTTGGAATAAAAACTCTAATTTCATATGAACAGCTTTAGCTAACCGTGGAAATTTGGTCGTACTATAGAAGCAGCCCGCAACTCCAAGACGAAGTTGGGTTAAATGATTGCGGCAAAACCGACAAAGTTACTGAGGTGCCAAAATTCCGTTTTACTTTGTCAGCCCAGTAATAGAAAAAAATCAGTTTACAGCAGTAAAAGGAAGAAATAAACCTGTGGAAAGAGGCGGCTGGTCTGTGCAAAACTATTTGTCACCGCATCTGCATATGAACGGATAAAACTCGTGTGATGCGTTGATATTGGCCCCAGTAAAGGTTTAGGAATTTGGATTGAGCTGCTGATATCAGAGTCATTTCTGTGAGTGTGTAAGTATGACCAACTGCAACCAGTGACTGTTGTCCTACAGCTGTTGCTAATTCATTTCTTTTATGAAGCAATCAATGAAAGAACCTTTCATTTGATCTAAGTTGATCGTGTAGTGACGTGAAATTATCATGTACGGCCAGAAATCTCTTCGCCAAACAAATGGGCGGCACTACCATTGTCAAAAATACTTCCTCCTCCTGGAGGGAGCCGGGAGCACAAAGAGCACTTAACCGCTCTTAAAACCAGCTGGAGTGAATCGAAATTTGATTGAGGTGACATCGTCCGTTCACAGTTATGGCGCGTAGGGGAGCCTAGTGATTGGTGGGTGGTTGTCCCTTGAGTTATGTTGCATGTGCTTTAATATGCGTGATGCTAACCGGTGCTGACCTTTGAACGCGACTGGTTGTTCCAAACTAAAAAATTGGAATCAGTCAGCTTACACTGAGCTGCTGATCGTACCAGACGATAAAAATATCTAGTAAATCAGGCCGGCTGTTATCCTCATTCTCAAAAAATCAGAATGCAGATGCTACGTAAGGTCGAAGAAGTGCTCCAATAGGTAGAAACTTTGATAAGTAGAATACGATCTACATACCGTTTCTAAAGAAATATTGGTGCGAGAGCGGATACTACTGATGAGGCATGCGAGTATTATGTGGTCTTCTCGAAGCCCTGCCCCGAGTCTAATGGAAGGTGAAGTTCATTACGGAGCTTGTGGAACTGCTTTACAGTGTTCGTTTACAATCGTGTAATAGTCAATGAATATACATGAAAGTTCAAGAAGACGCGTGAGAATATTCAGTTTTTAAAACCCATGTGCAACTGAAACGTTTACTTTCTTGTCCAATAGTTTGTGGCCGTTTATTTGGTGTTTTCAAGTAAACGACTTCATGGCGAAGGTCTTTCGTCCTTACACTGGTAGGCAGGTGACACCTACTAATACATGGCTACCCACTACTATACCATGAATGTGGTTACATGCCTCATCGTGAAATTCGAAGTACCTAGTTCCCGTAAACAAAACAGATACCGGTTAAAGTAGTCCGGTGGGATACACAAAAGAGAATGTGGGCCGTGGTATAATCACATAAATAGCCAGCTGCTTCGTAAATAGGAGAACTGGTGAGTAGTGGGTTATCATCAGTACGATACATAATCTGAGTCCAGATGGCTTGAGAGACAAAGTTAATCTTTGGCGTAGTGGAAAGTAAGACGTTCACAAAATAGATTTAGAATATCAACTGGGCACCTTGCTAGTTCGTTTTAGACAGTATACTGCGTACATAAAATCGGTCTGAGAGGAGTCTCTATTCGGGGGCCTTTGGTGTCTCAAGTAGATAAATTGTTTTAGCTTCGTTAGGCCTAATTCGGTTCTGTAATTCATGAGAAACGAAACCCTGAAGTCTTTGTAAGGCTTCCTTCTAATTTGCTTTTAAGTACATCTGCTGAATGGTGAACTGCCGTCGTTTTGGAATTTGGCTTCATCTGACAGAAGTGCCCAAAATTTATTCATAAATTCTAAAGTTTTCTTTACAGCATTATGGGTACCCTTTTCGGACTCAATAAATGGTCTTTCATCTACCTCAGTCTTTGGTCGTTCGGTGCGGGCAAACTGGTGAGTAGATGCAGGTTGTCGCTGAAAGCCGAGTGTATCTAGGCGCAAAATTCCATGCTTAAGGTCCTTACATTTGCAAACTTGAATTGGGTGGATTTATTGTGGAAGTGAATACAGCCGCAACCACAGCGGTAAATACTTTCCTCAGGCATGATTCTTGCCACATCCTCTTGCGATATTCCGCTATTCGGAAACATGTCGAGCCTACGAATTTTATGGTGAGTGTTGAGGTTTCCGAACTTCGAGTGACGCGTAGGTTCGACAATACCGAATATGAAAATCAAGAATTAGGTTCGAAATTCAACGCTACTACTGACACAAAGGTAAGCAAAGCTACACAACAAACCTCAAATGTCTACGTTCGTAGCGTCAACAAGTGCACAAGTCTATCACTGTCCGGCACAGTGTGGTGTCAGCGTCCGCAAACCAAACAAAAATGAGCCGAATGTTGGCTCGTAGTGTGGGTTGCTGTCGTCCCTTCCGACGACAATCTCGTGATTCTCATAGGCGGTGTGATCACCCAGAACCCATGTGAAAACAAACCAAGGCAGGCTCAGCAAACTGGACGCGAACGCCCGCTGAGCACATTCGAACACAGACACATGTCAGTATACTACTGTCGGACTGGACGGTCCTAGGGACAAGGTGAATGTTGGGTAAATATGAACAAAATAAGTGGAGATCAAAAGTACATGGGTGGAGTAAGTAAATGAATGGGGGAATTATCGTGAAGTCTAGTTAGATTCCATAGTGAGTGTACTCATAAGGACAGCCTGTTCATTCGTGATTATGATGGTCACGCTCTCTCTCTCGAGGTGCCCCGAAATATCGAGCAAAAAGTCAAAAGCTTTGGAGGCGTTTGGAACATATGTCTGAGGTACTCCCTATATAACTAACTGAATCACTACCTAACTGGCCTAATTTCAAAAAAACATTCTGTGCTAGCCCTCATACATTCCATATGCATCAAAACATTATTGGCAAATAAAGGCAATACTATTCTTCTCACTGTATTTCATTATGTTGCCTTTTTCTGGGCTTCATAAGTTTCGTGAGCCAAAAGGTTGAAAGGAAAACAAATTCATCAAGTAAAACAGCCGCTTCGTTGAATCTTTTAATTTCATAACTATATATATAGTTATATGTATATGGTATGGTATATATGGTATGGTATATATATACCATGCTACATCATCGGAGTCGCCAATTTCATTCTGAGTGCTATATCGTGTCTCCTTGACACGCGTCCTCCAGTGTCGGCATTTTCCTTCACAATGAAGTATAATGGTGTAGGTGCAATATACAAAATTTAACCAACGCGGTCTTGACACTAATTTGGTGGCCAATGGTATATCTTTTGGCGAGTTGCTAGGTGGCCCCACCGGAGCATTTATATCTTTCGTTCGGATTATCGCACAAGGAAACTGTACACGACAAGAGTCACCCAACTTTTTCTGATTCATTAAAAAATGCAGTCACCTTTTGCAGACTCTGAAAACAATTACAAACAGCCTGCCCACATTCACTTGGAGTAAGGCTGATGGGGTAGACTTTGAATTTGCAGCGAAAAAGCACAACTTATTTTGCTGACCTACTTTAATCACAACCGTCTCTAAACTATTATACCGCGCCGCAAGACTATGTGTGTTTCAGACGGTCATTTGAAAGTTTCTATGGCATTACTAGGGCAATTCGCTGGAACCCACTTACATTCATGTCATCCGATTATCGGAGATATCCGCGTCCGAATACTACACCCGCATTCATCCTGGTTCGCCCTTCTAGCGAAAACAGCTGAATCCACAACACCGGAGATCAGGTCGAGAATGGGGGTCTTCAAAAGCCGAAATCTAATAACCCTGCTGATATGGCCTGTGCGTAGCACGAACCCTAACTGATTATGTATTACCCGATCCTTGATCATCAAAATACATAATCCAGCACTGTGGAGAGACCTTATTTTGAGTATAAAAATTTAGTTTCCATCGTTGGCGTACCGCCCAACTCTGTGTTCGGAAACCACCAAGCAAAGAGTGTTTACGAAAATCTCAATGCCCCTCGAATGGAGGAAGTTCATCTTGAGGCGGTAATGGAAAGGTATAAGATTCCTACTACTGAGAAGTTTCCAGTAAGCTGTTCACAAAAGAAATGTCACCGTTCGCGCATCCAGCCACTCAACAGACACATTTGGCTTTGTGTGTGATTGCTGGCAACCTGTTTTTTACTACGTGTACCAGAATGACGTACAAGTACAAGCTTGTCGCCTTGTGACTGTTCAGGCTTCGAACTTTCACAGGACCAGTGGTTTTTCGGTTGTATCTTTTCCACGCAGTCAGAGATCCGATTGGAAGTAGGTCAGTCAACTGAGGGCTCAAATGCCGTGGGAAAATATGGTTTCAGATTATTTGACGTAAAAAATGTAAAAAGAGCTGTTGCCAAGATAAGTTGTAGATATCATTACGTGGAATATGATAACCACTATTTGAAACGAGCTGAAGGCCCCCAGACCATTCTCGTTAATCATGTTACGCTAGCTAACCCCAGTCGCCTTGTGGCCGCATTATTAAGGTATAAGGAATTAAGGGGCTATTTAGGCTAACCATCATACAAATCTGAAACGTTTATCCTCGGGTGACCTATCAACTCTGTGTATTATATGTAATCAGAAAGATGAATATAGCCGGTGTATTAAATTGTCATGTATCCGCCGATCGACCACTTTGGAGGCCTCATTAATTCAAAGCGATTTCACTACATTCCATGGTGGTCCTGCTGTGATGTTTCATCAGTTAATCAGGTATAATAAAAAACATTTGATAGCAAATTTCTTTATGGGGAAAAGGTTGCCTGTTTTCCGTTTGGATATAAAGTGCATTGAGGAGTAAAAATCTGCCCAGGAGTGAATACATGCAACGCTCGTGTATATGAATATGAATTATTCACCTGCAACAGTGCGCGAACGAGAATCAGGGTGAATTTTTGTGAATTTTGATTGTTAGTAAGTCGTTCACATCTGATGAAGTAGTTTCATATTTGATGGCGTACCGGGAGAGTATGCAATAAAAGCAGATGGTAAAGCTCTGTTCAATTACTGCTCACGTGCAGAGGAACAAGCGATCACTGAGACAATTCCGGGGCCAGATAGGAAGTTGGCAAAAATAACGCAGATTTGATATGAAACTCACCAGACCTTAATTCAGTCCAGTTTAGTTTTTTATTCGTGGAACGTTAGCCTTAGACTGCCAAATCAGCTGGATGCAGAGCTCTTGCGTTTATTGCATCCAGTCGTTTGATACGACTGTTCGCGTTGGATGGAGCTAATCGTATCCCAAAGATTTTCGGACGGGGATCCTAATGAACTAAGCAAGTTAACATGTCAGCGTATTTTGTTATAACTCGAGGAATCAGTTCAGGATCACTTCAGTCGCCTTCTGCCTTGATGAACAGCATATTACGGAGATCGTGGTACTTAAATGTGCAGCATCCAGTGATCCAAGATATATGGGTTATATAGCTCTATTAGAATATATAGTATGGTTAGTATATATTGTATACTCCGTGTAATAACAGTAATGACAGTATCGAAGAAATTTCCTTAGATTCAGTTTTTTTGGGAACTTGGATAGAATAACATTTCAACAGGAAACCATCTAATATTTGGAGGTGAAGGCTTGCTGTGGGATCTCCGAAGAATAATGTAGCAAAAATGATTAACTTTATGCGATTGCCGCCTATTGTCTATTCCTTTTCGTAGTCGCATTTTTAAATAAACGATCTAAACAGTAGACCATGTGGACAGAGTGTGTTTCTTCCCACTAATTCAAACATCAATCAATCGCGGGTTCTTACTTGTTGAGCGCTACACTTTGGTACACCACATGTCAGTACTTTATCTATCAGTTTTAGAAGATTGCGTGTCTTGTAGAATTCACCCTAACATCACTCGCATGTAAACAATCCTACAGATATCCATCATTCAGGTAAAGCCTAAAAACTTTGAAGAGCATTTTCGAATTTACCAAACCTCTGTTTATTTTTCCAAATGCCCATACCATAAGCTGTGTTCGCCATCGGGTTCATCTCACCATTTTATGAGGTGCGGTTTTATCACTCTATACCAATGCAGGTTTTGAGCGAAACAGTCCAAAGCAAGCAGGTTCATTTTATCTGCATTCAACACTCTCACTAATAGCAAGATGTTCTCACGGTTTAGAGGAAACGTAAAACCAAAGATCGTAAACACACACTTCTGGTAAGAAGGAAATTCCCAGGACAATAACAAAACAAAGGACGACCGTTTTGACGATTGGCTGTAAGGAGCTGGGCGCATCAAACGAAAATCAGGCAGACTTTAAATTATGCATCTTTTTGGTCAGACTCCGTATTCACTAAAAATCTACTGCTAATCAAAACGAGAATCAAGGAATCAAGAAGGCGATGCTGCAGCAGGTTTGGTGAATGCCTCATCCAAGATCCATGGACGGATTAACTCGTCAAGGGGACACTGGAATTTGGTGATAACTGGTTGAAGAATGCAGCAGAAATTGGATTCAAAGTACCATATTAATCTAACAAAATTTACTGCTGTTCAGTGAAATCCTGATAGGCAAAGTGCAGCTTTTGAATACAAATTGTCACAGCATGTTCTTATATAATATATGAGTGGTAAAGCAATCTGACGAAGCCTAATGCGTTATGGGCTAAACTCAGCTCGGATCAGGTTAAACGGATTGATCCCCACGTGGTGTATGCAATGGAAATTCTAAAGGTAAAACAAAGCAAAGTGGAATAAGATGTTATAAGCCGACTTTTCGATGGCCGTGGGCAAACTTTTACAAGAAACACTACAATCGATTCTTCAATCAAGTGACTGTAGATATCCTTGAAATAATTTACTCAAGGCGACAGAAACGTTGAAGTATAACCTCTCATTCCACTACGACTTTAAACGTTCCACAGTGAGATTAGGCTTCAACAATGTCGCCTGAAACCCCAGGTGAACTAAAGGAAGTCACATTCTGATAGCATTTTAGGCCTCACAATCAAAACTTTGAAGCCTCTCTTGTCCAATTCTTTCGCGTTAGGGGCAATTATTAACTAATTATTTTCTTGTATTATGTTACTCACGAATTTGTTGAGATTACTTGACAGCCCATGACCAGTTCGCCCCTCCTTGGGGTTCATCATGTAGTCGCGTTACCTGGGTTTCAATCAGCATTAGGTTCTGCATGAACCCTAAGTGTACAAAATACTCTCATTTGCACATCATTATGGTTTTAGGGGAGACAGCCAAATCCTAGCTGAACTATTCGTTCATGACGTTGCTCTTCAACTAAATGTGTTGCACAAATATGTCAACATGCTTCAGTTGGTCCGATATCCGAGTCCCGCTTTAAAACCAAATTGGTGTGCAACTGAGCTTACTTCGCGAAACTGACAACCCTCTTCATGTCTTCATGCCTTCCTATCTAATTTGGACATACTGCTAACTAAACAGCGTCAAGCTCCTCCTTAAACGAATCAAATGAAACGTGTGACCTACGATGGGTTTGTGATTTCTGAATGACAGTCTTCTGTTACTAGTCCACAGTGAGTTTGTTTCAACAGCACACACGTGATGACACTGAGAGCCAACTGTAAATGAGACAGAGAGTGCCACAATCTTGAGTGTATTGCCCGGGTTTTAAGTCTCCTGGTCAACACAAATTCCCCTAGGCAAACTCCTTCTTTAAACCCTTTAGTAAAACAAGTTCACTTCTACACCTCTGAATGGCACCTACCGAACCTGCGTTCGCACCACGTGCGCGTTTTTGGACAGCACCAATGACGAAGGGCTTCCGAAAATATCTGCTCACACAGGACAGCGGGAACTTCCGCACATGTTCTTGGTGGAGTAATATCAACCGATTTTCTTCTCTTGGCAGGCCTGTCCGGTTGATAATTTGGAAAAGTGCATTGTTTTGGTTGAATTCCATGCCCTGACCGATTCGGTTGCATCTATGATGCAAATTTCTTGTAAGTGAAACTGAGTCCAAGTAAAAATTAAATTCGTAAGTGCTCTGAATTTTTCCTCTTGAAATTATCACAAAAATTTGTCAAGCAAGCTTCTCCGGTCCTCATGGTTTAAACAACCAAACACGGCATATATCTCTTGAATGAGTGCACAGGCCGCGCATCACCGTGCGAGGTGGCTAAAAATGAAGACTTCTTTTGGAAAAATGAACAAAATGGCGGGAAACTGAGCGGCTACACTGAATTCGAACAGATCAAAAGAGGTGGTACTTGGCCGCCCTTCATTAACTAACCTATTTCAAAGGGCTAAATCTTAACCACAGATTTCTTTTTGCGTCAGGTGAATTTCTTTTTAGGTGACGGTAACCCAGTTACATAATAAGAGCGAAATCCTCTGGTCAGTTTTTTGAATTCTTCAGACCGCTAATGAGACTAGCGTTGACAATAACCTCTTGCGTGGTCAATCGATTTGCAGAGTTTTTGTTGAAACTATGTCAGTCATACTGGTGGAGAAATCCTGTCTTTTTGTTCCTCGAGAAAAGACTACACTGAAGTTGTCCTCTTCTGTAGACGTGAATGATCATTCCCCTGCGGGCGAAAATCCTGGCATTATGCACCGCTGAACACCGCTTGGAAAATCATGAACGCATGATTGTTACGCTGAATGATCCGTTGGTTAGTACATTTTCCACATCAGCTACCGATAGTGTTTTCCATGTTTCAGATAAGGCAGGTTTTGGATTGAAAGTTGTGCAAAAGTCATATAATGAGTATTTCAACACCAGTCAAAGTTAATCCTATCAAAACGGCAGTTGTTTTATACATACGTTTCACCTGTTTGGTGAGCATTTCACTGCGATGGTGGACACCGCTCATCCTCTTCAGCTTTTTCAGCTAGAACGTTCACCTATTTCTTCGAGTACGCATGTCATGAAAAGCTTTTGCCAACGTTATCAATTCAGATATTTTGTGGTGCGCAGTTCACTTGCTTTCAATGGATTCACTCTATGCGCAAATGGATCCCCTGTCACCCTTATGGTTATGAAAATTCCTTTTGCCTTCGGAAATTACTGCAAAGCCAAAATATTTTATTAGTAATGAAATTTCCAAAACGAAGAAATTTCGCACTCTGTATTCGTGAGGAGCTGATTAGATGGCTCGTCAAGTGAATCCGCAGACCTATGCGCCAATCAACATAAAACTCAAAGCAATTCGTCCAGCAGCTTGCAGCGAATGTATAAATCGAACTGACATGTAGTTTGGGACGAAAAGACTGCAATAATCCTGACGTTAACGAGTGCAGCTATAAACTAATGCCGCTGGTGTTGTATAAAATCGTCTTTTACTCCTAGAAGAAGGTGAAGTGAACTGATTAGTCTAAGGCATTTTGTCATAAGTGCCACAGAAAGCAGCTGCAAGTGCAAGTTCACAAGCATTCTGAGTATTAAGGACTGGCGGATTACCATTTGAATTCTAAAAGTTCATTAATTGTTATCACAGGCAGTACTGAAACGCAGAAGAAGGGCTCACGTTTGTCCGTTTCTTCGAAAATGTAACATCCTACAGCAAGCTAAGTGGGTGGTAGCATAATTTATCTTGTGAAGTACCCATGCACCTGACTTAGTTTCTACAGAGGTAAGTTAGATCTCGCAATACATTTGAAGGTCTGTAACAGAACGTCCCCAAAGGGACTCACTTCATTTTGGTCTGCTTGGGCCTTCCAATTCATTGTGAATTTGTCCGTTAAATTAATGGGATATTGGAGGCCGATCGCAACATAAGGCAGCACAAGGACAGGCTCCCCAGGCGGACCAAGATTACGACTATTTATTACATTGTCTGTTAAGAAAGATAATCTACCCAAAGTGAGCGAAAATCCCGTGTATCTTCAGGACAGGGAACTGCGCAGATAAAAATCAGATTAAAGTAGACAAAATTCAATACATGTGCTTGGAGAAAGTACGCGGATGATGGCTTTTTAGTACATAAATCAGAGTGGCAATATCGAAGGCAAAGCCGTCATTGTTTTACCCAAAACTTATTGTCCACACATTGGTACTTACAACGCTAGATAAACTCTTCTTATCTTCGTGTAATTCTCTGGTCCTACATCACTTCTCACCAACTTGACAAAAGGGTCTTATTTTGGGTTCGGTTGTATTTATTTTGAATTCACTAATGGTGGCAAATTAGCCAGCTTGCTTGGCCGGTTGAACACCGTACACATAATTAAGCATTTAGAAGAATTGGTGGACCGTCTGTTGAACGAAACGCGCCACCCTGTTGTGTGGGATATTTTCAAATCACGTGGGAGACGTGAAACCCTCGGTTCCATTAGAAATTGCTTCAGCCTAAATTTCTCATGTCCAAATAACTTTGAGGCATCAGCAGGAGTGTGCATGTCGATGAGACAGTCACGCGAACTGTTACTGATTCATCAGTGGTCAGCTGACCAGCAATCTGGTAAACCCAGATGGTCCTGTTCAAACAGCGATCAAAATGACAGCCTGGACAGTCGCATATCCGGAAGTGCTACCACCAGTTTAGCATAAAAGTGCTTGTAAAAAAAAGCTCCAACTTGATTATATCCAACGGGTATAATACAACCTTTTGTGTAGCACATGCAGTCCCGGGTAGAAAGGAAGACACAGAAATGGGGGAGATGGGTCAGCTGGTAAAAAAACAGTCCAAGAACATTAATCAAAGTCGTATTTGAGAGATAATTAATGTAACACTGATTCAGGGGTCATAACTATTTGTAGGCTTATGGCTGAGCATGGACGTGGAGATTCCGAGTGCAAAAAGACAGATAAAGCAGTCGAGCAGGTCTGCAACAATGCGACCCGCAATTGCTTTTGAATGCTGGCCTAGCACTCGACGGATGGAGTATTAGGTTTGTCTCAACTGTGTTTTCGAATAGGGCGCTGGGTTTAGACTTGGCGAAACCACTTTACAGGCAAGACGGATAGTGTATTTCTGCACTTTCAATGAGGCTTATTTTCATGTTGTTGTTGAAACACGTACGATAGGAATGAGCAAAACAGATGGCGGATGCAAGAGCCGAACTTCATCTCCGAGCGGACAGTCCAAAACTTGTTTGTTGGGGGAGATTTAACTGTAGCGTAAAATACTTGGCTTTGTGCACCGTCACTCGAGCCAAAATAGCACCTTGGGAAGATTGCGACGTGTATACCGACTTGTCCCCAAAATGTTAAAGCAAGCGGTGACTTAAAAATTTGCTCCATTCTTGTAAAATTTTCTTTCTGGTGACCCAGTGGCTACAACTTTTTTTTCCAAATGGCACTGGCTCTTCAGCCAAAGAGCCTTCGGTGCATATTCTTTCAGCATGCCTCATTGCGACTGCCATTAGGCTGAGCTTGTGCCTAATGAGAACAAACTGTTAAAATGGGTACTTATCATTTCCAGTTCCACTGCGAATGACTACGGGCTGGGAGAGCTTCTCTGGTCCCTAGCTTCGGTTTTGGAATGCCAGTAAATGCGCTTTCAATAAAATGACGCATCCAGCGGGCGTCTTCCTATGATGGTGCTTTCATGGACATGTATAAAGGGTCTGAACGAAAAGTTTCTGCCCAACGATCTGCACGCTTACACTTTGTCTGACACAGGATTTCATAGTTCTCCAAAAAATTATCACTTTCTTCACTGGTGCATTATAAGAGCAGCAAAAATCATTCGGAATCCGCCAGGGTGACAAGTTGGGATTTTGAACTTTGGACTGAGCAAAAGATTCTAAGTGATCACATTTGAGGTTGCTCTTGCTATTTAAGCGTAGATAGTGAGTTTGATGATGGAGTCTCTATCTGTGGCGTTCAGTCCTTCCCGTTTGCAATTCTGCGGAATCAAGCAGGATCGATAAGTATAGGTCCTTTTCGTTAGATCCTACTTTTCTTTCAGTCTGACGTGGTCTAAGTATTTGTCAGGTTTAAATGCTTAAATCTGCACCATTTTGTATGTCCTTGATTTGTTCTTAAGTTTCCTGTGAAAAGTATTTTTGTGGAAGACGGCTAACGCGATATCGAAAGTAAGCATCGAAGTGTGTGGGAGGGATCCGAAAGCTGCATGGTGATTTTTGAACTGCACTTCCAGATCAAGGCTGTGGGTTTTAAAACAAATCTAAATAATCGCTTCCACATATCGTTTCTGGGTCATTACACAAGCACTTTGATCTTAGCGGTTTATTATCCCTTCATCGCGTGACAAATAGGCTTTCTGTTTGTTCCTACACATCCTCTTTGACGTACCTTTCATAACGCATACCGGGTTTTAGAGGAAAGTGTTTACGTTCAGTGAGGTGCTTTTATACATCTGAATTCCACTGCCAAATTCATTCAGAGCTTGGCAGCATCGAGAAGCTTCAGAAACGCACAGTTTATTCCTTTCTACTGTTCTTCAATACCATGGTTTATTATGCAACCCTGCAGGCAAACGTTCATGGTTTCCATGAAACCACCTTTCTGATTCGGTTGTCAAGGTTAAGGGCGGATAAAGGAGAAACATCAGAGTGTTTAGAGCAGCTACGTTTAGATGTCCTGATATCTTGCTAGCAAGAAAGTCTAACAGAAGTAATGTTAACCTTCTCCAAGAAGCGGTGGGACAGGGGACGCGCTCACACAATTATCGATCACCGGATAATTGTTTATTCACTTTTCCCAGACTTATTTGTCACATAAGTACCGGACCATAGCAATCAGCATGATTGACTTGTGACCAGTTATTCCTGTACTTGCCAACTTGAACCGGATACTTTGCATCGATTGGTTTGGTAGAGTACCATCTATGGGTCCTACATTGTCGCACCATGAAGTAACGGAAGTTGTTGCTTCGCGAAATCGTCTACTGCGGCTGAGACACTCTTGTGCAAGCATTCTGTCCAGCCAGAATAACAAGTCATTTGCTGGATGAACAAATGTTTACAAAAAAAACGATTTCAGCGGACGAAGTTACCGATGATGGATGCCGGGATCAGAATAATGGTCCATCAAAATAGAGGATCAAAGCATAAAATAGGGCTTCATGGAGATGGACTTGAATCGACCAAGGCGCAAAACGTCCCTTGAAAGCAACAGACCTTGGATAGTTATGCAGGAATATTCAGTGCTTGTAATCATCTGTGTCCGCTAAATATTGGCGGATAAGGTAGGAAGTGATTCAGCCCTCTGATGAAATGCAGGCGCTTAAACAGTGGCTGTGCTAGAAATGACCTTATCAGTTCACTTAAACCAGAATGGACAACCAAAGGTCTGCGGATGACCTTCCCAACAGAACAGATACTCAGTCCATTCAAAACAAATAGTATCGGATTCAGTCGTCTGGACTTCTCTATAACACATTTCGGTATGGTGTACCTGTATTAGTACTGGGAATGGAACTGCATGACAATCCTTGTGGAGGGCCAAAGCGTTTCCTCACACAGCCTGGTTTCGCCCTATAACTATTGCGGGTCACAAGTTTCCATTAAGTCGTGACAAGTGGGTTGAAACATAGACTTTTTTGTATTGGTTCTGCTAGATGACTGTAAGTTTACTTACCAATAGTATATTAATGATATACTTCGACCAACTTTATGCGAACCAAAGTGATTTTGGTTTAACTCTGGCTGTACGTGTGCAACTTCGGTACGTCTTGTTTGACATGCGTTTCATCTGCTCGATGGACCCAAAGGACATGTAAATTGAACGCTATATTGACCCTGATACAGTCCCGTTCTATTGGCCGCTGTCTTTATTCCCTCGGGGTTATACAAAGTAACTGATTTTGGGTTCGTTCCTACACCAAATCAGATTCTCCACGCAAGTATTCAAATATGTGTTGCAAGCCAAACGTATAGTGGCTCCAACGAAGGCATGAGTCAGTGTAAATATGCCTGGCACTTCTGGGTTTCTTCGTTTGGTGTCAGCAGACCTGCTGCGGTTGTTTCACATCATTCCGTAGCATGGAAAACTAAGGTATACCTCCTGTATCCGTATCTGTGTATACACCGTTCTATTGGACAGGATTTACGTATGGACAACACCCACCTAAAGTTTGTACTATTTGAAAAGTTTGGAAAGTCAACGGCCGCGAATGGGATAGTGCTAGTATCATCACTTTGGCTAACAAGGTTCGCGTTCATCAACTGTATGTCAACGGAGTATGTAAAACTGACAAACCTAATGACCATGTCCCTAAGTTCCGTCGGTTACCATTGGAATTATTCAAATTTATTTATGAGGAACACATTATCACAAATCGCAATCACATTCGTTATTAAAAACCGCACAGTTTGTCAATTCAAGTGACGGCTGATTGGTTCGGCTACATAAACTCTGTGGAGGTGACATTTTCGGACCAACAACCTACTACAAAACACCCCAACAATGGGAAGAAGGCCGACCTGAAATGGAACCAGTTTCTGATTCACTAAACGACTAATTCGATCCAAAAGGCCAACTAGCTGGATAAAGGTTTTAGAAGGTAGAAGGCGACTTTGGTAGCCACCGAACGGCAAACTCCAAATATACTTGACATGAATGAAAACTCACATCTGGAGTTAGACTTGAAACTGGTGTGCGACCGCGAACAAGCGTCTTTGATAGCGCTCCACATGTAAGCAGGTGGTCGGAGATTCGGCTCTGTCTTTTTGTCCATGCTATCTGTACTCGGTTTGACTATTTCAAGAATGTGATTACCTTATGCCGTTGACTAGGATCTACAATTCGATTTTTATGAGCACAGCCGGTATACAGTTCAACCAGATCGGCGGGCACCCTTGGATCTGACTTGGCTTCGCTTGGCAAACTATTTAGGAAAATCGCAAACCATTATTCGACTGTATGTAAAATACTTGCAGTCTGGATTGAATCCAAACACAGAACGAAGGGATGCGTGAAAATTTAGTATGTGATCACCCCGTCACATACTAGCACCGTCTTCCTTATTATGCCGGATTAACTCTTTGTGATAGATGACCTAACACTATGGCGCTTTTTTTAGATTTCGCCCTCAAGTTCGTCATTTTCTTCATCTTGTTGTTCATCAGGAACTGGATTGCGCTCTTACAGCAACCGTTCAGTAAACTAACAATTGCATTGGATCTACCTCACCATGGTCTATTTTCCCATAGCCACCTGCATTCAAAAGTTGAGGCCGCACAACAAAGCAACTCCACAGTTACAGCATTATTAACCAGTGTCTAGACTCGTACCGTTACAGATGTACTTCTGAAGAAACATTTGCTTTTGCTTCCCGCCTTCGCGATATTCTATATGGATTTTGTACATCTGAGGCGCCCACGTACCACTTCCGTAACGAAACATTGCTAACATAAACAGTTTCAGATAGGTTCCTTTTTCGGTGTAAAAGTCTGCACTTTGCGGTCTGGCAAGAGCACTCGCCAAGGATCTTAAGAACAGTCCGACATGAATCTTACTTTAAAGCTGCGAGAGTAGTTAGATGTCATTACCTAATAACCAGCTATTCCTGGTTTGTTTTATCCGAGCGTCAGCTGAGTTCCTGAGGTCATTTAGAAGTGTGTCGAAATATTACATGAGACAGCAATGTGGCTACTCAAATGAGATTGATTCGTGCACGTTTTCATCCAAAATCATATCAACTGTTTCATTTACGTTCGTTTTTGGGACGAATCCACCTCGCATGACCATGGCAACCAAATAATACCCTGTCATTTTCTCGTTTTTTTCATCGAATGTATTTTCGTCACAAAACGACATGCTCCAAATTAGCTACAACCATACGCCCTCGCTCGTTAAATTGTCGCGCAAATCCATTAATGACTCCGGCTCAGTTTCGGATTATTTCCACATACAACCAAAGAGATACCTTCGTATGTGGGTAATATACAATGTGAGCGCGTGATTTGCTAACGGACAATCAACCTAACGCAGAGTGAATGGTAGCTGATGACGTCAGGCGATAGGCAGCTGCTCGAAATTCATGCAAAAAACACCCACGGTTAATCCTTTCATGTACACCGGATTATTTTATTTTCCTTCAGGAAATCATTGTTGGAAAATTTACCTCTTGCTTTGGCTATTCATCCATTGTGATGGGTTTAAGTTTGGGTCGTGTTCTGTATGCAGCCACCGAGTCAACAGCCCTATGCAAACGTATAATCCGAATTAAGTGTGTCTCAAATTTCGAAACAAAGAGCATGCGTCGTCCGCTTCGAGCTGTTGCTCAAGCTTTGTGCCATTTGTCTGCGGCTACTGACCTATCTTAACGAAGAAGCCAAGCACAACACAGCAAACTGTGTAGAACAAAACTGTGTCCTGTGTCTTGTCAAACATGAGAACCTGGTTCAAGCACACGTTTTAGATGAGGTTCAAGAACAAGATGTGCCGATCAGTGAAACAACTAGTTAAATCTTAGTGCACAAACCGGCCATCCACTTACACAATACTTTTCTCGGGCTCACAGACTGTCTACTGTAGATCCGCTCCCACTGAAGCCTTAGTGGCAATCAACTTAGCCAGCGTACTCAATGCTCATCGGGCTCCCAGGGTTTCGAAAGATTCAGCTACAAACAATCTGATAAGGAATCCATACTGGTTGATACAAGCAGTAGAAGTTTGCGCCACACTTGTTCGGTTATGTACTCTGTTTTCACAATGCGCGTAAAACTGTATTTAGTTGACACCATAAGGAAGCGGTCAATATGACTTGTTACTAGGCAGTTCTCTGGCACAACCATTTCATAGCTTACTTCAAAAAGTCAAACAAAAACATCGATTTTCATTTAGACTGCTGTAGTCAAACCTGTTTTGAAAATATTCACTTACGTCTTTAGGAAATTAGCTGAAATATGCTTTTCACGAAACCCGGTAAAGGTTTAAAATCACTGTTATAGCATTTCGTCTCCCGTCCGTTTCTTCTACAAGCAGCGTACTACATGAAAACAAGACGGAACCGTGTTTTGAACAGTTGACTATTAAGAACAACGCACTGGGGCCTACCAAATTGGCAAAATTTTTATCGTAGTGCCTGTTTCTTCCGACAACAAATGAGTACATGAACAACATATAAAATAATAAAAGCGAGATCCAAACAACGATCGCTTCAGTGGAGCACTGAAGCATCGATTTTTATTCGACGCATCACTTGATGTCAGCAGCATACTCTACAACTCCAGAAGAGATCCGGGTGAGTAGAATCCTAAGACTTGTGTTGCTTTCTTAAGTGTTTTCTCCTCACTCTATCCTGATGCGATTGCGTATCATAAAATATTTCCAAGCCGTTTTAATGGACTCACTACTTTGGATGGCCATATTTACTCGGTGACAGTATCTGATCAAAATAAATGCTTTCGTATGTTTTTGACTATTTTACGGTGCTATACGGATGCAATGAAAGCTTGTACTAAATTGTGATAACGTTTTTCCATGGGCAATTAGGTCATTCTGTCTCAAATTATTTTGAGACTTTTCTCAGGATGGCTAGGGCTTGTTAACTTTTGCATTTGAATTAAACAGAAAAGATTTTCGGTAGATTACTTTATACATCTATCCAAACGAAGATATCTTGACGATTCACCTGAGTGGTGAATATGAAATCGAGACTAAGGTTTCGTCCTTCAGAATCACAAAGGTAGGTGAGTTATCGAAATACACTCATTTTCAAACAAATTTGGTTTTTGTGAAAAACTCACATGAAACCCAGCTGAATCTCTCGCTTATGATGTTCCTGGGCTGTCGAAGAATTTTCAGCAACCTTATGAATAGTGTATTACGTCTGTATATGTAAGTAAGTTATGTTTAACTCACAACACGGCAACTTAGGCAATCTTCTTGCATTTAGATCCTGCTGAATACAAGCGCGCTTTTCGAGAGGCAGTCAGTCGCTCCGCTGGGTTCTTGGAGGGAAGTATTTAAGCGCTAATGAATGTGTTTTCAAATAATCATGGTGTTAGTACTGCCGTTGTTAAAGCGGTAGCTGTTAACTTGTGGTCTTCGTAATGTGGTCTTGCCGAAGTTAACCAATTCCAACCTATATTTTATCCACCTGACCAAATATTGTAGTAGTATGCTAAACTCACTCCTCGCGTGAACAGCCGCATGCATCTTTGTTCGCATCTGTCAGTTGTCTCACACCAGCCTCCAACAGATGACCTTATCAGATAGGAACTTTTGATTGTCTTATTGTTTTGCTCACGTGATTTGTTCACACGCGCGGCTCCTGTCCTCCTATTTTGCCATCCTGCAGCTGATTGGTTGGCGATTCAGCTGAACACTATACAGCCAAACAGTCCAACACTGTAGCACTAAGCTCACATCATTTTATGAAGCTTTACGTCACCGGCACCCGGATTAGGCGCACTCTAGTGGCGCCAGAATTTGCATTATGATAATGAGAAAGCATCCGGAGCAGCCGATCAATAGGGGAAGCATAGCTGGTTAACACTGTTGGAACTTCGCAAGTTAATGCCTACCAGCTCCAGGGAATAAACTTTGCATTCAACTGCTAAACAGTTGTGGACAAACTTGTAGAGAGACACATGTTACCGTGGTAAAAAATAGAATCCGTCATTTAATACTGAAAGCTAGCTACGGAATAATTTAGACCTTATCATTCCTTCCATCAGCAACCTTATCTATTTTATTATCTTTACAGTATCACTGTGTTAACCCACGTTCTGCTCCAAATGACAATATGATAGCTCTTTTCGATCTGTCAAAACACACTACGCATAAGGTTACCAGAATGTGTTCAATAGCATATTACCGGTTTCATCCTTCTGGGTCATCATCAAAAAAACGAATCCCCCACCTCCCCATCAACCTGAACCCAAAATTTTTACGCAATTATTTCAACAAACTGATTTGAAAATTACTTAGACATTGACAAGGGACTTAAATGCATCGCTAAGCTTTAATATTCTTCAACTGAATGCACTGCACAAAGGTTGCCTTGTATCCCAGTTAGCACGATCTTCCAGATATCGAGGCATATTTAATAAATTCACCATACTACTCGCAAAGTGGCGGAAAACAATTCAGCTGTTCGTAATTTATCAGGTAGATATCCAAAAATTTCCACAAACCAACGTTAGCGTAGAATAATTATTCCACACAACATGCTAAGTTTGATTTTTAAATTGTAACCAGGATCCTGAAGAACTTTACAAAATTTGATTCGCTTGAGTCTGTTGTTCACACTGAAATTGTTTGCAGGCGAGTGTAAGTCGCTAAAAGTATATGGACATATTACGTACATGTGTGTTATATATCTCCTTACTATAAAGTACACCACAAGAATATGATTTTCTGTCACTTTTCACTCGATCAATAAACCATACGAACTCCGGAATTTGGCGGGTTACTTTTGCAACATCCCGTAAATTTGTCCAATATACTGTTCACTATCTCCTTTAAAAAACTTTCATATCGCGCTACTTATATTTTCGCGTGTTTGAAAGGTAAATCAGAACTAGTTTAATCTGCCCTTCTCAAGCTCTGTCTGACAGTTCACCTTTTGTGACTCGGTGCGTATATAGACGAGAGCGTCTACGTCGGGAAGTGAATCCCCACAAATCCCAAGTTTCGAAGTGAATAGTTCGGTTCGAAATCCTACGGTACGGTTTACAAGCCATTAAAAAAAATAAATGCAGAAAGTCGGTGTTCGAAAGGTTAGAAAAATACAGAGTACATGAGCCTTCTTAAGATAGCTTTTTGTCGGTATTCACTGGCCAGACGTGCAAATGACGTGGGGTCCTGCGGTCTCGGGGTCTTGCCCTATCTGCTTCACAAACCGTTTATCAGTGATTTTGATTCACTTGACGAAGTTTACTTTCCTGGAATCTTCGTCAGACTGGTTAAATAGACCACTATTATCACCTTTACACGATTGTAGTGTAAGTGCTGTGTGCAGAGAAACGGCTAAGTTCGACTTCAAAGAGCCCATGTGATGCTTTTCTATTTACAGTTTACACTGACTCATTTTGCCTTGGCATCCCCAGTAATGTGATTAAACATGCCGATATTGCTATTGAGAAGGCTTGTTCCGCAGCTGTTAGTTATAAGCTGTTCCAACTGACATCAATGTCACCTGCCCGTAATCCCATTCCCGCAGTCCGTAACCTCAAATCAAGCCAGTGCATCAAGAGTGCGTTTGCACATCCTGAACTGTAAACACCGGTTGCTTCTGAAGCAAGTTAACTGGACTAAACACCTTGGAGTCAGGCTACACACTGATCGTCCGTGTTATTATCACTTATGAGATGCATTGCTAAGAATCCGGTCATTTTGTTTTTCATCACGCGGTCGTCCTCCCAACGCATTTCCAATCTATTGACCCAGTCTGGGCAACCCCTATTAAAATGCCGCTCGACAGCGGTCATCCGTGAAGTATTGAAAAGAAATTATATCAAAGTGCTGTCTTCTTTCGTCAGTATGTCCTCTAATTCCAAAACACCTCAAAACTAGTAATGTTCTTGTCCTTAGAGGTCAAAAGTCTTGTCCGGCTTCTACACGCTGGACCGAAAAACTGTCTTATAAGGTGTCCCTCAAGCAGCACTGACATACCAGTGTGATGGTGTTTACTACTGATGAAGCATTCGAATAGTCTATGGTTTGGAGTCCGAACTGTGCCCCCGCATCTGATGGAAGGGGAAGTTTATTACTAAAATTGCGAAACTGCCTTGCAGTGTTAGTTTATTATTATGTAATAGTCGATCAATATGTAAAAAACGTTCAGGAGGACACGTCAGAATATTCGGTTTTTAATGACCAAGTGCACATGAGATGTTTGCTTTCCTGTCTAATGACTTGTAACTGCTTAGCTCGTGTTTGTTAATAAATGACTTCACAGCACAGCGCTTTCTTCCTTTCATCAGTATTTTGGCATATGTAGCCCATGTAGCCATGTTTTAGCTGAACTCAAGACTTCGAATTCGTCTCTAAGGTCTGAGATTTTGTATCTGAAATTTTTATGAGTCTCTGCTAATGTCTGAGCACACAACCCAGCTACAATTCCATTATTTTTTAGCGCATTTATGTCTGTCTTTGAAGAATGACTAACACTGTATCCTGTCTAGTGGGAGTTGATCACAATGCTGATCAGGCTCTCGTGGCGGAACGGTTAGATGCTCACATTACTAGCTGGTAGGTCCTTAGGGTTTTCTTAGATGCGCACTGCTAATTGTTCCCTATATTGATGAAACAGCTGTGCAGCTCTTCAAGGCTTGCTGGCATTGACACGCTTTGCTTGCCAAAAGGAAATTTCAAAAAGATCTAATTGTTTGCGTCCTTTCATAAACCCGTCAAAACCTCCAACTGTAAGTCCACCAACAATGACAAATAAAAGTCTACTTTTCTTGTCCTGCTTTGCTATCCGTTTTTTTTCTCGTTTGTACTATGCGCACCCGGGTCAATATTCACACTCTTCCCAATCTCTATCTCTCTTTCGTCAATTTCAATCTGTTGTGCAGTGAATTCCTAAAAAATGGGGCCAAACGTTAGTACCACCAGTCCAGATCAATTTCCCGATAAACTACTCAAATGGTTGTTGTCGAATGCTTCCCTCAGCCAATGCCAGGGTCCATTCACGGCATAAGCAGGCATGTCCTAGTTGTAAATCAGTCTGACGGTTTTATCCCACACGTTTTTCAATGGCTTGCTACCCAGGACTCTGTAAAAACCGACTGAAATCAAACGGACGAGAACAAAATAGTGATTGTATTAGTTAGGCTACAATAACCGAAACTTTCTTAGCTAAGTAGATAGATGGCCATCCCATCTTGTGCCATCAGTTATCGGAATTTCCAGGTCACAGTTTTTATCACCACTTAGTGTTAGTTTCTTGAAAGTCTTGCACTGTAAGATTCAGCATTGACTATAACCAACGCGTTATCGCCAGCAAGAACGAACTCTTCTGTTTTTGTGCATCGTACACGGAGACATCCCACATACAATCTATTTCCGGACTTAAATTACGAGAACTCGAGGCACTTGTTAACTGTTCAACACTGACCATCCACATTGTCCACCCCATAATGTCATTAAAATTTCGCCAACATATCCTGGGGCATCTTGTCATCGACAGATCTCACATGAGTGCACTCAGTACACATTCGAGCATACAGATTAGCATACCAGACGGTTTTCGTTTTAAACTGTCACACTAAATCCCACTGTAACTTTCAGCTTTGTCAAAAATATTCGTTTTTACCCAGCCCGCTACAGTTTTCATCAGTGCTTGTAAGTCAGGATGTGGAACACTGAAATGTGATTCTGATACACCGCTTGGCTTAATGGAGAAGATGGAGTTTAGCCCTGAGTCTATTCGCATTCTCTTATTACTGTCGTCTCGTGTAATTTAAGTCACCTGAACGATGTCTTCGTTTCCTTATTGCTTATCATCTCGGTGGGAAACTGTCCTGAATAAGACGTATTAAAAATCGGAATAGTAGCAGCTGCAAAGGTACTTAAGCCGAGTGGTACCGGCAGCACAATGCGCACTGTAGGATATGTCAACAGAACGCGAACAAATAGACTACTGGTTGGACATTTACAACAACACACGAGCGCGTAGATACCAGCGTCGAACAAGGTGTGAGGAAACCAAGCATTATTAATACGGCCGCAACATGCTACGTCAAACATGTCGAAGTCGACAAGGAAGCCATGTGTATGACCGTGAAAAATTGTGAAAAATTCAATTTCAACTAGAGGAAGAGTTGGTTATCACGAGGTAATTATGTGTCTTGCTAGTGAGGCACGTGAGTTTTGCTGTCGTCAGACTTGCCCACACAAACACGCGCACTGATGCGTGTCTACCGCCATCTTTATCTTTTTGTTTACCCAAAGCATCTAGAAAACCTTTGTTGTTTGCAGAACATGCATGCATTTCACTTCCTGTGAGAGATTTCCAACTATTGCAAACTGCGCATGGATATGTACTTCTCGCGACCTTCGTAAAAGTAACGACTTTTTCTCAATCAGACCATGGATCACCAAAAACATTTGCTTCGTTTTCGCCAACTACTATTAAGGGAAAAACTTACTTAACTGACTGAAACTACCGTAGCACGGGATATTTTTCCAGAAAGACAAGTTGTTTAATTCGAAATAGGAATGCGAAATACGACTAATTCTGAAATGTATTTTTACCAATAGACAAGTAATGTTTATCTCCTTATATGATCACTAATCAATCAGGTGTGTGACTCGTGTCAGCGCGACATTGATTTCGAGCTGATCCCCAGAAAATGTATTCACTCAGAAACCGCTTTTTCATGGTTCGCAGTAAGTTCAGAGATATCAAGTGTGTACATTAGGCCATATTTCGTTGGTTTAGCTGATTTCACAGCACTGAAGGAGCCCACATGGATGATGGCGCTGTGATCTCATGTTAAAGAAAAAGCGAATCCGGTTGAAATTTGGCTAGGCCTGACCTAGTATAGAAGAAACCTTGCCAGAGTAACCTGTACTGACAATCATTTGTTCCCAGCCGTAAGAATTCTTTGTTTGTCACTGGTTGAAACATTTTTCACGAGTTGCTGCTGTGTTTCATCGGTCTTTTGATACCCGATACCATCTGGATAACTATCCAAGGCAACCATGGTTTTCACCCGCCTACTTTTTGGTATTCTTCCCGTCAAGTGAGTTATATTAGAGAGATTGGATCGAGAAACATCGGAGCTGATGAAAACGGTACTGTTTCAAAAGATATCTGTGTAAGACGTTCCACGAAAGACTTAGATCTTTCGTCTTTTGTTTGCATTACTGCAGATTAAGAGATGATTGGATTAGAAGAATTACCCTGTTCAAAGTTCACTCTGAAGCGAACACCTCTCAGTGCAACCCATCGATTGCCTGGCAACGTACATAATGCTTTTGATTGTTTCTGGTACTGTATGTTTATCTCGCTGTGCCCCGAGTTCCAAACAGTACCCGCATCTGGTCTTCAGGGGAGACCCAACTGAATCTCCCGTTTATTATGGTGTGCTTCAAATGAATGTGTTGCACCGGGTTGCCTCATGTTTCAGTTCCTAGGACATGCCAGTATCACAATACATTGCACAGACATAACACACTACTCATAAGATTGCTGAAACTTCTTCGGTAGCCCCCGACGGGTTTCGCCCTTCTTGGGCCTCATCAAATGGGTGCGGTCTCCGGGTTTTCCTCAACCTTATGCTTTACTTGAACGAAATTAGGGAGCCAAACTCACTTGCATACCCATTTAGTTTTTACGAGAGACAAAACTAAATCTTCCGTTGTTGGTGTACTTCTGATCGTCAAAAAGTGGAGCGGGATTTTAATCTGACTAAGTAATCTTGATTTTCAATACCTGTCTCATCGTTCTGAGATTTCCAAGCGAAGGGATGCGCTGATTTCGTCATCGACAACCGTATAAAAATAATGCACACGCTTTTTATGGACTATACATTATATTATAGTCTATATAGTCTATAGTTTACCTATAGTCTATGCATTACTATAGACTTTTTTACTATAAACTTAATTTTTGCAACTCTCTCTAACCAAACTGAGACTTTTCATTCACTAGTAAACCAATGATATGAGTTTGATCCCGCAAACTTTCTGTGGGATTATCTGACGCCAAAAAATCCCCAGTTTCTGTGATGAATCTGTAGAATAGCAAGTTGATGGTGATAAATTGCGAAAATGAACTTTAACCTTTAATGCGCTCCGTTATAAATCGCGAAATACACTAGAGTATTCAAAACATCACCCGTAATTTTTATATTCTACGAACCGTTGTCCATGTAGACAATCGTAGTTTTTTGTTACGTTGACCTCTAAGAAATAATGATGTTTTTTCTGCGACAATAATTTCTGGACATTGCGTTTTTAAGTATGACACATTTTCTTACCCTCTTCAGATACCTTTATTTGAATATCAGCTAACCCTGCACAGCTACACAATAAAAGTACAAACTTCTCTATCCCACAGTAGCTATGCAACTTCCTGGCAGATGATTCTATCTACTGCGAACCGTTACCACAACGTCCGTATCCATCAAAGTTTTGGGCAAAAACACACCTGGTTAATTCACGATACAGTGATTAATGATCCACTTCTCTCCCTCTTTGGTTAGCCTCACCTTAAAACAATGTGCTCGAAGTTATCCGGCTTTCTCATATTAATCAGGCCATTTATCTCCCTAAGGTCACGTGACTCGAATAAAAGTATCCATTTGGGAAACGCAGTTTGAAATAGCGTCCAGCAACGTGCTCATTGCGATTTGGAAAACCCCGTAATTTTCTCAAACCCGAAATGAATAAACAATGAACGTGTTACAAAATAAACTGTTATTATGTTCCCCACGGTACTAGGAATGCTTTTTTCCGGCACCGTATGCTTTATTTTCCTAACTACAAAGACGTAACTAATAAACGAGAGATTCAGCTGGGTTCCAGGTGGGTCGCTCGCAAAACCAAATTTGTTTGCAAATGAGTGTATTTCGCTAATTTCGTGCAATTTGGTTTCAAGTAGAACATGAGGTTGACGGAAACTCTGGGACTGCTCCTACTTGATGAGCCCCAAAAAGGGCGAAACCGGTCGTGGGCTGTCGAAGAATTTTCAGCAACCTTATGAGTAGTACATTGCGTATATACATGCATCGCGATATCTCGAATATCGTAGCAACTGGAACATGAGGCGGCCTGGTGCAGCACATTCAGTTGCCTGGAAACATCACAAACGAGAGATTCAGCGGGGTTCCAGGTGAGCTGTCGAAGAATTTTCAGTAACCTTATGAGTAGTGCATTACGAATATAAACATCCTATAATTATTTAGCCGTATCGTTACGGGATGTTGAAGTTTAAATCGAAGAGCACTACATCAACGCCTCTTTTATATTTGGAATCGTCAAAAGTCCACATCTAATTTAAAACTGGGTCTTGAAACTCCAAGCTACTACCTGAGTACCACACCGTTCGGCCATGTGTTGCTGATCAGCAGTGCGAATAATTCGCGTCGTGTGGTGTTCCTCGGCCTTTCAGCATAGACTGACCTCACCTGTAGGACAGAGCACATTAGAAATTGAAAAGCTCCTCACAGCACAATTAAACTATAAGCCATCTGTTCAAAGAAAAAAATTTCACAGGTTGCATGGACCTTCAATCTGAGAAGTTGCTACTCGGTGGGGCCATGTGCTACTCAGTGGGCCATGTGATGTAATCAGACGTAATCAGACTGCAGATCAGCTGCCTCTGGCCGGATGTGACAGCTTCCAACCAACTGTCAGGAGGTCTCGGGTTCAAATCACCCTGGGGACTGGTGGGAGTTATGTTGTTGATTATTTCCAAAAAGAATAAAACACGTGTACTCTGCGTATCGATTTATCATCAACAACTGATTTCAGTGACAGGAGGCAAACTCTATTAAAACAGCAGACATAAAATGACTTTTAAGCCCCAAATTGCAGTCGGAAAGAATTCCCATTGGACCTGAAACCAAACAACTGACAAGCGCTCTTCACTGTTATTCCCAAAAGCCAGGAGTTAAGTCTGTTCTAATGGCGAACAGTTTTAAGATACGGGACCTCTACTATTATTTTCATGACTACTATTAATGTTATTATTGTTATATATTGTATTATGTTACTATGTATACAGTATGTTAGTATACCGCACCTGGGTGGCATCAGGACGACATGGATCCCTTCATAAAAGTCTGGGGTTTGTTTGTTCTACGGCGTTCTGGAGCTCTGTGATTCTCGTTAACGTACGGACAATAGTGTCCCCACGGCAACTTCCTCGGTTGGTGGCCGCTCACATGAGGAATATTCGTTTCATCATGGTTCTTAATAACCATGAGGAAGCACGAAACATTCTTTCGATTTCCACATGAATGTATGCAAACTTTGTGCGAAAATGTCCTACAGACTTTTGCGCACAAAAATGAGCATATGCCCACTGGAATTCGGTATTACTGGAGGAAAGTAGAGTTGAATTTCGTTCAAAGCAAAAATTACACACAAATTACAAATAAGGGAATGGTTGCTGAGCAAAAGAAAACAGAAGCCAAAATCAGCTTGCAATCCTATGCGTTTCAGATGAAATTAGACAGACACTGTGGATTTTTTTTGTCTGTTTTCGCCAATGGAAAAAACCACAGTGATGAAAAAGTTTTCCCGTTCTGAGAAACATGCAAATTCCTGTCCTTTCTCTCGGGTTTTCTCAGAGTGCTGATCAAAAATTCACAAAGCTGGCAGAAAGCACGACAAAGCCAGTCGACCGTATCGTCCATTGGTTTGCTATTTCCAACATTTCCTGTATATATATATATATATA
>SJOL01006457.1:261202-300166 GCA_004794785.1 Opisthorchis felineus | reverse complement strand
ATAGATAGATAGATAGATAGATAGATAGATAGATAGATAGATAGATAGGTATGTGACTCTTGATGATAGAAATGAGCCAAAACAATATACGGAAATGATGGGACGTTTAGCCTGCCGGACTACTACCAAGGATAAGCTAGATGTAGAGTGTTTCTATACGTTTTTCCTTCATCCGACTTATCTATGGTTGCATCTTAGCAGCAGCATATCGACGCTGGTGGGCATATTTTGTTATCTGGATCAAGTAACCATGGAGAATCTATCACCTATTTGTCTGTATGTCAAATGGAGAAAGGCGCTGTGTAAAGCACCTGTAAAGGTTGGCCCAGCTATCACGGATCATTCGGCTTGTTAATCACCGGCTACCTTCTAAACCAACCAGAATGCTTGTTTACTCTATGTCTGTTTATACTTTATGCTAGTTGTTCACTCCAAGTTAAGCTTGTTAATGCACATCAAAATACAAACATCTGAACACCATCTACTTGCGAACGGTTTGAACTTTCGACCTTCATAGATGGTGTCTCACAGTAAATTACGTAAACGACTGAGACATTGTCTTTTAGAATAAATGATTTTCACCTTCAGATGTAAGCTCACACATTTAGCCTCATTCAGCCTGAGCACATGGTGAAAGTGGGTTTATAGAAAACCTCTGCTCGAGGAGCCAGCCAACAAGTGTGACTTTGTGTTAGGGATCCTGTGACTGAAGGATAGACAGTATTGTATCCTGCCTGAGTGCGAGTTAATCACAGCGTTGATCAACCTCTATTCCCCAAACGTTTAAGTGTTCAAACTACTTGACGCGAGGTCGTGGTTTCGGAACACACTGAGGTTTTTTTCCGATGCTCCCCGATGATAAATCCCAGTGGGGATAAAACAGCTGTACAGTGTTTCGTGGCTTCTCAGCGTGGATTATCCTCACTTACAGATCAAAATATCCATTGGACAGTGTCTTTTTCTTTTGTCTGCTAGGGACTGTAACTGGTGGGTCAAGGTGTTCTCAATGCCTTAACAGCTCCTTTGGTGACACAGGGAGTCAGGTAACCGAGGCGTACTACAGTTCCGTCCATGTTTGAAATGATTGGCAGTATGAATTTCACAAACCACCGGACAGATTTGGACCCATAAAATCTCAGTTGGTGGTTGATGATTAGACCGTCCCACCCCACGTTGCTGATCAGCGGTATGAGCAGCTCGCATTTTGACTAAGCGACATGAATTATTAACTTGTCGTTGGTTGGTCCATAGGAGTCGGTTTCATCGTGTCGGCTAGATGACCACGCTGCTACCGTTTTCTCAAATGATGCAACTTATTTGTTCCAGTAGTCACCTTCCCGTTATGATTCCCTAATCATCCTAACTGGATATTTATCACAAAGTTCTATTACAGAAGAGGGCATCTTCCTTAGACCGTCGGACGATAAGGTTGCATTTTGAGATATTTCTCTATTAAACGTAACAGTCTATCAGGCAACAAATGTCCTTTCAAAAAAATTGGCAATCTTATTGATGGGAGTATTGTCGGAAAGCGTCCAAATGCTTTTTAAATATTCAGGTATTAGCATAGTAACTCTCAAGTGCAAAATTTATTATAACAACATCTATGCTTTACAGAAAAAATAGAATAGAGATGAAAAACAGATAACGCTTTTAAAAACAACCAAATTATGATAAATTGTCTTACTGTCTTCACTCTAGCAAACAGAATGGGTTCGTAAGTTCTTTGCAATCGGAGAATTAATGTTCGTCAACTGACTGTTACCCAGTAGCTCACTGCGAGCGAATTCCGGGGGGCGGGGTGACTTAACAGAATTAATGGACTAGTAGCTCGTGCAAACAGGTTACAGATATTATCTATTGACAGTGTTTTCTGAGAGTCATGCACTTAGCTTAGCAGTTCATGTCACTACAAAATCGTTGCCCTGATAAGAAGACATCTAAGGGAAACACGTCGTATATGATTAAAATATCACGTCTGCCAAGAGCTGCCCTAGGGATCTAGGCCGTCTCTTGAACTGAATGTAAAACCAAGGCAACCTGAATGGGATAACACCAGTTAAAAGATCGTTTTGGTGCCTAGATGCCACGCTACCCGAAAGAAGCACGAAGACTGAGATACTGTCAGGTTGAACAAGCACAATCAAGGTCAGTCGAGGTGCCAGAATTGGGTTCGAACCATGCACATTCCGGTCAGTAAATTAACCAATCAACTATCTCGAAATGAATGGGACGAATTCAACAACCACTGCCAAATATGCAAATGAGTGTAGTTTGTTAATTTCGTGCAATTTGGGTTCAAGTAAGGTTGACAGAAACTTGGAAACTGCGCCTACCTGATGAGCCCCAAGAAGGGGAAACCGGGCGTAGGCTATTACTACCGCTTTGACTCGCAGTAATATAGGTTGCTGCAGTATTGTATGCAGTACAGGAGTAATGTATGGCTGCAGCACGATCTTAACGAGTCAAGAGCGTTGAAGTAGCCTGAGTAGAAAACGTACAGTTACCTGAAGTAGAGCGAAGTACTGTAATATATAAATGATATGCTTTAGTATGTTTCAGGAGTTGTTATGTGGCCACAGAAAGCTGTGAGCAAATTATATCACTACTAAGATACCAGCTCTGTACTGTAAACAGTCTTTCAAGAAGTAACCGTTTTTATATCCACCTGTTCTTTACTACTGTGTTCCACCCCTGAGGCGACATATCATTTCATAATGGAACAGCATTTCTGAAACACTCATTCAGAAATACCCCGACAATAAGACGCTTCAAGGTAGTCCATGCTGGCACTTCAACATTTTCGAAAATATTTCGTCTTATAAGGGTTAAAATTGACTTCTTCGAAAGGTGTCCTTGATGTCCCAAGTGAAATATCACATTGCCACACCACTAACCAGTAACTACTGTACCAAGATCTCTGAACATTTCACAGTGGGGTCCTGGGTTTGTGAACGTGTCCAGTCGCCAGAAATTTATCAACACATCTAATGTCACAAAAGCTCCCCCTGCTTAAGCTACATGGGTTCACATAGACGGACTCCGCAGGAGGTGAAATTTTTCTATTCTGACAGGTGAAAATCAGATTATTATATTGTTTAAATTCTCGGATTTTACAGGTTCCAGTTAGTACATATCTACTTGCTATCTGGTATTGTAGGTAGTACTCATTCTGGAGTTCCTCACCAGCACAATTTCTTGTCATGGAGTACACCATTTGAGTGAGCTTGCAGAGGTTTGCCGTCCTACTTGAAATGTGTGATAGCTTATGACATTGTGGTGTAGGTTTACTGAGACTCCTCACACAGTCGCATAGTTGTAAACTAGTCCGCAAGTAACCCATACCTTCTTGCCCAGTTCCGTTTTTTAAACCATTTTGTTCTATTTAGTTTACTGCACACAGGTTTCACAGCAAATGGTCGTTCAGCAAGCTTCATCAATTTCTTTAGTGAACCACTGCCTCTTGCTAACATATCACACTGATACAGAAAGCTCAGTAAGCACCCTGCAGTCAGGGACATGTAGTTTCCCAAGAGTCGATTAATACCCTTTTACGTCGATTGTTAACGGGCTCGGAAGAGCTGATCGAATGCATACCGGACTTGAAGTAGCTGGAAAATATTTGGAATCTAAGAGACAATTTGAAGGTCACAGCAAATCAATCGACAGTTTAGGGAAGCAGCTTTGCGTCGACTGCACGGAATAAGCCAAAATCTTTTAATCGACCTTACCAGCTCAGTCAATCTCATACGGAAGGCGATTTTCATCGGATTTGTTGCCGAATGGAAACAGGTGCTATCATTGAAGGGTACAGTCAGTTCACTTTGTTCTTAAGGCAAGTGGTGGTCTAGCTCTATCCTTTTACGTCGGTTGCCACTTATTCGTGTATTATACCACGGTTCCACCCTCACGGTTATGGACGTCCATACGTACCTCATATCACATGAGGTGTGTGTGTGTGTCAAAGCCTTCAGCTGCATTTGAAATCCTTGTACATATCGGTAACCATTTTGAATTACAGAAAATTGAGTGCCACAGTCCTCTTAGTCGCAGCAAGGCACAGTGAGACGGAATCTGGCATCAGCTGTGTATCGAAAAAGGCCAGATACCACAGCGGATGAGTAGGAGTACTGGGATTGTCCGGGTGGCATTTCAAAGTCCTGTGGCTGAGGAATACAACCTGTCAGAATCTTGTTCCAGGCGACAGCTAAATACGTCAGTAAAGCTAGTAGGCTGGTCATAGAACCGCGTCTTATCTTCATGTATTTCACAAGTATTCATTCTGTTTCATCCACATATCTGCCCCTTTATTGTGACTCCAGTCTGTTTGATCAGCACGATATATACATACCATCAAACCAAATGGCACAACTGCGTGTTTATACTGTCGTATTTGACCGGACTTTATGGCTGGTGTATTGTTGATGGTCAAAACCCCATACACCGCTCTACGATCAGACCGTGAGCAAGTTGGATGCTTTGTCGATAAGGTAACTGTACCATTTTAGGTGCGAATGTGTAACGATAACGGATACGCTTTTATAGTAACGAGAAAATGTAAGTAGTAAATGAATACGTATGTAAAAAAATAGCAAAACATAAAAACTGTTTATACGACAGTAAGCTAACCAGAATTCCATTATCACGTACAATGGCCAACCCTGATAATGTGATCATGGGCCAAGAATTGCAGAATTGACTCCGTTTGGATGGGACAATAAAACTGAAGTAAACTGCACGTCGTTTTAGTAGAATATTATAAGGTGTGAAGGTAATTTGAAAGTGGATATTATCCAGCTCAGATTGCCTCCTTAAGCCCCTCATGATCGAGAAAATATCAACGAAGCATGAAACTTTGGATTACATTATTCATTGCAGCGTAACTTGAGATAACAAACTGTATGCTAGCAATAGAAATGAGTTTTTCATCCTGAAATGGAATGTCTGCCAGTGTCTTGCCAATTTAATTCAATAGCATTCTTGATCAACGCTATGACCACAGAACTTGGTAGATGTTCTGTTTGTGAGCACCGAAGACTCTGGTGTTTTGTGTGTTCTGTGTGTTAGAACTTGGAGAATTCCGCAGTGCTCAGAGTTAACGCCTAAATCACTATCCCTAGGGACTTCACTATTTAGCAACAGCAACTAAGACTAATGTATCCTATTTTCGTATGCGTTTCGTCTTAAAATGATCTACAAATAGGCAAACGTGGATGTACTTGAGAAAATAACCATTGTATGTGCTAACGTATACAATCATATGGCAGTGTAGAGTAAATATCATTGCAGAGTGGATCGTTCGATACAGTATTTACTCTGTTTGGCATTCGTTGGTAGTTGACGTAACACAAATGGTCTTTGGACTGTTCGCTGAGCTGCGCAGTCTGACTGCCAACGTTTTATCACAATTCGAGATGACGCTATCAGTGCATTGTTAGAGTGTGAGGTAGAGCTTATCAGTGAGACTACCCACACCAACTCCTCATTTATTGTGTTCCTTATTCCAATAGAACATTGAAGCTGGTCGCAAATATCCAGCTGAACACGCTGACGCGTATTTCGTGCCTTATGCTCAATCTCCATGTACCTGAAAGCTTTGTTATAGAACACAGAGATATTGTGAATCAGTCGAGGCTTCATATGTTGAGTGGAATCAATCTATGAAAAAAAGTGTGAAGCACCGTACAGCTATTTTATCCTTATTGCTATGCGCATGAAATTCGAACCCGCAGCTGTTTGGCCAGGAGTAGTTCACCACTAGTGGGCTACCTCGTACATAAACGGGATATAGTTCCACACATCCTCTAATTATTTGTCCACTTATTGCATGGCTTTTTGACTGGCGACTTTTCAGATGGAAATTCTCTTGTTGTGTAAATTATTCGTCCTTGCGCTTTAAAACAGCTATCCTCAGCCCAAACTGGGATATTTCACTGAGCCAAACACAACTTCAGTCAGACCCACGAAACTAGACTTCTAACACCACTGTTTTGGCAATATTTCATTGCTCAGTCTACGTTTTTCCGAAATCCCTTCATTCCTATCGGCCTTACGGTATGTTATTATGGGTAAACGGAACTCACGGAAACAAACCAATTACAGCAGTACCACGATATCGATAGTGAGAGCGTGAATTGCCCTCAAACGGACAGCATGTTTATGCGCATAACTCAGGATAAAACATGATAGGACTATGTCAAGCGCCAACGAGCTCTCTACTCCGTGGTAGTGATCATTCATACGTTATGGCACTGTTCCGCAGTCGTTATCAAGATCACCTTCTGGGCTGAAGAAAAACTGGCTATTCTGATCGGCTTTGTAAGTTGTGTTTGAACGCAACTTGAATTTATCCCACTTAGGTCACTATTTGTGCAATTCCTCTTCTCTGTGGGTTGCCTTCGCCCATTCAATAATCCGCATCTTTATCGAATTCTAACCATAACGAGTTATGCAGTTTTATGAAGGAAACGACTCACAAGATTGCTGAAGACGCTTCGACAGCACACAACCGGTTTTGCCATTTTAGATGCTCATTAGGTAGGCACAGTCCCCGAGTCTCCGTCAACTATGTGTTCTACTTGAACCCAAATTGGACAGGTTTCGACAAATACTCTTATTTGCATATCAATTTGTTTTTCACGTGAGGCTCAGATAAATCTTTGGTTTATGACATTCTTCAACTGAATGTGCTGCACATCCTCGATCATGAGCGACAATTATCAATCAAAGTGGTTTCCTGCGCTTGGTCAGAAATTTGGTTCACTTTGTGTTGCTGGGGCAGAAATGATCTCCGTAACCATGGGCAGGTGTAATAATTCATGTGGTTGTCTCTGAAAATTCAACACAGTGAGTTATTCTTTAAAAAAAATCAATCTTCCCTATTTTCTTCACCATTTTCCACCTTGTTTGCTAGTCCTTACCTTGCGAACAAACGGTAATGTGCCCACCACATTCGTTTACACGAAAACTGGGGTAAACTGGATATTGGCATCGTGAGTGGGGAGGTTAGACGTGCACACTGTTACCGACGGTAAATATGTGGGATTTTTAGGCTAGTGTAAAACACCTAAGAAATAAACGAAATATTTTAAACGGGAGCACTCCTCCATTCAGTTTACTTATGAAGCTGCAAGTAGCAACGAATTCTACTACTTGGGCATTAAATCAATTCCGTTCAAAGGTTTGTCAGTAGGGAACCCACTCAGGTATGGTATTAAAAAAACTTCCATAGATTTGTGCCACTTCAGTCCCACAGCCAATCGTCACTTGCTTCATTCCATACAACGCTTATTTCCAGCTCCAAGTCTGCGTCCTTTGTTTCCAAATAACTGTTTCCTAAACATAAACTCAGGGAGGTAATGCCAATCCCTACCCTGGATATGGTTGCATGTTCCTTCTCCTGCTGTTTTTCAGGCTAATATGTTGGGTTCACGACACGGCAATTTTCTAAGAGAAAACGTAAGTACCTCCCCTGCCGGAACATCACGTCACAGCCAAAAGACCTATCGCTTAGCATATAATTGACACCTGTCACGTGATTAATCAAAACTAATTGTTTCAAGTCATCTGCCGAATGCCTACTAGGCTGCCAGTATAGACCCAAGAGCCTACCTCAGTTACAGCCGAAATAGTCGAAAAACGATTGCGAAATCTGGAAGTATGCTGTCAAAGAAGACTCCCACGAGCTCTGAGTCAGCCTTATACGTATGACAACAATCGACTGACCCGGTATTCAAGGGCCCTCTAGATCACGGCGCACCATTTAGTCAGATATTACTTAGAGTTGACCGACCACCAGTTGTCCGTGTTTAGTCGTGTTCTGTTTTAGCAATCCATCTTAGCTGTTTACTTCATTACACACCTCTTTTCTAACGATTAGACTTGTGATGTCCTGATGATGAGACCTTGAAAACACTGATTGTGTTCTTGTTGAAATTGTGGGAATGCGTTATTTAACTTCTGAAGTTGTTCAATACACTATTATCTGTTTCGAACTCCAACCTTCACCAGTTATGGTGCACCGGTTCAACAGAAGACAAGCACAAAACTCTGTATGCCAGCAGTAGCAACCAACCATTCGCTAAGCTTTGCGTTTAGCCATTTCTATCCTGATGGGTCGTCTTGGCAAACAAGGTCATGAATTCAATCAATTGGAAAATGTTTGGGACCGATTGGGTAGTCATCGTTTCAGAGAGGTTTGGTAAACAATCGGTGGATTTATTGCTGGGCAACGTTTCGCTTTTGACACAAAAGCTTCGTCAGGCCAAGTGAGTAAGTTACCAGGTTGATCGGGTTTTAAGGCGGTCAGGGAACCAATCCGTGAGATTTTCTTATGACTAGCCGAATTGATCAGTGCTGGGTGTCAGTCTGATGTTCCCGTTTGTTGGTTAGTGGGGATGACTAATATCCCGGATTTTGCGGCCTTGATTTTTCTGTCTAGGACACCTTAATGGAATATTCCTCTTGGGGTCGTTCACAGAATTTGTTCGCCTGTGTTCGTCGAGGGGTGTCGGGACAATTGGTTTGGGGTTGGGGTTGGGGGTGGGGTTGGTTAATTGGATCTTATTCTGCTTGGATTTTGTACTTTTAGACCCAGACCATTTTGCTGATAACTGCGCACCACCTCATGTCATCTCGGCTGATCTAAAACCGCTCTCCACACGCTTGCCAGTTCTACGCCCTCTATTCTATTCACGCTGGGATGCTTGGCGATTTCCACCGCCTCGGCCACCAGTCGCTGTGGTGTGAATCTTAACCCCCGTCTTAGAATGTCCACATTTTCCAAATCTATCCTGTGCCCAGTGTCTAGTGCATGCCCTGCCATTGCCGAATCTTTGACTATCGCCTGATATTCATCTATGTTTCTCGGTGGTCTGTTAATGGATCGCTTATGCTCACCGATTCTGGTGTGCAGTTCCCTGGCTGTCTGACCTATATAAACCTTCGTACAGTCGTTACATTTTATTTTGTATACACAGTTCCTAGTCCTATCAACCGGAAGGCGATCCTTCAACTGCACCAACACTGAGCGTAAAGTCTTTCCCTTCTGGAATGCTACTCTAATGTTAGCCGTATTCAGTACCCTTCTAATGACTTCAGATGTCCCCGTTTTGTATGGAATGACTGCTGTTCCGATCCACTCCTTGTTGGGCCTTGGTGTTGGCACCAATACCCGTCTTAGTTGCCGCTTAATTAAACCCACTGGGTATCCGCTATCTTGAAGTCGCTTTTTTACCTCCAGTTGTGCTGCTCTTCGGTCGACCTCCTCTGTGCACAGTGCGCTTACTCTCCTAAACATCGTTGAAACTATGCTAGCATATACTGCTTTTGGATGTGCTGAGGAGTAGTTTAAGACCGCACCACTATCTGTTGATTTCCGGTAAATAGTGGTTTTCAATTTCCCACCACTCTTATGTGTCATGCAGTCAAGGAAAGGTAGCGTACCCGATGTGGATTCTAGCTCCATGCTAAACTTAATGTGAGGGTCCAAAGTGTTAAGATATTGAAAGAATTCGTTCACCTTAGCTCGCTTTATCACAACGAACGTGTCATCTACGTAACGCCAGAAAACCCTTGGCGGACACTCGAATCCGTTTAAAGCTTTCTGTTCAAAGTCTTCCATGTACATGTTTGCCAAAATCGGGGATATTGGTGATCCCATCGCCAGACCTTGTTCTTGAGAGTATATAATTGAGTCAAAAACGAAATGACTTAGGTTTAGGCATACTTTTATACCTTCAACTATCTCGTCTACGGAGAGTTGCGTTCGTTCTTGCAGCGTGGTGTCTGACAGTAGAAGCCTTTTCGCTACTTCCACAGCATCCGCTTTAGGGATATTGGTATACATCGAGTTGACATCAAAACTAACCAGAACTTCGTCTAGCTCTAACTGAAACCCCGCTACTTTCTTAGCAAAGTCACACGAATTTTGGATGTATGTGGGTGACTTTCCGGCAAGTGGTTTAAGGATACCTGCTAGAAATCTAGCCAGCTCATGTGGCGGTGAACCCATGCCATCCACTATTGGTCTTATGGGGACACCTTCCTTGTGAATTTTTGGTAACCCGTAAAGTCGTGGTTGGATTGCACTTTTTGGGTACAATCGATACCACTTGCCTTGCCCCAGATGGTTTATCACCGACCTTAGATACCTCCCAACTTCAACCTTACTCTTATTCATTATTGACGTAATCGTCCCGTTACTGATTTGTCGGTAAGGCCCCTCAGCTACGTGCTGTCTAACTTTCTGCAGATAGTCACTCTTATTCATGACTACCGTGGCCTTACCTTTATCTGCCTTTGTAATTACTATGCTGTCTACATGTTTTAATGTGTTTAAGGCTCTTCGCTCTGCTGGTGCAATGTTTGGAACCCCGGGTTGCTGGGACTTCAGGACTGTGACTAACTGTACACGTAATTTCTCCGCTTCCATTGAAGGAAGCTTCTGGAACACAGACTCAACACTGGGAATGATCTCTTCTGCCCTTATAACTCTTTTACTAACTGCAAAATTCAATCCCTTCTCTAACAGACAACGTTCTTCGTCACTTAAGGGTCTATCTGATAAATTGACTACGCTGCAATAGCTAGCAGATGGCTTACTCTTCTCTATTGTGCTACTAGAACAGCAAGTGGTGGAAAGCAATTTCTCGAACTTACGTATTTGTTTTTCCTTGCACTGTGTCAAAAGCGAAACGTTGCCCAGCAATAAATCCACCGATTGTTTACCAAACCTCTCTGAAACGAAGGTCATGAATTGTTTCGCATGTATATTTATGTAATTGGTCGTCGGCTTGTTCGCTGAGCTGGGCGATTTGGTTGCAAACGTTTTATCACAAATCGAGGTGACATCATCAGTGTGTTGTTAGGGGTCGTAGTGGTGCTTAGCGATTGGTTGGTGGTTGTGCGTTGAGTAGTGTTGCGTGTTTGTTAATATACGTGCTGCTAGCCGGGGCTGACCTTGCTCTGTTATTTTGTGTCCTGATTCACCGATGCTCACGTAACCTTTAAGCTTGGCATCCCCTGCCCTCGTGCTCTGGTCGACAGTGGAGTGACTTCTTATGTAATTCGGTTCTTCGAGGTGCTTAAATTCGTGATCTATTCGATAGAACACCTGTCATGCCGGAATAGCAGCAGACTCACTAACATGGTCAAATGTTTGATTGTGCCACATACGACTGAGACTGGTTATATGATTGACTCTAGTGATTAGCTGTAAGTCGTCCAGAAAGTATCTCGCAGGTTGCCGGCATCTATCGGCTGAAGCAGTGGCAATACAGCCACGTGACCTCGAACAAGCTAGTTGTATGTGGACAGGTCTCTTGGAGGCTGGAACTCGCTGTCTGAATTCCACCCCATCTGGACGTCCTAGCATTTTACGTACGTATTTAACCGATTATCCGCTCTAGATCAGGGACCTCACGATTGTCTTAGTTTTGCATGAGAGACATGGTTTGTGCAGATCTTCCGAGGTTGTTCGACTGACACTTAACACGGTTTCGAATGTATCTCACGGAAGTGAAGCTGTGAGATCTCCTGTATTGACCAGACAGGGTTCCTTTAGGGTACATCCTTCTCTGTGGCCTTCCATCTGTCCTCCTAGTCAAAGCAACGTTCAGAAAGCGAAAGCTTTTTGGACCAGCAAAGATGTACACCCAAATCATACAGATTATTTACTGTCAGTGGTTCACTGATGGGTTGAACTGGATAAACTTCGGTGTTTACATCGGGATTTTTTAGGTGGCAATTCGTGATTGAGTGCACTGACCAAGAGCAGCTTTGTGGATCACTTCTAGCGAAGTAACTTCCTGCTGCCTGGTGACATTTGTCCTTGCGAAAGGAATCTCTGATTCGTATACTTTTTCTCCGATGGCGGACTCACTAGAAAATCAGTCACGGGGGGTCACATTACGAGCTCAGAACTGCCAACGCACTTTCAGTCACACCATAGGGTCATATCTTCCCAAATTATGTTTAAACGTCTGCAAACAAATAGCCCAGCTCAGCGAACGACCGAAAAACCTGAGCTATCGACATTCCTTTCAAATCAGCCTTTCAACATGTATTTACACGGAAAAGTCTAGAATTTCCGGAAATATGGAATCTGTTTTGAAATTTAGAAAAAGGAGTACTATTTTTACTGAAAAGTAAAGTGATTTTTTTTACTAAACAGAAACCTCTGCCTCTTTGCACCAGTCAATACAGCTTGCGCAAACCTCTACTAAACCTCATTTGCAAATCAATTTGGTTCTGCGAGAGACTCACCTGGAACCCAGCTGAATCTCTCGTTTTTGATGTTTCGATGTTCTATTAAACCTCCTTAAATTCAGTCCTGTAATTGATCCACTGCAAATATGGGCTACTGTTTGGGGCTGTCCGATTGCTCTGCGTCGGTTGATACCGTTGGCACACAATGTGGAATCCACAAATATCTGAACTTCGACGGTTCGCCTCCAAATCCACCATCTATACAAAATTTCCTTCTAAAGTGCGATGATGGTTGTCCAGTTCAAATCAACATGTTTCCTATAGAAGGCACAACAGAAATCACAACAAAATACCCCGATCATTTAGATGTGAGGCTGCAAACAGAATTTAACCATTCCAATCTTCCAAATAACTCAGTGTTTCTCCTTACAAAAGCTTCTTGCTTAAGACGGGCCACAGAACAGATTGATTGTACTCATGAACTCCCGGAAGCTGAGGTTTTCTCCACCACACAGGTCACTAACCAGTTCATTATTTCGTATGGATCGTTCACTCTAATGTATGTATCACAGCTGGCAGACGGAAACATTCTATTCCAATGAAAAACTGTTGGCCGGTCCAATAAGGATGTGCTTGAAGCCTCGCTTATTCCTGTCAAATCAGCCAGAACTTTTGATGATTTTCGACAAATAAAGTCCCATCAGGTAGCACACGTAACATGTTTTAGACAGAGGTCTAGTCGATGCAGCGTGTGATTGATCGAGTCTGACAAAAGAGATTACATGGTTTAGATGGGAGAAGTAGAATGACAGGGGAGAGGGTTACATGAACGGAATGAGAAAACATGACCTTTGTTGTTGCATGTTTTGGATTCTGTGTGCGAAATTTCCCCAATATGCACGTTTATTAAATGTCCCCTAGCAGAATTATTTATATACACAACTTTGTTGAGCACGGATAGGTTTCTGCACAAACATAGTTCAGCAGGAATGGGCTGACCACTACCGCGCACAATAAATCATAACGTAGATTACATTTTTTCCCGATAGATCTAATCGCATTCGTTGTGAGAAGCATAGCGGCAAAGTTTCAGCATCTCAGTTAATGGGCTTGTTGACCAATGGTTTTTCCTGTCGGGCAAAATGGATTGGCAGCCCTCATTATTCTGGATCGGATGACATTCTTCTTCTTGACAGTCTTATTCAAGGCCGAATCCCTGAGGGGTGACTAGCGATGTTCCAGTTGATTTGTCACCTTAGATACCGAAATATAATAATTGCAAATTCCCGTTATATGATACAAAGATACCAGGTGAGAAAGTCGCTAATGGTTAACCCAGGGAAGACTCTAATTTTAGCTTGTCGTTTTGTTGAGAGCTAAGCCGTGCTAATTGCTCTCGGCAGGTTTAGGTTTTTCTGCGCAAGCTGGTTAGCCCTAATTTTCTCTTGTACTGTCTGAAAACACACTTACTTCGCTAAATCGACTGCATTTTCTACGTTCACGTAATTTGACACCCTTCTGTCTCCTCCAGTTGTATTGTGGACGTTGAAAATTCACTACTCGGTGGTGCATAATGCCTGATCAGTGGACTCAACTATCTGGAGTGACAAAACCCAGCAAAGTAAAGTGCGTATTAGGCGGCAGCAGTAGCGGACTCATCTTCAAATGATCAAGGACGATGGAGGGTGAGGTCGGCGGGATTGGTTATTTATGGGTGCTGCAGTTGACTTAGCCATCCCTTCTTTCAGGCAAACTATTTCCTAAACGTAGGATTCATGAATATTCATGTTTACTCAATGTTCGAATTCCGCGTAACCCCTGTTCTTCCATATTTGTTTCTCATTAAGAGGCATTCTGCACTCGGAGCAAACCTGTTCTCACAGCTCAGAAAGGGCACGCCGCTGTTAGGACGCATCCAGACCGAAAAGTACATGTGCAGAGAACGACGCTTCGCAAAGGTCATCGTCGGTCACCACACTATCCCAATAGCAGGTGCGTGGCTCACGAAACAAAACTCAGCAGCATGCAACCGTCGGAGCGGGTGTGAGAGTGGTCAAGGCAGGAAGGTCGCCATTGGCTGGTTGACCGTTTTAGGCCAGTCTACCATCTTCTCCTTGTCGCCTGGTCTCTCATGCTCCATTCAGGCGTGAACGAAAGCTGAGCGGCATATACGTGCGGTTGATACTGAGCCGGACGCTGACAAAGTGCCTTTTTCCTGATAGGCCCAGCCATCTAATACTGAGGGTCATGATATTGAATCTTTGAGTTGGCAGTGTTTGGCAACAAGAAATATAAATCGCGTTCACTCTGTTTCGCTCGACTGCCGGATGTGGAGCATCCACAAATGACTAGTAAAACGAGACACTTATGTAAAAAAAAACGACTTTCTCTGAGAGGGCGTGTTACTATTCAAACAATCATACCGCGAAATGCCACGAAGTTCCGCGCGGCGCGTAAAGCACCCATTCCCGGGTAAGAAGGGACCAGACGGTTTGAGTACCACCGCACTGGTCGACCAACATGAACTAGTGTCTTGTTTTAGGAGATTCAATAATATCTGACACATGCTCCGTAATCAAACATAATATTCCATAGCCAAACTGGCTTTTTAATTCCTTAGATTAGAGGCAAACTTAACGTAGGATTTTTATCCCTAGGATTACCGGGCTAACTGTTCGCCCCACGGCTAAATGTGCGCATTCTTTTTAACGACAAAAATATATCATCGCCACGAAATCCCCATTCAATTTCTTACTACATGACGTATTTGTAGTGCTGTTTGAGCGGAACCAACAGTAAGTATCAATCGGTAGTTAAGGTCTCAGTTTCCAATATGTAGGTGATATTACCCATGTGGCGTTTGATAACACGGAGAGCCTTCCGGTCACTCTCACGAAGAAAGACACTCAAAGTTATTCAAACGGTTATAATGGGTGGTGCTACCAAAGACCATTTTCCATTCTTCTATTCCACTAACACATGGCTCACTGCAACGTAGCTTATATCTCAAAATTCGAATGATCAACGTGTCAACCTCCAAATTTTTGTGTCATTAGAATGACGCTTAAAATGGCAGTCAGAGCCCATACGATTTGCTCAGCCAACACGGTGCAAGGCGAAAGTATAACGTAGGATGCTGCAGATGCCATAGATGCATAACAAATCAATCAGTCCTTCACCTCCTGCATTTATCCGAAGCCCAGCCGCCATGCCATCAGAAGGAAGCCCGAGGGCTGAGATGCTGCCAAGCTGCCAAAGTCTAAACAGGAGCAGTCTAAATGCACAGTTCGGGTTCGAATCACGAACCTGCATTATAACCAGTGAAGCATCTAGGGTGTAGGATTCGTTGTTGACTCTTTTCTTCTATTCTTATTGTGTACAGCCTGATTTCCCGTTGTTGTTGTTTCGGTTTTGCGCCTACATCAACTTTCATGTTTTTGACCTGAACGTACACCGCTCTGTGATCTTGTCATCTCACTTCTTGTTTAAATCAATCACGTTGGTATCGCCATCATGTAGCCACCTTGCCTTGAGTCAGTGTGAACTTTGGTATCCCGTTTAGAATTAGAGGTTCCTAAACCGGTGTATAGAAGCTGGCGTAATCCAGCAATTTGAGGTTTGTACAATTTTAGTATTGTATTATTGTATTCATAGTACCGCATTTGTTCACAAACTTCCATTTTTGAATGACTTGACTTTTGAGGTTTTGCACGTAACTCAGCGTGGCCTGACTGATTGGTGGAAACAATCGATATAGATACCTTGGCTATTTGATTGTTTGAAAGCTCCAATACAGCGAGTGTTAGGTAAGTACCCAGTACTTCGTTCGCCAAAGTTGTTGAGTAGGGCGCTGACTGATGCAATCAAAAGACCAATTTCGCGGCTTAATCATGACGGGAAGAAGTTGTAAATGCCAACATTCTCCTACACTTGTCGCATGATACGATATCTTTCCAGGCGCCCAGGACGTTTACCTCCCAAGCCAGAGGCGTCACATTTGTTCACCTCAATAACACAGAGCATAAGATAGATACAAACAAAGCCTGCAGTTTGACCACGGACCCGACTGAATTCTTCTGAAGTCACATGTACGGGCTCTCCGGAGATAGATGAGGCCTTTGCATCAAATCACAGATCCTCAACATCTTGTAAACACTCGTACTGGTCAGGGCGCTCTGGTTAAATTGTCCCTCAAGTTGAGATAATGAATAATGCTATTGTGATTCGACAAGACAACAAGGTTGTTTTCCATATTGTAACAAGTGTCTTTTGTGCTTGAGTTTGCTGTATAGTCGGCCAACTGATAAGCATATACAAACGATTGTTTGTCCCCATTTGTTTTCCTCCAAATGCACAAATTAAACACCATTATCCGATGTAAAAGCCGTAGACTGCAGTCCTCATTAGTCACTCCTCTCAAGTGGAAATATTTGAGCCTGGAAGACATCAGATATCTCTGAAGCCGTTTCCCTGGGAGGGAATTAATGTCCTTCAAAAACGTTTTCTTCCCCACCGCCAACACCACTCCATTTGATCTATGAAAACCTGCGTGAACTTGTTGAGCCAATCAACTTGTTGAATTCGTCTAGTTTCACAACACAGGTTCGCTAAACAGAAGGCAACTGTTGTTTCATTGTTGCCGGTGTCGGGGCCCGTGTTGATTGACCAAGCGCTAAGCTGGAGCCACTTGGCTGGTTGATGCCACCCATAATGGAATAATTGGCGCAAACGGCAGTTTTCCGCAGATATTACATACTGCTTCTTGGTAGTTGAGGACATGATTGGATAGAAAAGTCTATCTTATATGATCACTTCAAATGAAAATCCCTCATGTAATCCGTTAACTGGTACATTTCTGACAGCACGGGGTAAAATGAGGCTCTGCAGAGATCGTGAAGCATCCTGACATATTGTTGAGGATATCAATGTAAAAACTGATGAGACGACTAAGCTCTAAACAGTGGAACCATAGAAGCTGATGGTCACATCTTATTTCAAGGAACTCTGAGGAGTTAGGAGACCTACGTCCAAAGTCTTCAAACCTACGCGAACTTACAGAAATCCAGTTCTGAACAAACACAGTTTGCAGATCGGACCTTGATGAACGGTACTACGGACGTTGGTTGGCAGGCCTACTTCGACTTTATTTCGAGGCTTTATCGAGGCTTCTGTCATGCAGAAATCAGATATCCTGCTCAAGAAGCGCTTTTTTTAACTCAGTGCTAATTGGCCGTTTGGGGACCAGTTCTTTGAATACATCAAGTGGGTCCGTTTATGTGCGTCATCCTTCAGCTTAAAGAGTGTGCACTTTTTTAAAAAGTATTACACTGAAAATGGTCACATGAGCAAATTCCTAGTTTCCTTCAACTGTGGAACACGCTATCGGACAAGTAATTCACTGAATTACATGCATGAGAACCTCACGTACACAGCAACATCATTGAGAAATTTATATTCACTTGGAGTTTGTCAATAGGAACGGAAAACCTCTTGAAATTATACTTTCCGTGCCAACAGAACATTGTGAACTGTTACGTCTGAACTGCTATATTTCCACTTCTCTCCATTTTGGATGTGCGATCCTATTTTTGGCGTTTTTGACGAGGTAATTACTGGTTCTGGTCTAGCTGGTGACATACATCTAAGTAGCTGTTGGAGTTGGTGTGGATTTCGAGTTGAATGACGTCGTAGCCACCGTGACGTGCGGAACGTTTCACCTAGTAATCCCGGTCCAGGGGACTACAGTGAAATAAAAACTCTTGACGAAATGCTGCGTATCACAGACAATTCCGAACAGGTGGGTGTGTGCAAAGCGAAAGGGGAGAATGAACTGACTGATTACTAATCCCTGCTTAAGCTCATCTCTAAAGTTCTTTTCCAAGAAAATCTATGTATCACATTTATCTCTTTTCTCACGGTCAAACCCTTCCCTTGCTTGAACCCACTGTTTTCCGCGTCTACCTCATGTGTTCGATATTCACCCAGAATCCCTCACGAACTTTTGGCCCTTAACATATCGAATCAATTCTGATGAACTTTTCCAGCGCGCTTTTTGACCACCTGCGTTACCATGTGCTGTGCGCGCACGTTTGTCGGTAATTCACGTCGATTTGCCGTTCTTAAAGGTCTTTCTTTGGACTTGCACCAATTCATGCACCAATTAGATGGAAAGCCCCATAATCTGAGGTTTGCGCCCATATACACATTTTGTGCATGTTGATAAAACTCAAGACTTCGTAATTCTTGGCTTGTGATTTCGCGCGTCACTCAGTTGGGTTTCCCGAAATACGTCACGTATTCTACAACATAGTTGTTCCGAATCTGTGCTAAGCAAATATATCTCAGTAAGAATGAAGTTAGTTTGACTGGTCCTCTCCTTACACATTTATCTGATGATACTCAACAGAAATCAAGTATACTGATAGTCCAGTTTGGGGGTTAGTATGTGAAAAAAAGAGAGAAAACAGGAAACAAGCGTCAGTGGATTACGAAGTCAAATGACCTAAGTCAGCGTCAAACAGTCTTTCGGAAAGCTGCTGGTAGGTCAAGTCAAGTTCGAAAGCTTCTGAACGCAGAGTTGTGGAACACAAATTCGGATTTTGATAGCCTCGGTGATCGATAATACTCTGAATTTAACCAGTCTTGACTGGTCCAGACGCACCCGGTGTATAGCCTGTATGACGTACAATCTGTCTACGAGGTAATCGGTTCTGGCCAGGTGTTACGCCAGAACACTTGAGCTGTATCTCCTCCAACCAAAATGTTTTCTCGTATTTCCTCTGGCAGGCGCTTTGTCGTACAAACAATACAAAATACTCTGAAGCAGCGTGTTAATTAGTACACATAGAAGGTGGTGGGAGAACTTGGAAGCTTGTCTTTCACATGGAAACTGAAATGCACTTTCAGAGTGATCATCACGCTTGTAAACGAAGAGATGGGTTGAGGTAATAGAAATCAAAACCACATGATCTTCATGCTCCACTGTTCATCGGGTTTGAAATTCTGGTCACAACGCGCGCTAGCAAAATCCAAAAGGCGTACGGGACATATTCAACAACTGTGAAACGATTTGAGTGAACATGCTGTTGCCGATGAGCAGCTTTAGTCAACCCATTCCAAAAGGCATGTTGCCTTTATTGTGATTCTCTCCTGTAGTTACAAGCAGCATGACTAACGAGTAGCCAATCTAAAAGGGAATGGTCGCATAAATCAGTGAAGTAGACATCGTCACTCAGCCAGTCGAGCACTAGCGCTGTCCTAACGTCTGTATGCTCAATTACAAGGTCTGTGAACTTATCAAGCGCCACTTGATCAATTCCCAGGTTGCTTTTTGAAATAGGCTCACGGAAAACTGCCACCTGACATCACACATTCCCCAGAACAGTTGCATCTCATGTGACTGGCTAACATCAATCCCCGAGTGCACAGACGCCCAAGTCAAACGAAGTTTTTGGATAAAAGAAAGGACGAATTAGATTCTGACCGTGGATTTTCAGACTTGTAGGAACTACTTAGATCCCAACGTTACGAAAGTTGAGGTTTTAGGGATCTTGCTGACAAGTTAGCGCATATCCAGCTACTATAATAATGGTCAAACTGAGCGCATCAAATCGCTTCGGTTCTTAAAATAAACAAAAAACAACGCAGAACTAATGAACATCTAAAAAACAAGATCTCCTCTAAATAGATAGAGCCTCTTTTAAAATTCTTCGGTGAGTGGGTCTGACAGCCCGTGTATCATGCTTGGAATATGTCCACTGGTCATTTGGTCCAATGTTTTAGGACTAATAGTTTTCGAGCTCACCACAATATCATTTGGCCAACTGTAATAGAGTCAGGAAAGGGAGGGCATAATGTACCAGTTAGCCACAAAAATGATCACACAACTGGTGTTTGCTACCGACCACTCACAGTTAGGTCAGACAAATATGACTGCACTGTGGAGTGTAGTATACGGTGTCTGCCAGTTTGATTGATTTATGTGTAAGTATTGGTGATGTACAACCTTGCTTAGTGGGCTTCGTCTCATGAACTTTCTTTCTGTTTTCCATCCACAGAAATTGTCGTGAACCCCTGCCTTCGGAGAATCACTGTTCCCTGGTGCTTCCATAGCGTGCATACTACATGAGATGGGGGCCTGTGTAATGCGCCGACAGATGTCAAAGTGCGCGCCATCCTTAATTACAATCCCTTTTGTCTACCTTCAGAAGCGGCGGCGGTAATGAAGTAAGAACATGAAGACATTCTTGAATACCATCCAGAGGAGATCGAAGACCGTTCCCAATGACTAACACCTTTCGTATGTTTATATGTTTTTACCCCGCATTCTGCTGTTGTCAGCCCCTCGACCCCACGTGTTCTGGTGCTCGGAGAATAAGCTGATAAACCTATCAAGAAATACAATCATTTGCAAATCAATTTGGTTTTGCAACCTTATGAGTAGTACATTGCGTAAAATTACATGCATCGCGATATCTCGAATATCGTAGCAACTGGAACATGAGGCGGCCTGGTGCAGCACATTCAGTTGCATGGAAACATCACAAACGAGAAATTCAGCTGGGTTCCAGGTGAGTCTCTCGCAAAACCAAATTGATTTGCAAATGAGTGTATTTCTTGAAAAACAGTCCAATTTGGGATCAAGTAGAACATAAGGTTGATGAAAACTCGGGGACTGCGCCTACCTGATGAGCCCCAAGAAGGGCGAAACCGGTCGTGCGCTGTCGAATAATTTTCAGCAACCTTATGAGTAGTACTGATAAAAATATGTGTTTGTGCTTCTCTGTGGACAGTTGATGAGAGCTACCAACTTACCAATACATCCACTTAACACATCGCATTCTCCTTTTTTAGCCCTACCTGGCTACTATCCTCAGCACATTCACACGGTGATTTTCGATAATTTCATACACGCAGACATACTACAAGAGGTCACGTGGCTCAATTTCAGCCAGACAGCCGATTATTGTTAAGCCAAGGTAACATTAGGCTCCGCAAAAACTGCTTCCGCTTACACAGATGGGGAGTGTATTGGAGAACGGAAACAGCTTCATTCACATTTTACATCCTTCTTTTGCTAGCCATAAATGTGTACCGGGGTACTCTGTATTGGACCCAGGAAAGTTGATGCAAGTTTGACACAGCGATTTGAGGCACCTAAATACTCGAGAATGCCGCTTCTTCTCTCTCCTTTTGTTCATGTCTTTGGTAATGGCTTTCTTACCCTCTTTTCTGGTTCTCTGGTCATTTGCCCGATACATTCAACCGGATACGAACACTGAACTTGTTAGATGCACCTGCTTATGTTCGTGTGAGACAACTCGTCTGTGCGGCATTGAAAGTCCATCGGTCGGTTGTTGCATATGTTCCTTAGCTTGATCATATTAACCGTAGGTAGGCACTAATAAATATTGCACAAGTAGAGTGACTCACAAATGGAAGTCTAACAAATGATCGTTTCTTCATAGAAGTTAGAATAATATTCCTTCTTTGCTTTCGTTGAATGTGCTCCTTCAGGAATCTCTCGGGACAGCTGTTTTGACACAGTACAATCAGCGTAGCGTGGATGATGAACCTTTGCGCAATACTACTGTGAAAGAACCTTTATGTCACCCTGCTCTCTTTGATTCTGGCAGAAAATTTTGCCCAACGAGAGAAACTGAGACCTAATTCCATATGCAGTCAGCTCTGTCAGGAAATTCACTAAACGCTCTAATGAAGTCAAGACAGGTTAAACACATTGTCGCTAGAGACAGTCGGTTTGTCGTATCGCTCACTAGTCGCCTAGAATTTGCGTCCACAAGATCTGGCTAAATACTTGATTTCAAGAATCAAGTGAGTTGTTCTTTGCCAAGCTTTGCAAATCACGCGCGTTATACTAACCGGTCGATAGCTTCACTCTTAGGCTTCAAAAGTGAACTGATGGTGGCGACATCTTATTGACTTGGCAGTCGCCCTTTTTTGAGAGAGCCTGAAAACAGCTTCGTTATTTGGCTGCAGTGTACATTCTCTAGTTCCTCGAGTAATAACTAATGAACGTCTTCAGGTCCAAGTGACCTTTTTCAGCAAATGTGTCCAGCTTCCAAGGTGAAGCTACGGGTCCTTAGTCATATTTGGATGGGCATACCTACGCACAGTGGTGTGAACATGCTACTTTGTCGTCGCGAAACTCGGACTCCCGGTGCCGAGTCTTAAACGCCTCCCGCATATATGAAACGGCGCAAAATATGGTTGGCAAGTCTCAGAAATTTTCTGCATCTAACCAGGCTATCGTCCTCAGTGACATTCGAGAACTCAGTAAGGGCCCCATAACATTCCCCTATGTGTTCCCACAAACCTTCACATCTGTTTTAATTTCCGGTGCAGTCGCCACCCTTACTGACTACTGTTGTATCTCTTCACCTTCCCTGATGCTACCGGGTTACAGCCAGAAGAAAACTACCATGAGCCTACAGAACGAAAAATTTCATCCGTTAATATACTTGTCACGGTCGAAGAGTTATCAATGTTTAGTCAATGTTTTTCAAACGTAGGACGTCTCAAAAGCGTAAATGGATGGATGTATCAGGTGGAGAATGCTGATTGTTGTCGTTCATAGTGCACATACCTATACGAGAAGAACTCTGAGCCCGTCTCCTGGAGTTCAATCAGCTCCAATCAGCTCCGGCCGCAAAACTGTTTGCAGAGCAGTCCAGGCAGTATAATTTCCAAGGGTGAGGCAGCGGTGAAGCGTCTCCAATGATCAGTTAGCGACGGCTGTTGTGATGCAGGGACTCGAATATTTTCATGTCCGTGGAGGGACAACTTCGCTCTGTAACAGTCCTAATCATATACTCCTTCGGGTAGTATTACATGCTTATGAGATTGGCTCTGTAGTCCCCAAGGTTAAAAATAAAACCCCTCATCACTGGCTACTTGGATCACCATATACCAGAGGGTGAGACCAACTCAGATTCACAGATCAGATCCACCAATCAAACTGCGCGAAGACCACCTCGGGACCAACCGATCACTTCAGAGCTACCATATGTTTAGAAACTATATAAGCGCAGGCAGAAGAGGAGGAATTCACACACTCAACCCCTCACTGACGAAGTCACCTCGACTCGTGATGAAACGTTTGCAATCCAACTGCCAAGCTCGGCGAACAGACCAACAACCCATATCGAACGTTGCACCTCTAGGGGGTTCAGTTAATCACACTTGCTCCCGGTGTCTAGGGTGTAGGTAAGCACAACCATTCCGCTCCGATAGATCGTCGATACAACCCCTGAACTGTATATAACAAACATGCAGTATCTGACTTTCGGTTGCTTAATGTTTTATAGAGGTGACTTCCTCCAAATTTACATGTGACCTATTTTCGTTTAAGATTTTGAGCACATCAAATCCAGCGTTTCCACAAACAATAATAATGGCTATAGATTAAACAGAAATCCAGTTCAGTCATCTCCCTGCGAGGGACGCTGAACGGACTAAACTTTTGTGGGACAACCGACTTCATTACAACCTCAGTGTTTTCCACAGCGCACTTTGTGTTCACGTGTCCCTGATGGTTCAATTACATATTTTTAAAGGTAGCTAAATGCCGTGTTGCAGGCTTCTGATTAATGACCTTCCGCATATCTCTTCTCTATCGCTGACTTATCCACTGGTGAATACACCTATCATGAACACAGAGGTTTCCATCAGTTCAGTTGGACTTGTAAGAACTTCGCTGGGAAAAAACTGAGTACCTGGTTCAGGAACATAATTTTATTCATAATTTTCACCCTCCTGGGACCGTTATTCCACTAGGTTCCGATAAGTCATTTTATCATCATGGACTTTGGGATGTGTGTTGTGCTGATCTTCTTCCAAGTTGGGACAATCCAAGATGGTTGGTCAGTGTTCAGTGGAAGATAAACCCGGTCTCTGCTGCAAGTTGTCGATGACCCCGGGCCAAACTTATGGACCCTATGGTTGTTCGAACGTAAACCCCAGGCTTGCAAGATAAATCTTGCTTCATTTTAGTAGCAGAACATTCAAAATCCCTCTTTTTCTGCTTACTTCATGTGTCGCTCCAAAACATCCGCATGTCAAACAAGTAAAGGTCTGACCAAATACATTTCCATGGCGTCACAGCTACTGAGTGAAGGCTCTGAAATAACCTCGGCGTCCAAATAGACGATATCAAACTATTGATGACAGATGACCGCTCGTGAGATACACATTATGATAGCAGACCGGGACGTCAGTTTCGCAGGCGGTTTGTCGTTGGCATATAGCAGTGAGGGTGGTCAGACGGCTGGGTCACACTTGTTTTCGCTGTTTACGAACGCTTATTTTGGTTAACCCAATTGTTCACTGAATTTTTATTAAGAGTCCTTTGTTCACGCACTATCAGTAAGCTGTCCGCTATTCTCAGCTGCTGGCCGTAGCAAGAGTGTCAAATGGATCGTGTACCACTTTATCGTCGAATTCAACTCAAAAGTTGCCCACGCAAAGTGAAATCAGGTAATTAACAAGGAAGTAAACAGGGAACCAAGTTTAACAGCAAAACAAGAACAAAATCGCATGAGGAATCAACTGTCCCAGGGGAGCATTCGTTTATACTGTTTCCCAGTCCGTTTGAACGTTTCTGGCTGCCTTTGTACCGGACCTATTTACTGGACCGATATCTCCTTTTCTATGTCAAATGAAGCAACAACTCTCTGTTGTACTGCACCTTCAGCTGGAGACTATCATGAGAGGGGATGCAGTTGAGGGTCTCGTTAGCGCCGGTATAATTTCCAAATGAGCATATTCCGTCATTTGTGTACACTTGGGCCCTAAGAAGCCTGAAACTGGTGATATTATCAGTAGTGTGTTCTGCCAAGAAAATGCGAATCATATCTGTTATAATTTTTGCTAAATGCTAGATTTTGATAAACAGTGTCTGAACAGGTGAGATACCTCAAAGCAAGATGAATTTTCCAGTCAAAATTTGGCTTGATTTCGAGTTTATTTCCCAGTGGTTTGTGAGATAAATGACAACCTCCGGGCAAGATGAGCTGTTCTTAAGTATAGCCAAACTAAAGGTTTGCTGTTCAAATGCATTTAGAACTTTACTTTCCGTAAGAAAACATCTACAGTCCTACACTTATTAGAATATTACTCATGAGTGTCATTGAAAACTTCAGGCAAACGTATCCTATGAGCCCTAAATGACCGAAACCGGAAGTGTGTCTTCGGAGCTTCTCCATCAAATTTGCACTGTACGGGTGTCTTGAACATAGGTCAAACGAAAATATGCAAGGCTATGAACCACTGTTCGACCAGCAACGTTTGTTGCCGAACCACATGCCGGATGCCGTATCGCTTCGAGTCTGCAAGGCACAGTGGTCTCTTCGGGTATTGACCATTCGCAGGAAAGAGCCTAGTGTCTCTTAGTTGTTGGTCAACCTTTCTTCATCATACCCAAGTGAATTCGATCTATCATTCAACTGGGTCAAGCTAAGCAAAACATGTCAGTTGGGGCAGGCCACATGCTACTACCAAATAGACAAAGCGAAAACCAGCCCCCCTACTACCTATGATAATTTCTCCGTTGATACAACTCAGCTTCGTGAATTGTTTCACCCTGTATCACCACAAAAGCATATGTGTCCTTGGAACGAGTCGAGTTTGTGGGGTCTTGCAAATTGTTTTTCTAATCACACCTCTATGGTGTTATGATCTCAGGAACAGATAATACGTGAGAAGAACTGAGTGGAAAAGGTCCTTTAGTGTCCTTGTTTCTTACTAATGGCATGATCTACTGATAGGGGAATGGTGTGGCTGTGTGGAACCAACCAGGCCAACTTCTTGCAGGCAGATTCATAAGGTATGCAGATCAGCAACCAGCAGCGGGAATCCAGAAAATCGTGGTGGACGAACCGTATACCGATGACACAACTTTTCCCCGTTTAAGATGTGGTCAGTTCAACGAGAACTTTTAATAACTCGTTCGTTACACGGTAGATATTGAAAGATGAAACTGTATGTCTTTCCTGGACAGGTTGATTGCGTGTTATATTCAAAAAGTTGAAAAATTTCAAAATTCAAAAATTTTGCGCATGTTAAACACAGATGCACTATTGTGAACAGAAGACAGCTGGATAAAATAGTCACAGATGACAAAGTGGACCAGGAGGTAGGCATCCTGAAAGATACACCGGCTGGAAATGGTCACCCCATCAGCTTCATAGATAAACTTTCAAAATTCATGCAGCTTAAAGACAGAATCTCAAACTTGCTGGTACAAAAGTCCGTCTCTGTTTGGCGTTAACGTCGTCATTCCCTTATTTTCTGCTGTGATCACTCTCAGCCCGTCAGTTGCTCACAGACTGATATTTAATTTGAATCGTAAAAACTGGTTGAACTATGTTCAAATGTGAGAACAGTAGTGCATTTCATTGCCTCGCTGGGGTCATTGGCTCAAAAACGGAGCTGGTTGGGATGTACAACAGAAGATCACCTATCAATCATCAAGTAAGTATTTTCGTTCTCTCTTATATCAACTAGCTGCGTTCATTGCGAATACAATTGTGCCGCAGTAGCGTGACGCGGTCTTTTGAAAAGTGACCGCTTAAGAGTACCCCGTCTTTCCAAATGCAATGAAACGTGGAACCTGATTATTTGGTTTTCACCTTGAAATCGTCTAGTCTTCAGAAGTACTATCCTTGAGAGATCGCACAACATACCCTACCGGAAACCGGTAGAGGCTGCATAATATACGATGTTCGAATAGTGTAATCCCCTAATAAGGAGAGCTCATGGGCTGCGAAATATAAAAAATAAGTATTGTGTACTCATGTGTGGTGATTTAGAGGAAAAAAACCGCACTCAGCAGATTTAGAGTAAGTCGAATCAAGTAGGACTTCATTTTATTTTTGCCCACAAAAGTAAAACAGTGCACGCATAAAACGTACTGTTCAATAACCAGCTAAAAATGCCAGTTTGCTAGCGACACTTCAGATAGTAGTGCTGAAATTTACCGAGATTTCTCGAAATTAGCCATCCACGTGATAAATTCCACTAAGTAACCTGTTCATTCACCTATCCGCCAAGTGGAACAAACACTCGACAATTCGGTAAACTTGAATAGTTCTGTGTTTTTATTCAAGAAAACCTGTGTTAAAATCAAAGTTAAAACGCTCCTTAGCGTTAATTTAAGATTTCCCCGGTTTGCATAAATATCCATTTGGTAACCATGAATCTATCGTATGTTTACACCTAAATTAGAAACAGCGGAATTATTTTAAGGTTGCATGCTTTGTTGTACTCGTTCACGCCGTCGTCGGAAAATCGTTAGTGGGTTTTCTTGGTTAGGCATTGACCTGAGTTATTGAAACGTTTGAAGACGCAATCAATATAATGGGGAAATCAGCTTTTTGATTCGTCAACTCCGAGATAAAACTGGATAAAATTAAGCTTCCTCTTTGGGGCCACTGTGTCCGGAAAGCTTGATTGACGGATTTGAAGTTACCCGTCGGACAATTAGTATTCTCTTACAGCAAAGTTTCTAAATTTTTCAATTCTGTGTAACCTCCTCTTATCGTACGACCAGCGGCACGTTTCAATTGAGGTTTCGTCCGCTATTGCTAATTCGTCTTTATTTTGGGGACTATAAACTTGGCGCATCTCATGAAACTCAAGGGCGATTCCAGCTCCCGACAGCCCGGTTAGTGGCATGAACCCTTGACCGTTTGATCACGACTGGCTCACCAACATAGTGATTAACTCGCACTTGAGCTGGCTATAGCGCCACTCATCCCTCAAACACGAAATACATATCAAGTTATCACTTGTTGACTGGCTCGCCGAATTTTGAAATCTGTTTTACAGCTAAAATTCAAATGAACTGTGAAACCAGGTCGGGACAATTCCGGTACTATGGCTTACAGGATATTCAACGTCTATGTAAGTCGTTTTACCTTACTTCATACGAGTATCATTGTGCCGAGATAAAAAAAATAAGCTGAAAATTTCTTTATTTTCTTGAATTTTCTTATTCGACAGTTGTTTAGAAACTGAGAGTGGACCTGCCAACGGGTTACCGCACAGTAATACGGCAAATAAACTGCCCGTGCAATGCTGAGGTTCCCGATACGAAACTTGGAGTCAAGCTTAGGTTTGACGACCCCGAATGTCAAAAGCATGGATTGGGGTCGAAAGTTTACGGTACTTTTTAAACAAAAATGAGCAAAGTTGCACAACAAGCCTCAATTTTCCATGGTTGTGAGGTCAACAAGTGTGCGAGCCTGTCACTGACTGGCACAGCGCAGTGTCAAGTTCCGCACACCAAACAAAGGAGAGCGGAATGTTGGTTCGCTAGTGTGGGTTGCGGTCATCCCTTCCGAGGGTAGTGATTCTCACGTAAATCATGACAATACAAATCAGGACAGGCTCAGTAAACGGGCCGCGAACACGCATGGGTAAATAGGTCAGCTGCGCACAGTTGTGCACACAGATGCACAGACACACAGACACAGACACACAGACACACAGACACACAGACACACTCACACACACACACAGACACAATGCTAACCTGCCAATGTGGGACGGGGCAGCCTTTAGCACAACGTGAATGGTGGGTACAAGTGAGCAAGACGAGTGGAGATCAAAAGTACATGGGCGGAGCAAACAAATGAATGGAGGGATTATCATGAGGTCAAGTTAGATTCAATATACAGAAACGTCGGCACTACTTGAGAGGGATGCAGTCAGCAGTGTGAGCCGGTTAATAGAGCAGGTCCGGAAAGTAGTATCGAACTATCAGAACGAATGTAATTAGGTGCGGTTGGAATTTAGCTGGGTGGCATAGTTCTCTAGAGTTGGTGGCAGTCAGTATTCAGGAAAATAATAATGGTTTGAGTTTACAGTAGAAGATAGCGTGTGTGTGTGTGTGTGTGTGTAGGGCGGAAATCAGCACACGAAGTCCAAAGCGTACCAAGACAAAGGTAAAAAACGGTCTAGTCGAGTGTGCAAATACAAAGACTATATATCACTTGGGGAGCACTGAAAATGCCTGAGCTTCTACTGTAGATAAAACCGAATCTTACTCTACGTACTACTACATACTACTACGTACTACTACTACGCATCAAATCACGGGGTACGAAAATTAGCACCGAAATTGAATGGAGCGTAGAATTCGCCCAGACTCACAATGTCCTAACGAAATTATTCCTGACATTTCATGGCTTAGAGTTCCTGAAAGATTTTTACGTCTCTCATTTCGTCCCCAATATATTTATGTCAGGGGGGACATTACAGAGACAAATTCAACGGCGGGAAACATTCCGTTCTTGATGACTGCGAAGAAACTTCAAGGAAGACCCACCAGTGATCGGAATAAAAATGACTTTTATAAACCACTGTTGTATTCGGGGGCTAATCAAGTCCGTTTTTATTGGATAATTTTATTTTAATCATGGAAAACTAGCGTTTACTGCCAATTGCATTGGGCAGGTGCATCAACTAGGTTAAAATGTTATGCTACTTATACTTATTTGTCGGTAAACGGGAAATCCACCTGCTGGATCAAGGCAACTTCAGATCTTCCACGCCTCTCGTTCGTTTTCAAATAAAAGGTCAAATATTCCGATGCCTATGGTTTCAGCTGCTTTGTTCATTCGTTTGCTAACATCATCCGACCGAATACACTATTCATAAGGCGGCGGGCTCGCCCTGCTTGGGGCCCATCAGGTAGGCGCAGTCCCCGAGTTTCCTGAACCCAAACTCCACGAAATTCGACTTGTGCACTCATGTGCATACCAGTTTGGTTTTGATAGGAGACTCACTTGGAACCCAGCTGAATCATTCGTTTATGACGTTCTTCTTCAACCCGTCAAAAACAAAACGGTATGCGGATGAGTGTATAATTCGAGTATCCAACCGAGGCATTCGCTACTGGACAGATTACGCTGAATGAATGGGTCGGGATGATCTGGTAGCCTATATCATTCAGGTAATAACGCCCCGCTGGCTTCTCCGTGTTTTCCGCACGTCGGTAAGTGCCACTTGATTCTCTGGGACATACGCCGTGACTTCCGGCCTACACGGTATACGTAACGGTCGCAAACAAGAAAATGTATAACTGTTGCTGAAGCATGGACTGGCAGTTCATTCCTGAAATTCTTATTGAGAAATTGAGAACGGCTGGTCTGCATCGTCACCTTTGTTTCTTTGAACGATCATTTCAAGTGGTTACTACGGCAATGAATTGACGAACTGACGTTTTATGGATCCGTTTAATTCTGACTGGTGGCTGAATGAGTATGAGAGTTTCTGAAAATGTCAGGTTTTTCCACTTACTTCTGGGTGTCCGCTAAAATTCTGGTGTTTTTTTTGTTTCCAAAATTCATACGAAAAGATTATTCAGTGGGAACACTTGTTTCGGAGAGGTTGGGTAAACAATTGGTGGAATTATTGATGGGCCACTTGTTGCTTTTGACACAGAAGCTTCATCAGACCAAGTGAATAAGTTACCAGGCTGATTGGGTTTTAAGGCAGTCAGGAAACGAATCCATGAGATTTCTTGTGACTGGCCGACTTGGTCAGATCTTGGTGACCGTCCGAAGTTTCTGTTTGTTGGTTACACTTACGATAGATTGGTTAGAAGGGATTTTCTTCATGTTGAATCCAGATTTTACGACCTTGCTTTTCCGGCCTAGGACACCTCAATGGAATATTCTTGTTAAGGGTCGTTCACAGATTTTGTTGGTCTGTGCGCATTGGGGATTGTCAGGACAATTGGATTGGGGTTGGGGACGGGTAGGTTGTTAAGTGGATCATACTGTGCTTGGATTTTGTAGTTTTAGACTCAGATCACTTTACTGAAAACCGCACACTGCCTTGTGTCATCTCGGCTGATCTAAAGCCCCTCCCCACATGCTTACCATTTCTACGCCCTCTCTTCTATTCACGCTGGGAGGCTTGGCGATTTCCACCCCCTCGGCCATCAGTCGCTGTGGTGTGAATCTTACGCCCCGTCTCAAAATGTCTACACGTTCCAAATCTGTCTAGCGCATTCTCTGCCGTTGCCGAATCCTTGACTTTCGCCTAATATTCATCTACGCTTCTGGGTGGTCTTTTAATGCATCACTTATGCTCACCGATTCTGATGTGCAATTCCTTGGCTGTCTGACCTATATAAACCTTCGTGTAGTCGTTAGATTTTATTTTTAATACGGAGCACTTGTCTTCTAGTCATTTTTTTGGTGACAAAATTCCGTTTACAAATACATTTTCAGATGTCCAGATCGTCATTAGCCTGGAGTGAAAATGCTTTTGTTTTACCGAATGTCTGTTGTTTCTGTGCTCATCCTAATTGCGCATTCGTTTGTCCGGTGAATAAAGTAAGTTTTTTAGATAAACTGGACCTGGTTTCAGTAGCAATCTAACAGATGGAATAGTTAGAGTTCGATATGGTGAGCCTTCAGTAACTTTGAGAGTATTAAGTTGTGTCAAGAAAATATGCTATGCCAAATGAAACAAAGGGCAGCCTTGTTGTAGCACATTGGGTTGAAGGGTATCATAAATAAGAGGTTCAGCTGAATTGCTCTTTAACAGCGATGTAACATAAAAGCGAGTGAATTTCTTCAAAGTGAGTTGGAGATACTGAGCCGGATTTCAATAGAAAGCTGACCGACGATGGCTTTCTCGGGCATATTTTTGAGATTGTCTTAAGAACATAAGTAAGCCGGTTCAGATATTACGTAACAGTATCAATATAGCAATCCCGACATCGAAACTATTAGTTTGCGTTCCAAAGAACTTCTCAAATCGACTCATATTTATTTAAAATTTTTTAAATCAAACTCTGAAATTGTTAATTTTGAAGTTTCAATCAAACTGGGAACCAATTAAAGGCAGAAGTAGACCTAGGCGCATTTTTAGCCTCATTTCTACCAGGGCCATTATGCTAACAGATGCGCTGCTCCTATATTTCGCCCCAAGATGAGGCTTTGTTAAACCGGTGATTTGGTACGCTATTCCACATTTTCGTATGCGTCTGTATGATGCCAAAACCCGATTATGGTGCGAAAGAATAGTATCAACTTAGGCCTCGAAATTACGGATCTGTGATTTGAACCCAAACCTGATTTATTGACGGCTCGTGTCTAGGCTTCGACAACTTCACAGTGCCTCGGCAGTCAAGCATCCTTCGAGTTGCGTGGGTGTTGTGCATCAAACCGATATAACTATCCTCTAGAAGGATGTTGACTGTAGGTTAATTTGTGATGAAGTGTATTTACTCTGGTGAAAGTTCGGCCGATTTATACTGACGGTCGCTACTCCGGAGAAGAACTTGATCAACCACACTCAGTGTTTATTCACGAGGGTCTGTTGTAAAACGGTGCGTTGCAAATTCTCTAATACACAACTGTGATAAAACCAGCTAAGATCTGTGAGACATCTCGTCTGTTTGGCACAAAATACGCAGTAAGAAATTCACTTACAGTGCGGGGGATTTTCCTCTATAGAGCACAAATCGGAAGGCAAAGGGGATGGAACCAGGTCAACTGTCAAATACGTTGATTCACGAAGTCCTTTTCTGCGTTCTATGAGAAGAAATGCCAGCAGAACGAAAATTATCGTGGGCGTGATTGCAATGCGCATCATGGCCAGTTTCGGCTCCCAGCTAAGCGTTCCATGTCCCAGAGACCGTTTCATAATCGTTTCACCAATGCTTTTCAAATTCGTCAGGCTTTGAAAACCGAGTCTCAGTAGACCATGCACGCAAAACATGGCTGTACACATATTTGATGCGAACAGATAATTGGGTGAGTCAAACTCACATACATCCGTTTGCGGAAGAGCAAGGGCTGTCTGAAAAAATATGCGATGAAGAGACCAAATGAAGGCAATTGAAGTGAGGCAAACTAAGGTTATCAATTGAGGTATACAGGTAAACAGAAATAGCTTCACATAATTCAAAACCCGCGTATTCAGCTGCTGGAACTCCTTCCGAATGTTGCAGGAAACAATTAGACGTCTGTATTTTTTACCTGTTGCATCAATTAGTGCAGTTGGCTGACCCACGATAATGAAATAGTTGCTGCATGCGGCAAACATGATAACAATAAACAAACTCATTCCGATTTTGACTTTCAGTGCATTCATTTCAACATGATCCGTTACCCGCTTTGGGTACGCACGAAAGAGTGGTTTCCGGCGAATGGTCGTGATGAGTCTTTCGACTCCATAAACCACCAGTGTCCACTCAACAACAAATCGGGTAGGCATGCTCAACATAATGCGCAGGTGACAATCCAGATGATATCGCATCCTAGACGGAATCATATTCTCTACTTGTGGAGAGCGTAAGATAAACGGGAAGATGTAGTCACAAATAACTTGGATGATGTCCAAAACGGCGAGGAGATGAACAAAAAATAAAGCAACTCTTGGGAGAATGGGCACGTTTTGGCGTCTTGTCGTTACACGGTTTGCAGAGCGATTTGGAACTTGTAGTAGAGATGATGCTGGTTGGTCTAAATCAAGTTCTCTTTTGCCGTTTGCTGCCTCAGAGCTTTCCAATTTATCGAGATCAGTGGACTCCAAAGCCGTGACACCCCTTGGGTCGGAAGTGCGTATCACATAGTCTAAACTACTCTGTGACTGAGGACGTTTCAAATGACATGCACCGCAAGTATAAACTGCCTGGTATACGCAGCAGTCAGTTCGGACGGTGCATTGCCAGGATGACTTTCCAGAGTCTCGTGAGACAGCCTTGGACATTATCCAGTTGAAAATAGGGATTCGGTAATATGTGCTTCTTACTCCGGAATTCCTTTGGTCCAGTCTCACTGAAAAGTGTGAAACAGAAATTGTTTAGAGTGAGAGTAACCAACCAACCAACACCAGCTCAGCCATTCAGTGATTGATTCTACTGGGTAACAACTGCAGAAGAAACCATGCGTGTGTTATCTCATTTCAAAAAAATCTTGTTGTCTTTTTTCACACATTCTGTATTACCAGATTGTGTGTCCCTTCAGACTCCGATTTTCTCCGAAATTATATTCACACTACATCAAAGTTGTCCGACCATATCTGGCAATCATAAGTGAGTTACCATACTGTGATAACATTATCTGCGAATATGATGAGAACAAGTCCAGTAGGCTGGTTGGTCTAAACGTGTGGACTTCGTATCCTTACTTGTGTATTCAGCAAGTGATACTTGTCATGGGTACTAGAATTATTTTGTGCTAACTGGGACTGACCACTCAGACATAGCGGAAATGTGCCCAACTGATATTCATATAAAACGAATTGCCGTGTTTTGCCCCAGATGCTGCTGACACATTTGAAGACGCATTAATACATTATCCGCGGGCCAGACATTCACTGTCAGTCGTGGCAATTTAGAGGGGATGATGTTTTCTGTCAGTCACCCCACTGCAGACAAAGTGAACAAAATTTTTCAATGTTTTGATATTCTTTCCGATGGAACACCATTTTTGATGCAAGCGGTTTTGAGACGATAAATCATTAGCAGTCGACTGAGAAAAATGTTTAGATCTAACAAGAATCCGCTTGAAGAATCGAACGCAGACTGGTGAAGACCTTTGGAAGAATCATCTGAACATACGACTTCCAAAATGAAAGGAGAATTGGGTGACCAGCTCAGTGAATAATCTAAAACTTAGGATTGATATGTAATATCATTTTTGTTATTCTGGTGCAGTCTAAAACCTATCGTGTTACACTTCAAACTACTAAACAATCTAGCCAATCAACAGATGACGAAAGCTCGGGATCACAAAAGCCGTATTTCTGTGAATGCAATCCGACTCAACCACAAAGCTAAGGAAGGCCGTATAAGCCAAGAACCTGGCTCATAAACTTATATTCAGCAGTTACAAATTCTATGGACATCCTGCTTTTTTATCTGAATCGTATTCGCTCTGCAATTAACCTACATAACTGAGCACGTTGGTATCCCTGGCAGTATCGCCTTGGCTATCGTTTTGCAGCTGTCTACCTTTTAACACTACAAGAAAAGCCGGACCTCAAAGAGTTGACGAGGACTGAAATGTTCTTCCAGACATTCGTGGCATATAAGCACATGTTAAGCGCTTTCATGAGGACGGAGGACGGCTTACGCTAATTACTTGTGGTGTTCCATTGTGGCAAATTCTTGTTGATGAAATACTGTGGTACAGACTTACCTTGGGTAGCCATTTTTGGGGTTTTTGGCATGACTAGGCATTTGGACAAGTGACAGAGTAAAGAAATAACCACATTCACACAAGTCGAATAGACAGCGACTACCATCCAGAAGAATAGATTTTCATTCACGTTTTCCAATTTCTCTTGGCCATTCTCGAGCATCGAGTTATTTGTCCAGATTAAGCCGGCAAGCTGATCGGGGGGGACGTACCAAAACGGGTCCATGGTGGACGTGCTGATTGGCATTGAATCGTTTGTCGTTCTTTCCGGTACTAAAAAAGAGTAGAGGCGGTGTTCGAGATCTTTGGTGCATCAAATTCCGTATGATTACCCCCTAAGGCTGTATCGAGTAAAGGTTTCTTTAAAAACTTACACCCGCGGAGAACCAGTATGTCTTTACCAGCACCAATACAAACCGGCATACATCGTGTTCAAGCGTAATAGTTAAGATTGATACTTTCAGGAACCAGTCGCTCTGTACATAGACGAAGGTGACCAGTTTCGATAGGGAAACCGAAAATACCTCAGAATAAAGATTATCCCGGGATTTAATGATGAGGCTTAAAATCCGTCTTCATAAAATGGACGTTTATACACTGTTTTGAGGATTTCTGTCTCTGCACATACGAAAACTGAATGCTGTCGAATGAAGGAAGCTGTATGTTTCATGAGCCAAAACCTTTTGTGCTGTCGCACACTAAGCGCTTTCATCTAGACGAGCGATCGTGAATCGCCACGGAATACCGAAGCGCACCATGCGGTGACTAAAGATAGCTCGAAATTCTAAGGTGCCAAACCATCGCTTCGACGCTCCGTGATTCAACCCCGACCGTGCTCGTGTCTAGGCTCCAGCATAAAGGGGGGGGGTATTGAATTTGTGTCTCCTTCCTGTTGCGCCGCAGCTATTCTCTGTCTGACGTGTTGCCGCAGGTGAAAGATTATTAATATTATTACCATTATCACTATTACCTTGTGGACCAGTAGGTCATCCACAGACTTTTTGTTCCTAGTTTTCCAAACCAACTAATTGCAGCCTTTTAACAGACCACTCCGGCTATCCCTCAAACCCCTTGTTCGAATTCGAATGAACCACCCAGGTACTTTTTATCCCCTGTACAAGCTGCCCTAAACTTTGTCATACTGGTTACCCCTACTCTTGAGATCTTCTGTATAGAAACACATAGCACATGTCCCAAGGTCACATTTGTGTTTTCGTACCCATTCAATTTGTGCATCGACTGTTTCATCCCTTCTGGGTTTATTCTTACGACAATAGTGGCTTCATTTTCTGGATCACTTACCACATTTATCTCATTTAAATTGAACCCAGAAAAACAGGACAGGCTTACCAGAACAATTTTCAAGATGACGCGACTAATACGTCTACCTATGAGAGGTAGAGAATCGATCGCATTTTCATATGTTGTCTGTTGTTAATCTTTATCCGCATTTTAAAAACAACGTTCATGAATGAGTTTTTGTTGCGTTTAGTTAGTTTCCCTTGGGCATCCTCTGCTGCTATGCGAAACTATTCTTGCGAACATATTTTTCTCTCACTTCAGCAGGTGGTTTGATGAGGTTCACCACTCTGGTCTACATGGGCTAGTGGATCCTCCACTCAATGGGTCACTTCTGAACACAGTTAGTGAAAATACTAATGGTAAATTATGACCCCTGAAATCAGCTTTATCCCCCAGTATATGGCGTAGATTCATCCACTACGACTTCATGAACTTGCAGACTGATTAAACCAATCAACTCATCTCTTTGGAACAAATCAAATAGCAGTTCCACTTCCAGTCACCCAAAATTGGCGAGGAACTATTGGAAAACGAACACAGTAGACAGTTTCACATAACTGATGAAGCTTTATTCGGGGATCCTTTGTTGCAGCTAGCCTCCTATAGACTCGTAGAGCCAAGGTGCGTGTCAGCCTGGATAATTTGATACTTGGTCCGTCTGTTGCAGATGGCGGAATTCTGACTATAAGCATTGGCAAGAACGTAGGCCAACTAGCAATAGTTTGGGGAGGAGTCGCCTCCGTAATTGAGTGGGAATGACCACAGTGTTGCTCGACTGCTTCCTTTTAGCCATCCCTACAGCTGTGAAGATTACATTTGGCTGCGCTAAATGTAAAACATACACACGTCAACAAATATGCTTTGGTTCTTTGGAAATCACTGTCATTCCAGTGACCAGGGATAGGTGGATATTTAAACACCAGAAAGCAACCCTGAGTCAATTTGTGGAACGCGGGGTTTGTTTGTTCCACCTAGGGCTTGTATAAACCTTAGCGAAAGCACTGCCAGAAGCTTTACAATAGCCCCCTCTGAGCCAGGGGGGACAGCTAATTCATACCAATATTTTCTACAGGATAGATAGCTGAATGTCATATATACATATATATATATATATATATATATATATATATATATGGCAGGCTTCACTTCACACCCGGATTCGAAAGAAGACGCAGGATAATTGCACAGAATAAGTGGTGATACATAAGGTCTGCGCTGAGCCGCACTTGCATTCACCTGAATGGTGTGAGCCCAAATGAATAAGAATCACGGGTGAACAGGAGGGATCAGCTTTAATGCCACCAGCATGCCCAGTTGGTGGACCGTAATTTTCAACGGATACAACCGAACAGTTGAGCCTCATAATGCAGGCGACGATGCATCTCTAGGCACATCTGGTGCACAATTCCGGGACGCATTCCAGACATACGTGTACGGCCAGCCTCTGCTGCCCACCTTTCTGGGAGTTCTGAATCACGTAGATCCTCGACATGATTTAGCGTTATAAAATTTCGGAAAATTCTCAAATCAACAAAACTGCTTTTCAGGGTAATTTTCGAACGTTTATACAATATATTGCGAGTTTGGAAACTAGTCTATACCGATGTCGGTGTGCGACGTCTCTTTCAATATATGAATGTAAATTTTGATAAAAGTGTTCAAAAATCTGGGTAAATAAAGATAGACAGTCACATATAGCATTGACAAACACTGTTTATGTAAGAGATTAACTTAAGCAGTTTGCTTCGAAAATCCTATCAAAATTAGACTTAAGTTAGACCAAGGGACGAATTCATTGGAACAATACTGACCCTTTTTTCTGAAACAGTAATTTCTGGATGCTTTCACAATACTTCCTGCAATTTTCCCAAGGAATAGTATACTGATTTTTGGAACACCCAAACAACCTGTGAGAAGTGTTTACCTCTAAAGGGGAGGCTTAAAAGTCACTTTCTAGCTGGCGATCACAATTTCAAACACAAATATAAAGTCAAAAAATGACGGTATAGTTAAACGGGTTGGCGGACTCACATTAAACCCGGGAGTGGATAACACAACTTTGAGAGACACAATCGATTTCATAAAGGATCGTTGGTCTAATTCTCGTGTGTATTTGATAAGGGCTCATATGGTGGGACTGCTACGTTTGCTATGTGCTAAATATCATCCGAACAACCAACCAGTGCATCAAGATGATACAAGCAAAGTTTGTTGTTACCCTATCAAGTTTTGTTTAAATTTCTTGTTTAAGCAATTTGGTGAACAGTTTACC
>SJOL01006457.1:227105-259823 GCA_004794785.1 Opisthorchis felineus | reverse complement strand
TCGACAACCATCCGCCTAAAAACTTCATATTTGCTAACTCTTTGATTTTTGCGCCTGAAGCCTATCGTGGATCTTTTACGGCAAGTAAAAAATCATAAACATATCAAAACCACCCGCACTTTCAACAGTTTGGGTCACTTTGATCTGCTTCATCAAGTTGAGTAGATTTCTGGTGTTCCTTAAAAAACGAAAAGATGTCAGTTATTGACTGACAAAAAGTGCGCGCATGAAGTGACGTCGGCATGATTTTCACACGTTAGAAGGGTGCCCCGACTAACTGGGAGGCGCGAATACAAAGAGTATCAAAACACTACACGGATAATACGCAAAAGTACCTTATCGGGAAAAATATTTTGTGGGGTATTTGGGCCCGAGATGAAATTCAGGTAAAGTCGTTAGAGTAACAAAACAACGGAGTTAGTGTAACATGTGAAGGATAACTCAACATTTTTGGTCGATCTGTTACTGTTCAGCGTTTCAGTCACGTCGATCAACCCATGTCAGAAGGGAACTAATAAACATTTTGTTCAGTCAGTCAATCTGTGCTGAAGCATGTTTTTTTTCGTACAGCTGTTCCATCTACACTGGGACTTTTTGGGACTACTAGCAAGTTGGAAACTCCCTTGAGTTTTCTGAGATGCGCTTCCCTATTGTTCGCAATAAGGATGAGATAGCTGTGCAGTGCTTCTCCGCACTTCAGCACAGACTGGCTTCACTGATATGCCGAAATCTCAAATGATCAAATGATCAAAATCACACGTACAGGAGAGCACATACGTACTGGTGCCAACTCTAAAACGGTCAAAACTCTGTGTGTTATTCCAATCGTTCTTGTTCGGGTTTGGACATGTGGGCAAGATAACGATATGTACATCTGCATGTTTTTTGCCGTCGATCAGTTTTTGGTCTTCAATTCAGGTTGGCCTTGAAAAGTAATGTTTCTGTACAGCAACGTTTTGCGTACCATGACCGGTTGCTATGGTGTATTTTCACGGCTTTCAACGTTTTGTTCTCGACGATCAATCCTTTCTGAGATCTCCTGAGGTCTTGAGATTTCTCGTTTATGACTTGGCTTGATCCAGGAACACCTTGTAGCTTTCTGTCAACATTGCCGTCGTCGAGTCTGCTTCCAGTTTGTGGAGCTTACTAACCGAGTATGCGAAGCTGCTCGCTGGTTTCTCCTACATATCTGACTTTACGATGTCCACACCATGCTTCATGGTAGCAATTGTTTCGGTTAATCTGTTATACGGGTTCTTTTCCGCGCACCAAGTAAGCCTTTATTGTGGTACTCTGTCAAAACACCGTGAGACTGCCATATGATCTTGCGTGTCTTTCTACACCTGAAAACCACATACGCTGTCTGAACAGTCGTTTGAACCATATGTGAGTTTTCCTTTTATCTTGTGCTATTTTGCTTCATTGTTTTTTTGGGAGACGAATGAGATAGGGTGGGCATCTTCCTCTGAGCATTCTCTGAATTCGGTCAACTTCAGCGCTTGTTGAGACTTCATCTAAACAAGGCTTATTGTCTCCTTTTGTCCGCGGTTTTACCTCTGTCCTTTTCATGCTAACCAGGTGACGTGAACGATAGTGCAGACACCGATCACAGAATCGGATTTCGACAGAGTCACATAAAAAAGGTTGCAGATAATTAAACTTTGAAGTCTGCCAAATCTATCCTAATTTTCGCATAAATTTGTGCGTGTAACGAGGTGTAATACACGTTCATCTGGCAGGTTTACAAAGCCCCGTTCGGTCAAACAATCAGAGAATTTTTTCCTGAAATTTCGGTTTGTAGAAGTACATCACGTTATAGTTTTCCAAACAAATTTTAGCTAAATAACTTGATATTTGACTGGACGACAGACGTGTTTTCAAAACTACTCCACATAAAAAAACAGATATTTAACGCAAGTCACGTCTGATAAGGCAGGTAAGGTCGTCTAACCTGGTAACAGTATTTACTCTCAGTAATCATAGAGTGTTTCTATCGCATTCGTGGGGCAGTTTCCACTTCCGTCCAAAAAAGGGGTGAAAGGTTCGGGGTGGTATTTTCGTTTCCATCCACCGAGTAAACTATTCTTATTTTGGTCTCTGCTGCATTTACGCTTCATTCCCAGTATACTGTTTACTCCTGGATGTGACGCCCGTTCAGATGAGAATAGCGTAAGCATAAATAGTAAACATTCAGAAATACCATGGCATCATACTTTGTGTTTCCCTTTAATTTGACGCCAGAACTCCTGGGCAAAAAGCGTCACTAGCAACATGAATAGTCAATGCTAAGTCATCGGAATTTTTATAACGGTGTGAGAAATATTAACGTTAGAACTTCGTCTATGACCGTCCCGTTAATCTGACCAGATTAAACACAGCTCCCGAAAGTAGTAGTTCATTCAAACCAGCCAAACTAATTTTGAAAGAATGCGAATAACTCGGACAGGTTGTGTGCATGCTTTTATCGATTTATTCTGACAGCAGAACATAGCCCTGACTCACATCCAGCTACTTAGATGTAGGGTGAGGTTAAAATGTCCGGAGAAAAGATATTACAAGGATGTCCTTAAAATACACGATCACAACAAAAATTGTTCCGCTCGTGATAACAAGAAGTGGTAGAAATGAGGGCAACCCTCAATTAGTCATATTTTGTATGGCATTTTGATGTGGTTAAACTCATCTCAATCGAGTAGTGAGTAAATTGATCATGATTCAGCTAGTTACAAAGTTCTCCCACTCTCAGACACTTGAACATGCCAGAAATGTTTTGATGCAGTTTTGAAGCCAATCCTATTCGAGCTAGCAAACGAGTTTGAACGTTAGAAATTTACAGAAATGCAAGAATATCTTATACACAGTTAGATTACTGTAGAAATTTAAAACAAGTTGTACATACCAAATTGACGCGGTCCTTTCAGTGTAGCTTCAAACAAATAGCTTGGCAGTTAAATGTGAAAAGCTTGGATATCGTACAACTTGGGACAAATGGATTTGCCCACTAGCAAATATGCATTCGTATCATCAAAACGAAGAAGTTAATTGATCAAGAAAATCTATTTCTTGAAACACGACCAGAAAAACCTTCATTCCACAAGGTGAACGGAATGGCATTTCCCGTAAGACACACGAGCTTACCGTAGTCCAAAGATCACTATTAATTCACGGACAGCTCATCTTATTGGTATATATTTACTAAGATCACAGGGAATCCAAAAACATTTAACCGTGGTGTCCAACAGACTGCCGGATTTGGATACTCGCTACGGAGAAGCAATCGCCAACATTGCATTTTAGACTACCTCAGTTGCTGATTATATGTTGACACATGCGGCGATCGGCTGAAGCTTGTGGGGTGTCTGGAACACCAAACACCGAGTCCTGACACCATATATGCCATTGTAGACTGTACGCACATCCAAATGCTTTTGGATAAAACACAGTCGTCACAACTTACCTAATAATGCTATCGAACAGGACTCACTGTAGTGACCACGAGGTCAGGCGAGCAAGATTCCCCCATCAGCACGCTCGTTTCCGCAGGTCGAAAGCAAACAGGGTTGGTCATGCAATGGCTAGTTTATGCTGACCAGACTGTAATCAGATTTTGGCAGATCAACCAGCCATCCCCACTTGCTTGGTGATTTTCTTGTCCTGTATTTCAGACCCCAGCTCAAGATCGCATGATTTGACGATGAAACCTCTCCACCCAAACCGTATACTGCGCAACCGATTGAGATGAAAGTCACCACGAGCCACAGGCAAAAGGAGATTATAAAGCCTTCACCGAAGCAGCGTACCCTGAGGATAAAATGGTATTTTTAGCGTTGACATCTCTTCAAACCCTCATAGTTAATTTTTGGGTCATATTATGCGACTTTGGAGTCGCACGTCAAAAGAGAATTCCAAATTCCAGTTCAGGCACATTAAATTGACGATCTGGAAGGAGACTCCGTTAGCATAGTTCTTTTACCCACAGTCACAACAAGCTGGAAATAGTTCTCTCCTGATTTCTTCATTTTCGTTTCGTATCAAACTATCTCCACCGTGCACGGAACGTTCTGATTTTTAGTCAACTCCGCAAACTTTGTTCTTTTGAAGACTTACAGGGATGCGTCTGTTAATAACGAAGTAAATCACATCTCAGTCCACCCGAAGAATGGACAATCATGTGAAGCGATCTTATATTCCAAACCGATGAAACATGTAAATAGTGTCTGCTCAAAGTAGTTTAATGCGCCGTACCTCTATTTGACGCCAGTTTCATTCAGAAATTATTGAACCATTTTACAGTGTTTGTCCATTAATGCTTATTAACCAAACAACCTCCAGAAATACTCACGAGGATGCCTGGTGATGGTGACTTTCTCAAAACTTTGTGCGAGTGAGGTATTTAATTCCGTGTCCTATAGCTTGTAACCGCTTTTTAGTGTATCTAAATAAACAACGCCGCAGACGGACGCACTTTTCCTTTCAAGAACAGTCACTCACAAAATGCAACCTACGCATAAAGATGGAGAACTGCGTCTCATTATAATGCTCAAAGACACCTTCAGGAGGAGTCAGTTATACAAAGTCTGAAATTACTAAAGTAGTCCAAGATAGGAATAGGCCCCAACAACAACGACAGTATTTGGCTCAATCTCTATGCACTTATTCCCCCAAGTTACAGAACAGAAGAATTCTTGGAAGAATTACCATAGCGGTTCAGTCCACTGGGAATTTCTAGAGCATAAACTCGCTTAGGTGTGCCCTAGTATGAACCTGAGCCGCCTGGACTAGGTGGCATAACACCTGTTTGCAATTCTGGGAAGCTGGCCATAGTTCCCCCGCGAATAAGCGGTGTGGCATCATATGCATTTATATATATATATAGACGATCACTTGGACGTTACCTGTGTTACCTAGCTGGGTTTTTTTTACCAGCCAGCATAATTAAGTAGTAAGGAGTTCGTTAATTATCTCATTCACAATCGTCATTACACGTAGACCACAAAATGCGGCGGTAGTTTCACTTTGTAAAAACGCTTCTTATGCGTGTAAACACCAGAATCATATGTGACGAAGTATTTGCTACCGAGTTAGGAGCTACATAAACTTGAGTACTTCTTGCCCGCGACTTACGTTGTGTCTGTGTTAGCCACGAAAACACTGACAAGGTTCGGACTCAGTGGAAATTGTGGGTCCAGTGTTATCCAACTTCTTATGTAAGTTAAATACAGTTATCACGCGGGAAATTCACATGGGTCTCATCTGCTAAACTAAGATGACCGCCAGGATTGTTACAGGATTCCCACATGACTGGGCGGCTTGATAAGCCAAATCCTGTGAACATTTCGGCGACTTCTGCTGCCATATCATTAGTGAATTATTTGTCATCTAAATGAATGTTGCACAGCTGCACGTTTTTTTTTAAATTCACATGGTCCAATTCGGCATGAAAATGGCGACAAACGTTGCTCATAATGGACTAGTAGTTGCCGGATATGCCTCATACAATTAAGGCTTCATTGTGTTTTATCCGTGCACATGAATGAATGTTCAGCGGTACGAGGTAGCGGAAAGCAAGCGGGTTACCTTCACATAAATCTTCAACAAATCCGTGGATGCCCTTTTCTATACTTTGTAGGGCACAACAGTGCTCCATTCGATTAGGTGTTGGTAGCAGATTAACTCGTAGCCAAAATCGCAGCATTCAAAGACTCACCAATATGCCGGCAATAGGCGTCAGTAACTGTAGACTGATGCGTAAAGAACTAGTTTCAGTTAACCACAACTGAAAGGTTTTTTGTGTGGTTCGCTTGAATACATCAGATTATCTGTTAAGTTCACCTGTGTACAGGACTACCAGGAAATGGGCCTAATGGAATCCAAAAGGGTAAGAGCAGTTTGCGCCCCAATGAAGTACGCAAATTAATAATTGGAAGCGCGTGCAATGCACCGTGAGTTTTCAATAGCAATTCACTTACGAATGCTTAATAATTCGGGTCAGTGAGCACCTTCTGGGCAAACTTCCTCTTCAAAGACGCATGAATCACCTACCTCAATCCCGCGAACCTACTCATTGAGGGATTTTGTCATACCCATTTTCAGTGCATATGTCCCGTCATGAAAGCATACTGGGTAAATAGCATCACAGACTTCAGTTTGGCATTTCGTGGTGGAGGAGAGTAAACCAAACATTTGAATAAATGAAAACAAACGAATCCAGATGTTGTATAATAGAGCAATAGCAGAACACACTTTATTAAGAACTGTCGACAGATTGGCTCAAACATCTGGATTAGGGGAACTGAACACGCAATTGGGCATTTAAAACTGTTTGTCTGCGGACGTGCGGTTTGCGGATTGCGTAAATAAGGCTGTCTTAATTTTCCGTTCACACTCACGCTATTCGTAGAATTTGAAGCCAGTATATTCCAGCTAACGTAATTTGTAGAGGGACTGAGTAATGCTTAGGCTGTGCAGATTGGCGAGTTCCCGACAGTAGCTTTTGGGCTGAGGTATGCATTTCTATGCATACATCGTACGTAGTATTGGTGAGGCGGATGTGACTAAGACGCGACTTAAAAATCGGCTAATCAGCTGAGGTCGATAGTGCATAATTCCTCAGTTTGACGTCCAGTCCCCTGTGTTGCGCGCTAAGTCCGAACCGATCCAATGCCTAGTGACGCGAAAGCTAAATCAGGCTGTCGATTGCCATCGCTGTCAACTTGATTGTGCATGAAATTCAAAGGCTGAGTTACATTTGAATATTACAAACTCATAAATGTTTTGCAGGCAGAACTATCCACACCATTTCTGATTGTAATTGTCTCACGCACGACCTGTGCGTTCTGTGAGGCATTCTTCATAATGGAGCCCTGTGGTGATCGAGTTCGATAAAATCTTTAGTTCTCAAGAAGTATGTTGTCAATTTTTAGCGATTCCGTTTCTACAGGGATTCATCGAATGTATTGCCCTGTTTCGTCATTTCTTCAGCCATAATTTACAAATAGGTCACCTTAGATGTTTGCTAAGTTGTGGTCTCATTTAGATCATCCTGGTTTTTCCTCGTGAAAAGTCTGTTGTTACTCAGAATGTGAAGCCGGTGCACCTGATTTGTTGCTGACCAGAGAAACCTTATAAACCATTTAATTATCAAAAGCTGAGTTTTCTTTGAATTCCCACTGGGAATCCATAACCAGTGGTCAACAGGCGAACTGCAACCTCTGTAATTCATGGTCCTTTGGTTTTAGGATGGCTTGGCGTATTTTTATGGTACCTCTCCGTAGCTGATGCAATCACAGTGATTTCGGCAGTGTGTCTAAGATTGTTATCCGACAGATAGATTGGATAGATAGATAGATAGATAGATAGATAGATAGATAGATAGATAGATAGATTAGGTAGGCACACAGGTAGATAGGGCATTATAATGGTCTGCCCTCTCATTGTTATAGGGTGCCAGTGTCTTTTGATCAAGAAAGTGGTTATCAAAATCATATTGAGGTAATAAAACTCAACACAGCTCTCAGCTAGGTTCACCTCCATAAATAATTCCTGATATTTCGCACGATCAGGACACTGAACAATGAAACCAAGGAGAATTATGGTAAAAATACTACAGGTCCTCAGGCGAGTTTGTTGAAAACTGTCAAACTGACGGATTTCCCTAACCACGGATAAGAGGTTTAGTTTGCCAGTAATGGAGTTATTGACATTTCGCGGCACAAGCGGTATGATGTATAATCGTTCAGTTGCCCAAGCCTAGAAAGGAACAGTAGAGAGGCCGGATTGGGTTCGAAACACGGACCTTCAGGTGAGTAATTTGGAGCCCTAACTATTGAGATCTCTCGAGCTCGGTGATGTGTGGTACTCTCATGCGTTTGTGTAAGCACTTGCAAAGAATCGACTGCATCAAGAGGTTAGGTAAACGAGGACAAAGTTTAATTTTTGGGATCTCATATTGAGGGGCCATAGAGATGCATCACAAAAAACTAAAACGGGTAATTAATAATTAGTGTGTGAAGGGGAAATTGGGCGATTTCCAACAGAGAGTTCGTCCTGTCAGTGAAGCCAATGTGTGGTCAGAACCCTAGAAGCATTGCGCAGCCGTTTCATCTTTATTGGGAATCATCAGCAGTGCGCATCTCATGAACCTCAGAGAGTTTCGAACCCGCAACCTTCCGCCCAGTGATTGAACACTTGATCGTTTGGCTAAGAATAGAGAAACGTCGGGGTGGTCAGTTCTCATTCGATCACAGAAACCACATCAGTTGGTCACGTATTGAATAGCTCCTGGAGTGACGACTTCTCAGAAGGATGTTTCACTCACCAAGTGAAATTATTCTTCCTCTCAGCCATTCACAATATCGGCAAATTCGCTCTAAGACTGTAATCCATGAAGTTTCGCCATAGAAAATGCCCTTTTTTCTCTAAACTACAAGTGAACGAAACATAGGTTCTGAAAACCTTCCAGGGTAAAACTCATTCCGCGCGGTCCAGCCTGGCAATATATGTTCAATTAGTTTGAAACAAACGCGTGTTTTCGTCAGCAACTTAACATTTGTTGAAGCATTTAGCTTTTCAAATAAATGTTTTCCAGTCAACGTTCTTCTGTGTTTTTCTCTCTAGATATCAAGATTTTGAGCCCCTTGATGCAAATTTAACAACAAAGGCAATCATGGGCAAGTGACATTCTGTAATTAGCAAGCTTAGGTACTACACATCGCCTTGCGGAATTCTAGGGAAACCGGCTTTTATTCCATATGCATCCAGTCTGTATCCACTTCCTTTCATGACACAAATGTTCAGATGACATGCTGGAATTACAGAGGTTTTCGGACATTTTTTCTAGTACAGTCGACACTCGTTATCTGGCGAATAAAACATCAATCACGCGGAGATTTGGTGAAGTTTGAATGCGTTGGGAGAACACGTGCTTTAACCACTATTCGACCAGGTCTCTTGGATTCAAGGGACTGTTAAATAAAATTCAGAGATTTTTGGAAAAAAGGGCGATCCCGGATTATCCCATATACCTTTCCGGTGCCTAAATGGGTAGCTGGCATCTCATCTTAATCGGCTTTTTACTAAGGTCACAGTAACATTTCACAAATATGCGTTTTCGTTCGGTGACACATTGAAAATCCACAGGGGCTTGAGTGCTGCCCGTGTCCAGACTTTGGAGTAATTACTATCATCGCTGGTTGTCGTGACTAGACAATGGGGTAGAATGTTTAGGCAGACGAGCACAGGACACCACACCATAAGCAACTAGTTTTTATTTCTGTTCGATGCAGACGCTTGGCGTGCAATCCTTATCTTCATCGGAATGGATCTCCTAGCAATGATGCAAAGCTGCGTGACCTGGAGATTACGTTCTTTGGAAGCTTGGTTGCACAAACCTCATACTAGTTGGTCGAAATGTTCTTATTATTTTTGTGTATGATGTTTAATGGGATGCTTTACCCACCTATCAGAGGTTATTCCATTCTACTGATCGAGAATAGAGTTGTGGTGGGAAACCGCTTACGTCTAAAAAATAATCCGCCCATTTTCACGGAATTGCCTGAAAAATAAAATTTTCGCGTCGTCGAATACATTTGTAAGACTATTTTCTAACATGCTAAGAAAGTGAGAATAGCTATTACCGTTCAAATCCACTTATGTGCTACGCCGAACATCTTATTCTGAGGGGGATACGTTGTTGCCGTTCAATGATTACGAGGAGCACATCTTGCTTCCACCTTAATTCGCATCTTCAAATTTTCGACTGAATGGTACAGTAACAGACATGCTTAGATGTGTCAAATGTAGTTGTTGCGGAAGACATGTACTTTCACATCATCGCTGTGAGGTGGTGAAAATCGTGCAGCTTTGTGAAGTGAAGCGAAAAGATTCGTATTTTTGACTAAGCACAGACAAATGCATTTCAATTTAGGCAGTTTGATATTAGGCGGGACTTATAGATAGCTTTTGTAGCGTTGAGTGCTCAACTTAAAAACAGCAGTTGAGACATACTGAATCGTCAACGCCCAGATGAAGTCGCACTACTCGTAAAAGCCAACCATGACTGTGGTGAACATGTGTATAGGGAACAGCAACAAAGTCCGATTACTTGTGTGTACAAGAAAATTGCAGATGCTATTCGGAATTTTTCAGATGATATTTCGTCTCATGGGTGAAGCAAGTCTACGCCGAGAAATTGAGAAGAAATGTACAGCTGTTTCATCCTTCTTTGAAAACATCAGTGCGCATCTCAGGAATCTTCAACTTGAACTAAAACTCAACGTCCCGGCTAGTGCCTGGAGTTCAAACCTTTCGGCCAGACACGGTCTATCAACGCTGGTCTCACCTAGAAAGGATGTAGTCCATGTGAACTTTCCGTTTGAGAAGCCGTTACTCGAAAGGCAGCTAACACGACTAAGTGACCTGAATTATGAGGTTGCAGGATAAGTTGCTCTTTTTCCTGTCCAAATTCAAGTTAATCACACTTCCGATCAGGCGCTCCAACATCTTCACCTCTATCTGCTGGCCAGGAGGCTGCGAGTTCAGATGATGCTGGTGACTCTTGACGAGTGCATAGCCTGTAGACAGCACTCCAGTGCTTTTGGCCTTTCAAAGTAGACTGAATTTAGAGAAATACAGTTATTCGCATGTCAATATTGTTTTGACGGGTGACTCACCTGGAACCCAGCTGAATCTCTCGGGGATCGCGCCTACCTGATGAGCCCAAAGAAGGGTGAACCCGATCGTGGGTTGTGGAAGAATTTTCATCAACCTTAAGAGTAGTCGACTGACTTTACTTACAGGACAACATCTCAATTGAAGGGCGTTTGACTGCCAATAATTGGGCTTGCATGGCGTAATGGACATACAGGACCGTATATTTAGATCTTATTCAGGTTTTGATATCCATTCACTTAATGGGCTGCTTAGTTTTTCAAAAGAACGTCAAACACTCTCCGGAAGTTTGAAGGTCGACAGAGACAAATAGATCAAAGTAGCCTGGATAAACCTCACAGTAAAACGCACATGTGGGTAAACATGCGCGCGTCATCAATGTGCTCAATTATTTACAACTTCATAAATATCGGTGCTGCTACTCAGACAAAATTCTTCCTGCTTGGTTTGTTGTCAGAGGTGCATGAAATTCTTTGGCGATCTGAAAACTTCATGAGAGCAAAAAGAAGCGACCTAAGAGGATAAACTGAATTTAACTATTTCGTCCACTCCACCAGCCGTTTACGTACATTCAGAAACAAGGTTTGAGTAGGGTAGCGGTCAGATAATTTGACTGGCCAATGAAATCATTACAGGCGGCAAAGCCACCAGACCCAGATCAGGTTGAATAAAAGTGCGAAGTCTGTGGTTATGACACAAAGCCGATCTTAACAAAGCAAGCCAAAGTTAGCCACAACTGACATTTGTTCACACAAGTTGGATTTGTGGCGTAGAATCAGCACTTGTTCAGTGAAGCACAGTAGGCGGTTTTTGTTCCGACAGTTTGTGACTTACAATAACTGCTTGGTTTTTGCAAGCGTTTCACCCCAGCAGATGGCGAGCGATTGCATGGAAAGCTCTGAAAGCCTTGTAGATAACCACCGCTGAGTTCTGACGAAGCTCCTACAGCAAGTGCATTATAGAATGTATACACTTTTGGTTTGTTTACATTGGTTTCTCTTAGAATTCGTCCTGTTTTTTTTTTGTTAAGCAAACTAAAGTTACTGTGTCGATTACTACTGTGAGAGTGTGCCTCAGCCGCTGATGCGCTCGTCTACTATTCTGGTCCAGTTTGAACTATGGTGTGAAGGGGATCATTTCGAAAAGGGAACATCTTGCTTTCCTTTCTTTTCTACATTCCATCATGAAATTGAAGAAGCAGCTGTTCGACGCCGTAAACCCAGCTTTTATAAACAACCAAAATTCGTGGCTAGCCGTACCTTGCCTTGTTAAGGCTGGTAGTTGGTCGTTTTCAAAACCATTGGTATTTTATTCAGTCTAACCTGGGTCTGGTTGTCTTTTTATTCGCTATAATGAATTCACCGGCAAGGGTAACTGTCTGTCATATTATTTTTTCGTTATTCTATCCTAATTTTTAATGTGAATGTATGTGTAATGCTGATTAGATGGACGAAAATCAGTCTATCCTGTTTTGATGCCCCTCTTGCTCTCACGAACTTCACAAATGGAATCGGAGGCTATTACATCGATTTCAAATGTTCCAAACGGTGAGACGAGAGTAGTTATCATGTCAAGAATGAGGTTCAGTGCGTTGTGTTGGCTTGGATAAGCAGCAAAAGGGTAAGTCTCCCAAATCATGGAAGCTATCTCGAGTAAAATGATCCAGATGCAATCGCAAAACGTTTATCACCGTAAGTGTTTCTGTGTTGTAACGCCTCACTTAGTTACTGATTTGGTTACCAACCTGCTGTGCCATCCGTGTATGATATCTACAGACCAATCACGCTACGCCCCAAATTAATGTTCTTCGGTGCTTTTTATGGTAAGGAAACCTACCGGGACAGCCACAAGGGGTTGGGAAGATTTGCTGTGTTTTGGGTTCTTAACGAAAGTAAATTACCAGATTACTTCTCAGCTTAGTGTGCCAGAACTAGAAAAGGGTGGGTGTGACCGCAGTGCACCGCTATATGCCTCACTTTGTATACCAATCAGTGCGGTCGTGTTTTCCTGATCTGGTCGCTAATTCCGGACTCACCTTATCATCCTTGAACTTATCGCAAGTTAGTTGTGTCATCCAGTGAAATCTCTTCCAACAAATGTGCTTTTGTGTTTTGAGGTGAATGCACAGGCTGCAATCGGATCGATGGGAGATCCCATGACCAGGCCATGGAATAATAGTTCAAAACGAATTTTCAACGAATGGGATTTCTTTGTAAATCCTATATGACTGACTAACCTTCGAACGAATAAGATGGATTTCCATGTGGTATAAGCATGCGAAACTGAAGAAGCATGTGGTGCAGTTACTGTTTTGTTTGCTCTCACTGGTGTGACAGTTGTAATGGATGACTTGTTAGGATATGAAGCAATGAATGGTATTCCGGTTCTAACACACCCCTAGCAATTACCATGGTCAAATGCGTCATACACGTCGGAAACAGGAAGACGAGGAAAACGCAGATTTTTTAATCACAAGCCAAATGTGCAGACGTGGAGTATGGGTTTTTAGAATTTCAGTTTCCTTAGATTTACTCCACAATATGAATGGTCGAAATTTAGTGACGTTGATTACGAGCAACTGTTGCTTGTAATCTAGTCTCTACTGCAAATTACATCTAACTTAGCCTGCTGGACACGTTTCGGAGAAATTTTTCGCTGTTTGTAATTACTAGAATTAAATAACGAAAAGTTCCAGTGTTTTCGGGGTTGGGAATTTTATCCCGAAATCCCCCGCTAACGACTCAATGACGCCTATGATCGACCAGTTGTAAGAAGAGTGAAAACAAGGAGAATAACTTGCAATAAAATCGTTGTTTGCCTTTCTGTTGCATAGGTCGTCCAGTATGCAACAAAGTAGTAAATATTGGTTACCACCAGATATATCACCCGGAATAGGGCGAGAAGTCACTGGTACAGTTACCTTCACCCACAGTGAAATTAGGCTGCCTGATTCTTCCTAATGCGGTCTTCAGAAAGGCTTTTCTCTCTGTATTGAAACTCAAACCTGTTTTCAGATGCACAGAAGAACATAACATACTATGCGTATCATGTTGATTACAAAGAGTTTGCATACGACTACTTTCAACCAGATTTTCCCGGCAAACTTGCGGTGCATTTGATGTCGACTCATCTCTGTACGCTGGCACATTTGAGTTTCAGGGTGGGGAAGCTATGAATAAGCAGTTGAACATGCCAGAGCCCAGCGTTCCGCTGTCAGCAAACAAAGTGAATATAAGCGCACAGAAACCGCGATTACATGGAGCATGAGTACACGAGAAACGTTACTTACTCAACATCCCAGGAGGTGACTTTCTCACAGAGTTCAGTGAGTGAGGCAAGGAGCAAATATACACATCACATCAAGCACGCGCACTGTCCTTCCAAACTGGAGACATACGTTTCGATCAAAAGTCCATTAGCTGGAAAAATACTGAAAAAAGAGGTAGAAGTATACAACCAGCCATATCTGCTGGAGAGATACTATTTGGGACAAAAAGCTGGTGTTTAGTACTCTTATGTGGTTCTTCATGAAGGGTAAAACAAATGTACACTTTTATTTGCTATTGCTATCTAAGATGGAATGGGCCGATGCTTACGCTGTATAAAAGTGAGAAGTATTGGAGTATAAAAATAAATATAAATTGAGTAACTTGGAGACCCCTTTTAGCCGATGTATGTCAAGAATTTATCTGTCAGCTAAGCGGATTAACTCATTCGTGGTTATTTAAATGAGGGCATTTCGCGAATGCCTTAAATTTGGGTGCACTTAGAACATTGGATTGACGGAAACTTGGGTATTGCGTCTACTTGATGGTTCACGATAAAAATACAACCGGCCGTGTGCTGTCGGAAATTTTTCAACAGCCTTGTGAGTAGATTCCTTCCGGAAATCTGAGTGAACTCAGATTGGGGGTCAAGGCATGCAACTATCATTAGGGGCCTGAAAAACCGTTCCCGAATTACGTGTTTCTCGGTCAGCCGCAAATGATTTCATTGTCGTATGCGCGAAATAATTTTCAAGCCCAAAATTACCTATGCACTGACGGAATACATCTAAATTCGGTTTCAATCAGAACCTCAATTTCATCCCGCTTTAATGCTATTCTTCAACTTGGCGTCCTGCAAGAAGGCCGCCTAGTATTTTGCTTCATTTGAAAATATCGAAGCATATTTTCTTGACACAACATACTACTTAATTTGCAAGACAGCCTATTTAGCCTGTTGGGTACCAATAGCAGCCAGGGGACTGTGTCTAGCTGATGAGTCCCAAGAAGGGTTGTAGGCTGTCAGATTGTTTTCAGGTACCTTAGGTGTACTATGCTGTGCCGGACAACCTTCACATGACTGTGTACTTTCACGGTAACTGGCAGTTGCAACAACCTTTCTTCCGATAAGAGCCAGTTTCACAGAGGTACCTCGACCTTGCTTGAAAAGAAACTCTTCAAGAGAGCATAAAATTACAATTTTCTCCGTGGTTTCTTGATTCTGAACTATCATTTCAGTAATGACAGTCATCATCATCATCTACAGCAAGACATCAGTGTTCACCACCGATGCTTCGCTGCCGTACACTTAGGTATCATGGTTTTACGTGGGATACTGTCATGGCGCCCACACCTAGACAGGAGGAGGGTTAGGGTCCTCAACCCAAGCCTTTGGCTCAGACGCCAAACACCGCAAGTCAGCGGTGTTTGGCGGGAAATGTAAACGCATTACCATTTCTACGGAACAAGTCACCACATGTTCTAACCCCCAACCTGGAGTACCAAGAGACTGTGTTTGTCAGACCTCTAACCATTGACCAACCTGGTATGAGAGACTCTGAGTGTCGCCGGGCACCACCCCAGTATAACTCAATGGGTCGCTGACGTGCGCAAACCGTCACACCACGGTAAGGTCCAGCCTCTTCGTGAGGGACTAATAACAGTGCTTTCGATTTGATCTATCCTTACAAACTCACTCACTGTAGAGAATGTTGGATGGATTTTTTCTGCAGTTTACCTGCCCAATTATTATCACAAACCTGAAAAAACCTTCAGATGGTGTGATTTCAGCACAACCTCCTCAAAATATGTGATGAAATACACTGCAACCGCTTCGTTTAAGCAGTGCACAAAGCTAACGAAAACGTAAGGACTGCAACTAGCCGCTGAACCGTAGTATTACTGAAATCGGTCATAAGCTGTCTCATAGCGTTCAGGAAACTTTATGGTTAGTCTATTCTCCAAAAATGATTGAACCAGAAAGTCTGAAATTCAGTCAACAAAGGTGTCGACATGTCATGTATCCGAAAGCTCAATATGGTCAGAACAAGTTGACTGGTTGTTGTAGAACCGATCTCTTCGCCACGTGCAGGGTTGAAGTTGTTTGAATGTAACACACTACTAATAAGGTTGCTGAACACTCCTAGACATACCACAACCGGTTTTGCCGTTCTTGGGGCTTATCAAGTAGGCACCTTTCTCGATTTTTCGTTCAACTTGGTTCCAAGCAGGACATAAGTCTAACGGAAACTCGGGGACTGTGCCTACCTGATGAGCCCCGCAATGGGCGCGCGATACCGGTCGTTGGCTTTCGAAAAGTACTCAGCAACCTCACGCGTAGTGCGTTAGGTGAAGGCAATGTGTTCGGAAATTTTGAATACCGTACCAAGTGGAACATGAGGCGGTTTGATTCAGCACATTCAGTTGAGGAAAACCATTTTAAATGAGAAATAGCATGAAAGTAGCAATTAGGTCAGCATTTTTTCGGCGCGAACATGGCAAAATTTTAAGCTAGAAAAACAGAGGAATGCAACTAAATTAAGACAGCGCAATAAAAGTGTTTTTAACGTCATCGAAATACTCTCATTTGCAAACACATTTGGTTTTGCGAGAGACTCACCTGGTACCCAGCTGAATCTCTCGTTTATGACGTTTTTAAGCAACTGAATGTGCTGCACCAGGCCGCCTCATGTTTCAGTTGGTATGATATTCGAGATGTCTCGATACATGTATAGACGTAATACACTCCTCATAAGGTTGCTGAAGACTCTTCAACAGCCTACGACCGGTTTTGCCCTTATTGGAGCTCATCAAGTAGGCGCAGTCCCCGAGTTCCCGTCAACCTTATGTCCTACTTGAACTCAAATTTGACTGATTTCGACAAATACACTCATTTGCAAACCCATTCGGTTTTGCTGGAGGCTACGCCTGGAACCCAGCTGTATCTCTCGTTTATACTGTTTTTAAGCAACTGAATGTGCTGCACCAGGCCACCTCGTGTTCATTAGCAAAACACAGTGCACAAAATTTCCACTGTGTTTCGCCGTTCATCGTGTTTGGAAAATTTAACCAGCCCAAGTCCAACTGGTACATTTAGTAGCCACGCTATTAATTACCGAATGCTGCATTGTGTGGCATCATTTTCCATCCAGTACCCAACGACGGTAAGTAAACGGGGGACTGCACCTACCTGATGAGCCCCAAGAAGGGCGAAACAGGTCGTGGGCTGTCGAAGAATTTTCAGCAACCTTATGAGTAGTGTATTACGTCTATGCATGTTTTCAACCTCCTTTGCTTTTTAGCTTATATTTTCTGGGGAATTCATACTTAGTTTCAAAAGTTCGGGTGCAGACAGTGAGCCATCTGAATGTGGATAAATTCATTTTGTTGACAAATTTGCTTAGGGAAGGAATGTATACGTGACCGTTGGCCATAGGGGCGTTGCGTGCACTAAACAACCGTACCTCTCAAACCCTTGAATAAAATCAAAACGTCTTGGAGTTTTCACAGCCATTAGAAGAACACTAACCGAAACGCGATTGCCTTCGACAAATGGTTTTCATTAGAGTAGTCCTTTTGAGTAGTTGAGCCAGCATATTGACATTCCCCTTTTGCGAGCTTTGGACGTTTTTGTGTTCGTCATATTGAGTGATTTGAAGCACTTATCATATAAAAGTGACTGAATCAACCCACGTCACATCGTTGACAGACGGCGCATTGCCGGATGTTGACCAAATGGCTGTTGTTCTGTTTGCCTCGCTTGCTAATTGGCTTGAAAGTACTTCACAACCAAAAAAGGTATATCTATGCACCCAACCCAACTGCGCACTGTTGACATCTCTCCAACTGGTGACGACATGTTTGCAATCAAATCGCCTATCCTGGCGGACATACCAACAGTCACTAAACTTACAAAAGCTCAATTGGGTGAAAAATTGCTAGGCACTATGAAGAAGGTCAAAAACCGGAAGATGGGTTCAGCATCTTAAGTGGAGGCGATCACTGTGTTTCCAACCAAAAGTATCGGAAATTAACTGGCTTGTCAGACTCTGCAAGTTTTGTTACACATCCCAATATACAGATCCTCTGACGCAAATCGAAATCATGCCATAATCGGACTAGTACAGAACTCAGAAACGTATTTCAGAATTCGTAGTGTTTATCATAGAAATTTATTTACAAGAGGTTGTACTAAAAGTGACTCACTAACCATCTGAAAACAGAAATAATCACGAGTTCATTGTGATTCACTGCAAGTATACACAAAAACGTTCAAGATTCTGACTCTGCCACAGTGATCCCCCATTAGCATACTATATCCAAGGCAAGCAAATCCAAGAAAGTATTGCTTTCTCTTCCCAAACAAGAGTGGGATAACTACTGCGCGGTGTTTAAATCACACAACCCATGGCAACCAGGGTCGACCGTACGTGAACCAATTGTCCCTTAGGTGTTGCCGACTAGCACCACACTGTTATACTACGCCTGCGCGACTGGGTTTTTCTTTGTTCAGTCTATTTACGCGACCCATGAATTTTTGGACTTACAAAAGATGAATGCCACTGTTAGTATATGTCGGCCTCTAGAAGCAGAAACATTTACCGTCTCCAACTAGTCGTTTCATACGTTGGACGAATACGGATGCATGCTGTGTTTGGTAAAGCAGGTTTTGCGTTGGTGATGCACATAACTCAACCGAGTTTTATAATCGGTTGATTTGGTATGACCATCAAACGACAGTTTATACGGTGTTTCGGCCATGGAATCATTGGGACACGTAAGAACCAAGTTCCTGTAGACCAACTCTGACGTAAATGCCTGAACTGCATATAATCCTCCAGAATGATGTATTCATTGTGATCAAAATAACCGCAACTGCCTTGCTCAATAAACCACACCCGGGTAGCGTCCCGAACTTAATCCTCTAAAAGGAGACGTGTAGTTATCTGGTGGCCTCACTTTACATTACTTTACATTACAATACATTACATTACTTTACCATCAAAGACCTACCAAGTATCGGAAGGCGTTCGCATGGGAACACTCCCACATTTATCGATCAGAGGTTTACATCCTTACATATTTAGAATTCGCACTTCAAGCATGGATATAATAAAGAAGGGAAATTCCCTATGTTAATTTCACTTTCTATGACAAGGGAAGTTGACCTGATCCCAGCTACATCAGTAATTCTGAATTGTTTAAAAACTGACCTGTCTTGAGAAATCAGATTAATACCAAATAATCGAAAGATGGCTCACGCATGAAATAAGCTGGTATTCCCTAAAATGTAACTTTTAGTCTGAGAACTCACCGGTCAGTCAAATCAACCGTTTGGAGGCGAATCCGGAAGCAAGTATAGCCAGTCAAAGAAAAGCGAATGAGAGTAATGTTTATATGCAGAATTAATGGCCAATCAGATGCTCGAATTAGGTAAGTTCTGTATTCTTACTGACCAATGACAAGACGATTTATCATATGCTGGCCAAACAAATGGCGGGAGAAATTTTTTTGGCTGATTGGAGATGAGGTTCTGCGTGGGCATTCAAAACATCTGCACAAGTAAAAACTCACCGTGGTAAAGTTTGAATACTGAAGTCAACACCCCGGAAATAGCAATACCTACGGTGTTGAGCACTAATTTATTTAATTTTTACTTGGCAGTTTTCTAGGGATTTTTGAACTATTTTACTTCGATCAGGAATACGAACGACTGCTTCACAGGGAAGCTGTAGAAGGTACCGATATTGTATCATGGTTATCCTACAGAGGGTGATTTCCAACATGGCCTGTCCTGAAAACTCAGACATTTAGAGCACGGTGCCAATGAGCAACAGCAGCCATTGAAATTTGGCCAGTATCGTGAGGCATATTAGTTCAAACAGTGGAGTTAAGTAAGCTTTGTGGAAGCATTCATGTATTCCCAATCATTTTTACCGTCTTCGTAGTTGGTTGAGCATTTTGTCACTTTTTCTCACTTGGGTTTTCCTTCATCCACATATTTGAACATACAGACAACTGGCACTATTGGTACTAGTGGGCACAAGGAGGCCTCAACCGAGGCCACAGAAGTAAGCGATAGTCTCTAGACCCCACCTCCATTATCATCATCATCATCATCATCAACAGCGTAACATCAGTGTTCGAAACTGATGCTTCGCTACCATAGGCGATTCATGGTTGTACGTGCGCTGAGATGTTGCCAGGGCATCCAGACCTAGATAGGAGAGCGATTAGGGTCCTCGACCACCTCCGTTGACCCGAAAGCGTAACCGCAAGCAACGGTTGTTGGTTGGAAATGTCAGTGCGTCCTGTTTTTTTAAAAAAAACAAGTCACCACACATGTTCCGATCCCTAAACTGGAAGAACAGAAGACCCTTTTGGTCAGACATCTACCCAGTGACCAACCTGGTACGATAGACTCTTCGAGTGTCGCAAGGACACCCTCAGTATACCTCAACGAGTCATGAAGGAATACAAATCCGTACACCACGGTAAGGTATATCCTCTTCGTGAAGGACTCCATCTCCTGTGCACACAATAACAGCTGTTGTTTTATGTTGAGACGGTTTGTAAAATCGACGTCATAATTTCAGATAATTCAATCCTTAATGAGGTCGAAAATCTCGTTCTGTTGCACTCTGTGAAATAAAGTTAATCTGACTAGGTTATTTCTTTCTGATTTCATACCGCTTGTTTGTGTTGTACCCAGTTGAGGTTCATGTCATGGATTGTAGTGGTGTGTCAAGTCACATGTACGCCACCCTACACTTTCCCTCGATTTCTCGCCACCCACCTAAAGTAAAATCTTACTTGACTTTAGGATGATTTTGTTATAGTTTCCGAGTCTTCTCATTCACGCGCCATGACCCGAAAAGTAGTTGGAACGGAAGAGATCCGTCGTTTTTCCACGTATTTAAAAGTATGGGTACAGTACATTGCTCGGCAAAACTCTTCGACAGCTAACTATTTGGCTAACCTTCTTAGGGCTAATCTGTCAGATGTAGTCCCCGAGTTTCACTTGAAGAGTGCACTAGAAATGAGAAATTCAGCGGAAACTTAGTTGAGTCCTCATTAACACCGAGATAATTTGCAGACGCGTAAAGCTTCGCTTACCTCATGACGGTGAAATCGATAAGGTACTGTCGAAGAGTGTTCAACAAAATTTTAGCGCTATTATGTTGGAAAGTATATTTCAGTATCTCGGACGTCGTACCAAAGGGAAAAACGTGTGATCTTCATGCAGCACATTCATCTGAAGGCTACTGAAAAAGAGGGATTCAGTTTAGATTTAGTTGATTCTCCTTTTGACATCAGTCTAATTTGTGAGTGTGTGTAACTTCATACAGGTTTAGTAATTCCATTTGTTTTGACCACAGTCGCTTGTGAATTGGACAAACCTAAGTGACTGTCATATATATTTAACCAAAGGTTAAATCACGTCCGGTGGGTATAACTCTTGTTTGAAGCCAAAACTCTCCACTACCAAGTAAAAACGCCCTAATCCCCAAATTGTTATGTGAACGCCAGATGCCAGGTGACTGGAGTGAGGATACACTCATTTTCTGGCACGTTGACACAACGATATCGAGTTTCATGTGGGCATTGTTCCAGTATCATTTTGCTGTCAGACAAAGACTCTTTTGATATGAGAATCATGCTGGTGAATTTAACGTTTCGTTATGCTAAGTCCAGTCAATGAGAACAAGCTGGATCAGAGATATTCCATGATAATTTTGGACGCTAAATTTCAAGGCCAGTTGACATCCCAAACTGCTTTCATGTACTGCCAAATTATCAGTCTCCAACACAGAGGAAAGGCTTATTGAACACGGTGTGCAGCCGGTCACCCATCAGACAGCGTTTGATTCAAAAACCTTTCGTTGGCCCCGTTATTTTGGTTGGCAGCTGGTGAGCCTAGAGTAGCCAAACTGGTTAACACATGGTAACCTGATTGTGGAGAGTCAAGAAATATAACCGCCAGGCACAACTTCAGGGAACGTCCGCTGGTAGGTTTCTCAATTCGTCAGAGACTGCGAGCCAGTAAGTTTGTCTTGGGTGATCTATTGAAATGCGAAGCTTTTGACATGGAACATGTAACGAACAGTCGCTTAGCCACCAGTAACCTATTGTGAAAAAACTGCTAACCTGGATGTTTATGAGTTTGAACCTTCTCAGAAATTTCCAACAGGGAAAACGGTTGGAATGCGGTTTGTGCATTGCTCCAGCGTAGACTAAATTTACAATTATGATAACAGTCATCTAGTGGCTGCTGATCCAGTTTGGGAAAGGTGCAATTTTGTCGATTCCTCGTCTCCGAAATCATCTCTGTGAGGAAGCATCCGACGCACGAGAAATACGGCTGATACCCCGTGTGATGGTAAGTGTCTGCTTCGCAAAAGATTGCTTATAGTGGTTCTGTCACAACGAATTCTAACTGATAGGCAACTCGCTTCTCCTGTAGTTTCATTGTGAGGCCAATAGGAACTGTGGTACACTTAAATGTTCCACATATGACACTCAATGTAGACGTTGGACAAGCGAACTGACACCTGGAGAATTTTTATGGTAACTTTATTCCCACTTTTACCAGTTCTATAGAAGCTCCCATTCACGAACGTGTTCAGTTGAGTGTTTATGGGTTGTTACACCGCAAAATGTGCCACGGCCATTATTCGCTTGCCGAAAAATACTGATGTGTACTGTGAGGATAACCCAGCGTCTTTTTGGAACCGGATCCTTTATTTTGACGGGAATAAGGTTAGGGTAGTGCCACACCGGAAGCCATAGATGGTAGACATCAAAATAAACAATATCCAAGTTAAACATCAGAAGACTGCATGCGTCTTTCTTGCCTCCCTTTGTCGGGCTCGGATAAAGCGGACTGATTCAAATGATTGCAAAACAATGGTCCGTGTTTCCACTTTTTTGCAATAGAATTGTAGTTCGGATCAATGTAACTTCTAACAAAATGACTTACAACACGTTATAGTGCCCTGTTTTTCAAACACTGGCTTATATGAATCGAACTGTTTATCAAAGACCGAAAACCACATGTGGGTCTAGAGCCCCTTATTTTACAGAATCCAGAAGATTTTGTGGCTTTCTTAACGTAGGCACGAAAAATGTCTTTCTGCAACATTGTTCTTGCGCAACCTTCTATGGGTGCGTGCTCTGAAGCGCCGACTGTGGTCGAATATCCTAAACACTAAAGTTTGAATGAACTAGCCGTAGACAGTTTGTCTGGCGCATACCATAATTGGTAGAGCGAATAGGAGGTAACAAATTGGCTTCCGGTGTTTACAAAACCAACCGGCTATTTCAGAAACTTAAATATTATTGAACGACTCATTAAATGTGCTCTTTTTATTTAAAATGAACTAAACACACTGGAAAATACCAAACCGACGTAGTTCAACGTCTGCTTGAATCCACTTGAACATGTCGCTTGTTTAGGGTTAATTGCAGTCCCGTTCTCTCTAAAGGTGGCAGTTATCTCTATCTAGCCACATTTTTTCCAGATCTTTTGCACACGTTTACGGCAACATGCGGACATACTGGAAGCTCGGAGACTTTGTTTGGTTTTAGATCGCGTGACTGTTGACCTTTCGCCGAGCGTGTCAATTCGCTTGCAAACGGTTCTTCCCCAATCGAGGGGATATCATAAGTGCGCAGTTGCTAGTTCCGTTCCCCTATCTACCTGCGCCTGTGTAGTTTTTAAAAATAGTATTTGATACCTCTCCCTGTGTTTGGCCAAACGAGAGACAGTTTTCTCATTATTTCATTGGTCCGTTTATCACATGAGTTAATTTGTGGTCCAAATTCAATGCTCTCATAAGTTGGATTCACTAAACGCGGGAAATAACTTTGAAGTTTTCGAACGTGCTCACCTTATAATAGCCATCCGTACTTTTTTCCGTTTCTCTGCTATCTAGGTGTTCAGAATTAACAGAGATCAACAATTTTCTCATTGATCACCTTACAATGCATCCATGCAGAATAAAAATATAGAAGGTAAAAATACCGTGAAGAACAAAAGAAGTCAATTGACTCGGAAGGATCTTGTCCTTTCGACCCTGGTTCATATGGTAATACCTGTTTCTGTTCCATCAATGGTGGTTACAAACGGTAAATTCCAAACCATTCTTCTACCCTACGTTCTGGGAAGATGATCTGAAGCTCCTCAATTGGATTGCACGTGTGAGCATCTTCGTCATCTGGGCTATCGTCCAAAGTCTCCACGCTGTGTCTCCGCTATTAGCGGATTCTGGTGTTTAGGAGTCTATTCTGTCTCCTAGAAAAGTTTACGTGCGTAAAGTGCGTGGATGTTAAGATTTCAAATGTCAGCCCAACTCATCTGTAACAGTACTTCAGATTCGGACTTCTTGATTCCCACTTGTCAGTCACTATCCATTTTCCTCAAATCTAGGCAGTGACCGGAGCACCTACTAAGATGGCGTCCAGTGGTCCATTCCATATTCCGCATGTTTTCCGAGAGCGTTACTCTCCAAACCAATCAACACCCTCCCAGGCAGAATCGCTTAGGTTGCATGCGAAAAAACGCCTTACTTTCAACAGACAGTATACACAATGCGGTTGACCAATGGATTAACTGAAGTGAATGGATCACAATGATCTATTCGGTTAAAACAAATAGTCACGAGCACATGCTGTTCTTAATCCTTGTCATGCGGTTAACTCATTAGCCTGAGTCCTGTCTGAAACGAAGAGGCAACCATTATCCCCTTTGTGGAAATCAGAGACAAACGTGCTTTAAAAGCAAACAGAAAATTATCATGTAGGGGTGTCTGGAGAGCAACAATGAGTCATGCACTGTTCACTTTGTAAATTTCCTATAATCTCGCTTTACGGAAACTAAGATATAAAGATGTGGGTTGATGGTAACGCACATCACCCAAGATTATCCTACGTTTACAGGACACATTTGATCTAGCTGTCCAAGCCCAGACTATGTAACTGGTTAACTTCGGATCTCGTTGGGCGGTTGACCATATTGACCAAAAGTATTCACTATGAATGGATGGTCGCTATCGTCTCGTACGTACTAAATGGGTTCGATCGTAATACGTGTTTCGTCGGATTCCACTCGAGAGGGCAAATAAGGACAATCTAGGCGGAAAACCCGAGAGCCACTGTACGCCTGTTTCATCGTTGTACGGTCGCAGTACATTGCTCTTAAAACTCTAGGAAGTTTCGAACCCGTAATCCCCCGACTAGTGGGTAATAACTTATCCATTCAGCTAGGAGCTGCTGATCAGCAGCAGTGGTTTTCTAATATTATATGCTCATCTTGCGAGCGAGTATTCGCCAGAAACTCTCTCATAGCACCTAGCACATTCTTTGATGAGTTTCGAGGGTTGTAGATTTAAAAATGTTTAGACCATCAAAATGGTCATCCTTCCAGTAAGAAGTTACCTGCGTTGACAACTTGTCTCATTTCACAGACTCAATTGCGACTCAACCGTCTATGCTGAGATTGTTGTAGATATTTTGTTGTCTTGTTCATTTTCACGTGCAAAACCCAACAAGAATTTTCAATCTGATATTCCTCGTTGGACTGGATGCACCAAAATACCCCGTCTTTCCGAAATATGCATGATTTCTGGAAGTAACACAATACTCATAAAGGTCGTTGAAATATTTTCGATAGTCCACTCCCCGTTTCGCACGTCCTCAGGCTCCTCAGGTTGGTGCAGCCCCGGTTTTTTCGTCCGTCTATGTTCTACTTAAACCCAGATTGGACAGAAGCTTCAAAATACCCTGGTTCACACGAGTTTGTTTGTGACATGGACTCAACTGAATCCAGCCGAATCTCCCGTTTATGATGGTCTTCTTCCACTGAATGTTCCTCTCATGTATATATCGTCTCATTGTGTATCTACCTGCTGTAAAATTAGGTCTTCTCAGTGGCCATGTTTGGATACTTGTTCAACCAAGGAAAAGTGACCGACACGTCTGACTGTCTTATTTACCCGAAATCGGTTGGTCAAACTCATTTCATCTAGCTAAGGAGTCCGATTTCCGGATGACATCTTTTATGTTTTCATCTGTTCGGAACGTATGGATGCTTAGACTAAGAGCGCATAGAATCAAACATAGAATGCAGCACACTGCCCCTGAAGAGTAATTGGGGAGTTACTTTGAAGTAGACACCGGTTACTGATTTTCGTACACAAAGGACCAACCCCATTGGATGACTTAAAATAGGGTCAATGATCTCCAAATTCTGAATTCAGCTAGCGATCTGACAGGGGAACTTAAATGATCCGTTCCCATAGCATGCCGCGTAAATGTTGCTGGTTTGGTCCGACCGAAATCCTGGGCAGGCATTAGAATGTTCTTTTCGGTGATCCAGTTGATCGCGTTTTAGGCACAATGTTAGAATTTTCTGTGACAATCGCCCGAAGTGCGATTCATGGAGTAGTTGAAATGAACCAAAGCTGAGTACTGCACACAGCGGACTAGGTTATGACCCTTTTACAAAAAAACTTTTTGCAATGCATGGTTCTCTCTACGACGTATATAAGCTGACACAGTGGTTCATGTTTTTCTGTCTTAGACCGTCTATTTGCTCATGGTTACAGTGATGTGACCTTTGTCAGGTTGTTACTTTGGTATCGGGGCTGTATTTTATCACATTTCCTGGGCTTCAAGTCTCAGCTCTTCCATCTGAGAAGCGATAAATTACCCGGAGCATAAGTCGCAGACATGCTCACTGTTTTGACACCGAAAACTGGATATCTAAAAGTTTATTGAAGCGGTCCATGCGTCTACCATGCTTTTAATAGCCACTGTTTCACGTAGTGCCATTTCGGCTTTTCAGAATGCATTGGAAACTCTACAGTGCTCAATGGATTGGAACGACCAACAACAACGATGTTTACCTTTTTCCATCTATAGTCCACACACAAGACCTAGTACGAGATCCACCGTCTTACCGAGTTGCTGAAAGTTGCTATGAAAAGCATATCTTTATATCTATGCTAAAATTCCTGATCGAACTCTGACATTTCCAGTTACTCCAACTGCACCTCTTGACCTTTTCTGAACTGTCCGTATTACTCTGGATAGCTTTTTGTGAATTTTTTCTGGCACCTGAGTCTTGCTTAACTTGACAGATTATTCCGGCGCAACCGCTGCCACTGCCCAGAATAGTCCACAGAAAGCGTATCTCGTCCGTTTTATGTGAACCACCGGGGGTTCTCGCATCGACGCTGACATGATGAAACCATCAACCTCTGAAAACATGGGTAAATAAGCTTGAATGTATTCATACCATGGTATACTCAACTGAACAACAACCCCTATGCTTGTCAACAGTAACTTCAACAGACTCTTGCAAGCCATTTGTGAGGCTGTTGGGTGTAACTGCCTGCACTTGAACTTTGGGCCAGGCGGTTTGTGTGTTGGGGTATACTTGCGTTACAAATTTGGATGAGGGAGTACCCTATTCCCGTGTGGCCATTGCATCTATCGAAGCTCCCCGGATTCCCAGACAGAACACCAATCTTTGACCGGTTTCGCTCTTCTTCAGACTCATTAGATAGACACAGTTCCCAGGTTTTAGTCAACGTTTTGCTCTACTTGAACCGAAATTCGCTGTGTATACTCATTTGCACACCAATGTTTTTCCTACGGAATACATAGCCGAATTCCAGCTGAATCTATCGTTTATGATATTCATGTGGAATACGCCTACCTGATGAATCTGAAGAAGGGCAAAACCGAAGATCAGCTATCGAAGAGTTTTCAGCAACCCCATGAACATTTTTCTTCAGGAAAATATACTGCAATATCTCGGCTATCATACCAACTAAAGCATGAAGCATCCTTTGAGCAGCATGTTCAGTTGAGGGATATCACAAACGACAGATTCAGCTGAGACTCAGCTGAGGCTGCCGCTAAAACCAAATTGGTGAGCAAATGAGTGTACTTCGCGAATAGATGATAAAGTTTGAGTGTTCTGTGGAACCAGATGTAAATTTTGCGTACTAGCACTTTTTCCACGAACAATGTAGTGTGGGAATTCGAGCTTCTCGGTTCGGGCAAGAAATGAAACCTATGTTGGCATTTGTGTATCTGCAGTAAGGAAATCCATAATAGTAGACGCCCCATGTTTTGATCATAATTTTTCCGTTTTCAATGTCATTTGAATTGGCCATTAGGGACAAAACTGAATTTATGAGTCAGATAGGCTGGAATTCATGGACGCAATTTCTGGCATCAAATCATCCAAGGGCATCTAATTACCATGAGTGTTTTTGACAGCACGACGTTTTCTGGGGTAACGCAGCGTTTTCCAGATTAGTCTGTGCTTTCAGTTTAGAAAACAAGATGAAAATGCGAAGTGAAATATACCAGTGATAGGGTGTAGAAAATGGAGTCGTTGGAAATACGAAAACATACACAGAGGCTGGAACCATATAAGAGTTACAGTGTAAATATGTAGGCTCGATTTCACTCCTGGTTAGTACATGAAGCAGGTGATGGGAATCTGAAAGAAGGAGACAGCAGCGGCCAACCTCATTAAGGTCATCTGCTTTCCAGTGGTCTTAAACACACAAAAGGATAAAACCGCTTCCAGGAATTCATTTTGTATATTAAACGGAAATTAGCATGATGACTTGGTAATCAGTGTACGTGATTTTGAACCCGATGTGTAGAAATTAGTTTTGCGGGTGACCTTCAAACAATCAGTATCATTATTGGAAGTTTCAACAGATTTGAGCAGATGGCTACCTGCCCGAGTGTGCTGAGCTAACGTTATCCCCACAGTGCTTCTCGTTCTTCAGCACACGAGTGGCTTGAAAACACTTGTAAGAAGGAACAGCTGATCAACCGTTAACTTAAACATAAACGCCAACGCATTCCCCGATTCTTGAATGAACTTAACGCATGGGCTTCACTGGTAACTGGTTTTCATAAACGACTTAAACCGGTGAACAGTACATGCACAGATGATCACTGCGCGAAAGCCACTGCCGTGCAAACGTTATTGCAAAAGAATCTAGTAAATTTATACATCAATATATCCCTTTCTGGAAATAATCATTCGGCATAGCACCATCAGTTACATGGCGTTTTCAAGTCACCTGATTTTTTTTCGCATTCATTGTTTTGTTGAATTCTTTTGGCTACCAATCGCTATTGCCTGAAACTTCTGGAGTTGGATGAATCTGTCCTTGCAGTGATTGTACTATGGGTTCGAAAAACGTGCCTTAACTGTATTTTTTCAACTAAATTGGGTAAATATCCCCATCTCAGTAATTCCTTCAATTTTGTGTCCTGCTAGTAGTTTATCTTCCGATGAGAGTTTTGCACTTTCCAAGAAAACAATACGTCAAGTGTGTGTCCCTCTTCCGGGGCTAGGACCAACCTATTTGTTTTCCACCATTAAAAACCTAATGAAAATGCGATATCACGTAATCGGGTCAGCAACGGCTTCAGCGCACGGGGACAAGAAGTCACGCGATCCGAAAAGCAATTTCCTGTCATGTGTTTGCCGCAACACACTTTGTTGAAATACTGGGCGATTCATAGGCGAGTGAATACGTTTGCATACTTGTATGATAAGAGTAAAACCTGAATCAAGCAGGATGCGTATCCTATGTGTATATGCTCCCAGCTTTGTGCTTGTCAGTCTCCTGACATCCGGCCGGCAAAAGCGTGTGAAACGGTGTATGGACTTTATCACAACTATTTTATTAACCGGTTTTAAGATTCTTTAGTTTGGCAATATTGTGCTGACAGCTGTCCACTATTCTCAGTCCATCAGCATTTTTCATGATCTCAACGAGATCAAACGAAGTTCTTATTAAAACCTGTTGGAAAATGTTGTGGGGTTAGGGTTTTCTTATCATTTTGCGAAATAGACACTAATTTGGTTTTAGCCGGGGAGTCAAATGAATCCAGCTGAATCTCTCGTTTATGATGTTCTTCGTCAATTGAATGTGCTGCGTTGGTTTCATTTCATATGGTATTCTAGATACCGCGTGTACATTATCTAGACTGAACACACTACTCATAATGTTCAGAAGTTTTCAATTTCCTTAGCACTGTTTTGGTTAAGAATGACTAACTCGAATACGCAATAAAAGCCTCTCAACAGAGTTCCTGCAGACTATATACAGAAATTAATCCTGAGAAACTTTCATCCCCTAGAGCTAATGAAGTAGTTTTTTTCATCTGGCCGAGGTATTTCTATTCGGATTTATGACGGAGGCCTCCAGTCTGAATGCAGAATTAGAAAAACGAATTACTTGAAATATACTCACTTGCAAACGAATTTGGTTTTGCAAGAGGCTCACCCGGAACCCAGCTGAATCTCTTGTTTTCGATGACTGAGAGATTTTCTGTCATCACCACAATCATCACTGACACCTGCAGTACTGTTGTTATCATGAATCATAACACCTTTTGTTATGCGTTCAGTTGTTCTCCACTTGGCCAAGTCTTTTTCTTCCACCTTCCCTTTCTTTTTGACGTTTGTTCGATTGTTTATCTACTTGCTTATTCTGTTTACTGTTTGCAAACGCAACGCCCGAAATCCGTTCAGATGAGGTTTTCTTGCTCGACAGTGTGAACATCACTCTGTGTCAGGTTTGTAGGTTTGATTGCCATTCACTTGATTATATCCAAGAGGGGTGTAATTCATCGAAGGAGCATCTCCCTCTTAGTTCTGGAAAACTTTCGAAACGATTTGATGCATGGTCGCTGAAATACTGCTTTAACTCTGCAGGCTTCGGTGCTCCAGTCAAAGAATGATGCGGTTTCACGCTTCGTTTAGAAGTCACAAACAGAAAGTATCGAGATGAATAAAGACTGGATAATATTCTTGGTGGTTTGCGTAACATCAAATATCAGATCACCAAAATGGTTGTGAAACAGCGTCCTGCAATTATATCTGACATCTTAGCACCACATTACACACAGGCTTGACCATTGATATTGGAATAAACACACGAATCGCAAAAGCCCGGAGATCGCCCAAAGCAAGGTTTACCTGCTCATGGAGATGAGGATCGGCGTGAATCTAAATGTTTTGCTGTCTTCACTACCATACGAATGTGAGAACGGAAGATACATTCGGACTTCAGACCGATTTCCCTTTCTCGGCCTGCGGTAACTTGTTTGGATCAAATAGAAGAACGGCATCCCGAACATCGAAGTCCTTCAAGTAGTGAACATGTTGGACATAAACGCAGCTCAAGGCGCAAACACCTCCCCTGATAAGGCCACTGGAAACAAATGGGCAAAACCCACATGCCAGCACTTTTCTACGATGGACTGAAGAATGGAGTTCGTTATGACCGGGATTCTGCTACTAAGGGAGTTAGTTTGAAAACCTGCAAGTTACATTCTAGATTATGAGAGGACCTGAGATTCGACAGAACGGCGTGAACAACGGCTGTTCAAGCAGATGTGAGGAGCTTTGAGACGAGATGCATCGAAATGCTGGAAAACGGGTGAGCAATTCGAAATGAGCTCAGTCCTTTCAAGATAGCATCGACCGTAGGAAGCTGCGCAATTTAAGGACATATGTGCCTTAGTGGGACCAAACTTGTGGGCTATCAACTTACTCACCGGCCCACCTGACAAACGTAACCACCTAGAGCCGAAGTGAGTTTGTTCTGACAGTATCATCCTCAGGATAACGACATCACCACCGCCTTGATAACATGTCCAATGAGAGGCTACTGGTAACACTTGCACGTCACTTTGCTGGAGTCCGTGAGGCATTACGCTGAATCCTGGGGGATCTGATGAATGACAGCAGTACCTCAATGATGAACAAGTAAATGGTGCCGGCCCCCATTGTTATGCCTTCTGATGGTTTGCGACTGGCCTCTGTATGTTCGCCTGCCTCTCTTATTCCCTCGGGCTAACATCGGTGACAAGGACACGCGTGTAGATCAACGCAGACCATCTGAGCCCCCTCACAATGTGCAGAGGTGCAGCGGTTTGACCACCGTTGACAAGTGTGGTCTATGGAAATTCGAAGCAGATAATATTGCAATCACTGAAAAAACTGGTGTTCAGGCCAGTTTCACTGAAACTGTCTGTATAGACTAATGAACATCGGCCCTGTGTGAAAACGAAGTCGAGTTCGAAGCTTGACCTTGCAGCTTGAAGCTTGAACTATTTATATCTATTCAAAGGGTTCTCTAGTAAAGACATTAAAGTGCAGAATGTATGAACGAAGTTGGCAAACTATTGTATGATGTTGCTTTTAAGAATATATAGGTCAGCTGGCATCGCTGGGTTAATTGGCCACAGACGGTAGAACGGTAATTTCTTGGGTTCACTACGTCCACAGAACTTTGCGGGCTCCAAGTGATTTTACACGTCGATCCAAAATAGGGTACCAAAGTTACGTAAGAGGCAGCTTGATCTACTAAACCAACTTACTAATTTGACATTTGATTTCTAGTTAAACGTCAGTGACGGAAGACATGCTTTTAGATGCAGTAAAATTGACTGACCAATGAGCACTTAAAACCATAAGCGGCTTGCTCCAAACTCCATACTCCTCCAAGTTTAACAAGATGCGCTGGTTGTTTAGCATTTGTCAGTATAATAATACCAGATTATTACAGTCTTCTGAGCGCTTCTTCATTTTAAAATAGACATAAAAGCAAATATACCCCTCTAGACACTACCTTAAGGGAAAGGATAACAGCGGTCGTTTTTAAAAAAATGTGATCTTCATTGTTCGGGTGCATCACTATCATCATCATCATCATCATCATCATCACCATCATCATCA